>CM064508.1:2761017-3223583 GCA_032716605.1 Paralithodes platypus | reverse complement strand
CAGTCTAAGTCACTTCTAATCACTTGTCTCACTTTAGAACACTTTATTCACTTCACACACTTCAGATAACTATACTCACTGTAAATAACTTCACTCACTTTAAATCACTTCACGTCACTTCTAATACATTTTAAGCCTGACAATTATACTTTTACATCAAGTCAATAATACACTTTCAAAAACACTTATCTCACTTTAAAACACTTCACTCACTTCAGGTCGCTTCACTTACTTAAATAGGCCTAACCGAAATCAAAAATGTTGAAATACGCGCAAATAGGTTATCAGCGGTGATAGCCTAACCGAATATTAAAAAACCAAAAATATTTTAAATACGCATTGATAGCCAAACCAAAAACAATTTTGTTTTTATTTAACCCACTGAGCCCCAGCGACGCAGGGTCTGCGTCCACAATGTATGTAACGCTAAACCCCAGCGACGCAAACCATGCGTCCTGGCCGGTCTGGTCCCAATTACCCCGGTCCTATGGCACCTAGAGGGCTCAGATTGTATGGGAACTGTGTAAGTATCCCACGCAACCGTGCCGATGGTTGAAAACTCTCAAAGTCCAATCGCGTGCGCGCGAGCGCGCAAAAACCGGTATTTTGGGTGTATTTGCCTTCAATTTTTTACTCTTGTAAAATCGACTTACGGGGGCTCCGTAGGACCAATTTTTGACCTTTTTGATCGTTTTTTTGTGGTTTTTCCTTCATCGTAACCCATTCGCTATTGTTTCTGGCAAAAAAAAAAAATCAGAAACAGCCGATCCCTGGTGGTACATTTATTCTAAATTAGCTGGGGCTCAGTGGGTTAAACAGAAATAGGCCACCAGGGGCAATAGCCTAGCCTAACCGAAAACAAAAATAACCGAAAACTAAAATGATGAAATACCAGTACGCAGAAATAGGCTACCAGCGGTGATAGCCTAACCGAAAAAAAATAATTGAAATACGCAGAAATAGGCCACCAAAGGTGATAGCCTAGCCTAACCGAAAACAAAAATAACTGAAAACAAAATTATATAATACGCAGAAATAGGCTACCAGGAGTGATGAACTACCTAAAAAATAAAAAGTAAAATATATATATATAATAGAATATGTAACTAAATATACAATTCACCAAATAGAGATTATATACAAATAAAGTGTAACTGCACATAAGGGGTTAATATACTGTATCAACAGATGGTTCTGGTGTCTCTGTAGGCTAGTCAAGCAGGATTATAATATTAGATAAACAAAGTTATCAGTCAAAGGTTACTACAAGATCATGCAAGCAACAACTAAAATTACAGTTAAATATAGCCACAGTAGGATACTGAATACGATAACTACTAGAGTTAATAAGAAAATATAAAGCTAGGTCGATTAGAGATGTGCGTCGTCTGCTACAAGCTAGGATAAAAAAAAGTAAACAACAATGTTTATCAGTCAGATAAGCAATAACATAACATGCACGGCAACTACAGAACTATGTGGAGGTTAAACAAGCACTTAACTACTGTTCATGCAATGAATAAAGGGAATAGGGTTATGAAATATTCAAATTATTATCGAGTTTTCTCAGTGGCGATGCGGAGCTGTTGACGGTGGGAGATCCGGCGTCAGTGATAAGGGTGATAGTACTGATGATGACAGTAGCAGAGATGGTAGTAACAACAGGTATGATGGTCATAGCAATGATGATGGTGAAAATAGTAGTGATGATGGTGATACTTGTAGTGATAATTATAACAGTAGTGATGATGATGGTAGTAACGATGGTGACAGTAGTAGTGATGATGATGACAGTAGTAGTAGTAGTGATGATGGTAACAGTAGTAGTGATGATGGTGATAGTACTAGTGGTAGTGATGATGGGTATTGTAATAGTGATGGTGGTGACAGTAGTAATGATGATTGTAAGTGATGGTGATAATAGTAGTGATGATGGTGATACTTGTAGTGATAATGAAAGTGATGATGTTAGTGACGATGGGCATAGTAATGGTGATGGTGACTTGTAGTGATGATAGCAGTAGTGATGATGGTGATAGTAGTTATAATGGTGGTAATAGAAATTATGATGGTAATCCATCGCAGAGTTGGGTATGTTTTGATTTTGGGCAAAGCGGCACTCCTACTTTATTATTATTATTATTATTATTATTATTATTATTATTATTATTATTAATAATATTTGTATTATTATTAACATCTCTTCCATTGTCAAAAAATAATGCTATAGTAGATGGATATAGTAGCACTGTTTCTATGTTATAGTAGATAGTTATACTGGCTTTGTTTCTCCCTCACCGTGTTACTTTCCCTCTGCTCACGTATCAATATAGAGAGTTCTTGGGTCACATTACTGGCATCATATAGTTGGCTATGATTGCCCTCACTCGGGATAATAGAGGCAAGGAAGAGGCTCTATTGGTGTTTAGTACAAAAGTTGGCTTATATTGGATAACTTGCTCAAACTGTCAGAGGAAAAGATGGATATCCTTAAAATTGTGAATCTTTGTGTAAACTTTTACCATGTTTTATTTAACGGTATACGGAGCTACCTATAACGGTATACGGAGCTACCTATAACGGTATACGGAGCTACCTATAACGGTATACGGAGCTACCTATAACGGTATACGGAGCTACCTATAATGGTATACGGAGCTACCTATAACGGTATACGGAGCTACCTATAACGGTATACGGAGCTACCTATAACGGTATACGGAGCTACCTATAATAAGTAGGGTATAATAGCAGACTCTTTATAAAACACGTCAACCTTCCCTATCCATCAATCTATCCACTCATCCATTTGACCTAGTCCATCTCTCCTTCCCCACAACACATTAATTTACTACTCGTGCCAGAGCCTTTCAAACAACCATGAGTACCACACAAGTTTTCCAAATTATTATCGCTTATTTGCATACATGTACACAGGCAGACTAACACACACAGTAATTACACCATTCAGCTACTACAAATAGGTGTTCGAGCTAATGTGTGCCTGTGTTAATATCCGTGTATTTGGAACATTACCTTTGATAGTGTACACATCAATTTACCATACATCAGCGTGGTTGTGAGGCACCACAGTCAAGTATTAACTCATTTTTTGTTTAGTCTTTGTATGTGTGGGGCTTTTATATAGTATCTTGTCAATATCTTTTATATCTATTTCATGGCTTGTGTCGGTTATACATATATCATTGTCCGTTACCTTTCTTCACACTATTAAACAAATTTGCCCACCAATATTCAGGAACAGGATTCCTTTTCATCTTTACATATATAAAGTTACCTGTTATCTGTTATAGAGTTCGACACTTGCAAGTGGCACCAATTAGCGTCTCGCCCATCGATAATTTGTTTAGGGTTAATTCCCCTAGATGGGTGCCCACCAAGACTAACGAGTCCCATCCACCCGGAAACACCCCTATTAGATAACAGGGTGAGCGCTTACACCAGAGACAACCCTATCACATTATAGGGAAAGAATGGAGGAGGGGATTCACACAAACTCCTCAGGGGAGCTCAAGGACCCTGACTCATACATAAGGGGAAAAAGTCTTGGTTGTGCCATTCAAGGCTGGACTGGTTAGTGTGGGAAGAGGACTCCCCCCCCCCGTACAATGAAGGGGATTCTTATTCGTTACTCTATACAACGCCTTAACTTCAAGCTACTATTAAGGTTCCCAACAACAATAAGCAGCCATTCAAAAAGTAACATTAAACTGTGATCCATCTTCATTACCTCCCGTCCATTATCCTCCAACACTGATAGAAACGTTGGATTATGGTGCCCCTAGCAGTACAAAGAGAGTTACACAGAGTTACATATATACTCAAACTATGCAGACCTTGCGGTTCCTAATAGATGTTTCAGTCTTAATATTTCTAAACAGGGACAGTTTATAATAGAAAAATAGGACAACAAAGTAGAAGGTTCTCTCCCAACCCTCCGGCTAAAAAGCCATACTAGAAAAAGCATGAAGTGTAACATTATGGGCCCGGAAATGCTCTCATGGAAAGTTTTTATAGAGTATAGACAAACATTAGTTTGAAAGGGAAATTACACTTACCTAATGATTAATTCATATTAATCCAATCTCCATCAGATGACAAGAAACTCCCAGAAATATTACATTTTCTAGAAGCTGATATTATAATAATTAATAAACTAAAGATTTGAGGTCTGTAGCTCAAAGGATACATCCATTAGAGCACATGTTCCAAATTACTACCGTTGTGCTGCAGACACACTTGAAGCCGACGAGCAAAGTTGTCAAACACCAAAATGGTCCGATTATGCCGTGTTTTGAGATGGCCACCCAGGCTGTGCATTTCACAGAGTGCACATTCGTGCCATCAGGAAGGAAGAGTGTGTCAGGGTGATTGACAATTTTGCTCGTCGGCTTCAAGTGTGTCTGCAGCGCAACGGTAGTCATTTGGAATTGGAACATGTGCTCTAATGGATGTATCCTTTGAGCTAGAGACCTCAAATCTTTAGTTTTTTAATTTTTATAATATCAGCTTCTAGAAAATGTAATCTTTTTGGGAGTTTCTTGTCTGAGTAATAAATTATTATAATGTTAATGGGTTGCATCTATTTTGAGACACCCTGTACCAGTATCATAAAAGGCTAGGCACTCTCTCTCTCTCTCCCATTTTTTTGTGTTTCGTTTCAAATGAAGGAGCAGGCACCTGCATAATGTCTGGTGACAGATGCACTAAAGGTGTCACGTCCAATGTATAAACAGTCTGTCCATCTCATCCCATCCTCCTCCATCTTTACCTGTGTTACCTGTTCTTATCGTATTTCTTATCTCTCACTCTCCCTCTCTCACTCACAATTACTCTCACTTTCACAACACACACACACACACATCATCTCTCTCTCTCTCTGACAATACCACAACCCTCGTTCCTAATGAAGATAATGTTCAACTCGTAAGAAATAGTGAACACCCAGGTACTGCTACCAAAAAGCTCATCCTTATTATGTGTCAAAACTGTTTCTAAAACGGCCAGCTCGAGGAGTTCTGCGCCTGGTCACCCAGGACCAGAAAGCGATTCTGTATCCTGGGTGGCGGCTTGGACGACGCCGCTGCTGCTCTGGACGAGGTGGCCAAGCTGGCCCCCACAAACACAACATGATCAGAGGAACTCTTGAACTAATACAAGCATCTTTTTTTCTTCTTTTGTTTTTTTCTTTTTTATATGTGAATGAAGGAGACAAAAGGCATAACTGCCTGCAGCGAGTGCCTCCCCCAGCGTTGAAAGAGTGACAGGGCCAAAATCAAGGGACGTTCGAGCTATAATGCCTGGACACACAGAGTTTGAAGCAATTTAAATCATAGGAAGAGGGAAAGACTGATTCTGGGAGAGAGTTCCAGAGCTCAGCAGTGGAATAGAAGAAAGTCTGAGAATAGCGTTTCACTCTTGGGTTAGAGAGTTGCACAGAGTAGGGATAGGATTGTATTGCAAGGCGGGTACCACATACCCTAAGTAGAGGAGGTGGTATACACTGGGAAAGCTCCGAGGAAAACTAATTATTGTAGTATTATTGCGATAATATAGCGAGAGAGATGTAACATTCGGCGAAGGGAAAGAGATTACAGAGAGTTGGTGAGTGGACAGGAGTTAATGATACAAAAGGTTTTCCTTTCTACTTTGTCTAGGAGTGTGGTGTGAGAGGATCCTCCCCACACATGTGAACAATGCTCAATACAAGGACACACTGTGCCCCTGTACAGAGCAAGAAGCTGTGCAGGGGTGAAGAACCCTTTGAGGCAGTTGAGCACATCCAGCTTCTGGGAGGCTGCCTTAAGGTCGTTGCACACTGACACGAACGACAGCCCCTTCAAGACTGGCACGAACACCCACGACACATTCAATTCCTGTGTCTAGCCGAATTTACTAGAGATTGCGGCGAAAATGGCTGGCATCATTAGAATCGTATATCTACCTTATCTCTACCATATCTCTTCCGCACGACATGATAAGACTAGCGATACAGATACGGTGGAGAAACGAATGCTATGAAGAAGATAGGAAAAAGTCGTGCGAAGGGTACATGACTAGTCCACGGAAAAGATACGAACCAAAAGACTGCGATACAACTCAGAAGAATCGTATCGACGCCGTATTGATGCCGTGAGACGTGCAACCGGATTGAGGCTAGACGCGCGGTTGCCAACTCGACCGTTGCCAATTTCCTGCATGTAAGAGATACGGTCCGCACGGTACTCGGAAAAAAAGGCACCAGAAAATACGGCACAGGAAAAAAAGGCACTGGAAAAAATGTCACAAATTACGGAATAGGAAAAAATGGCACATAAAACAAAATGTTGTATTAATAAGTAATAGATCAATAGAATGTGTTTCGATGCAATATGCAATATTGCATAATGTAAGTACTGTATATATATCTGGTAGTGTACTCACCATAGGTTAGGTTAGGTTAGGCACCTGACTATCAACTTTGCACTTAAACTTTTCTACCGTTCCTGAGCTAACCACACATTTCCACAACTCTGTTCCCAAGCCAGTGCTTACCTATATCTTTTCTAAAGCGGAACTTATCCAATTTGAAGCCATTTGAACGGGTTATCTCGCCGTTATTAAGCATTAAAACCTTATTTCTATCTCCCATATTGATACCTTTCATCCACTTAAACACCTATATCATATCTCCTCTACATCTTCGTCTTTCTAATGAATGCAAGGCAAGGGTTCTCAGACTCTCCTCATAGGCCTATGATAAATATTTAACAATGTGGATTATTTGCGTCATTCTTCGTTGGACTGCCTCCAAAGAGTCAATATCCATTATATAATAAGGACACCAAAACTGAACAGCGTAGTCCAAGTGAGGTCTCACATTAGGTCAAGTTAGGTTAAATAGAAAGTAGGCCTACAATAAATATGTGACTAATATATTTAAATTATGTAATTCTTGAATAATACATCATTTAGGAATAAGTCCTGGAAAATATATTTGTCATATTAAACATTGTGATCTATGTTCATAATATGCCATTTTTTCCTACCCCTAAGAATGTGCCATTTTTTCCGGTGACTTTTTTTTCCCAGTGCCTTTTTTTCCTGTGCCTTTTTTTCCAGTCCCTTTTTTTCCTACATTCGGTCCACACAGCAGGCTTATGCACCAGACGACGTTGATACCAGCCATACGGTTTTGATACGAACCATACGTCTTTGATACGGACCACACGATTGTGATACGGCGAGTTGGTGACGGAGACCAGACTCGGACGATTTTTTACAGTTGCCGGGGGATTCCCACGAACTTTTGAACACCTCAAAATCTCATATCGACCCCCGATTCGTTGCTTGGACCGTGAGAGTCACCCACGGCTAATTCCCGATATCCACGATTATGTTGCCGTATGAGGCTGAAATTTTGAGTCGGGAACTCGCGTGGAGGGGCTTTCGTGTCAGTGTGCAACGACCTTTAGCAAGACTGGTATTATGGTCCTTCCAAGTGAGACCAGAAGAAAAAGAGACACCAAGAACATTGAGGGAAGTTGAAGGGTTGATTTTTGTATTGTTGAAGTATAAGGGATAGTCTTCTGGAGGTTCCTGATGGGTAGTAAGATGGATAAATTGAGTCTTGGAAGCATTAAATGCAACAATTTATGGCTTCATTACATTTGCTTTTGAGGGACTGCTGGCTGGGGCATTCTGGAAAACTAATTGAGTGGTGTAAGGTAGAGTCGTCTGCATATGAATGAATGGGACTGGATGTACAGTTGAGAAGATCATAATTATATGAAAATTAGAAAGAGAATAGGAGATAGGACAGAACCCTGAGGAACACCGGAGTTGATAGGATAAGGAAGTGAGCGATGGTCGTCCACAACCGCAGCTATGGAATGGCCGGAAAGGAAATTTGAGATAAAGGCACAGATGGAGGGACAGAAACCGAAGGAGGGCAGTTTGGAAATTAAATCAAGACGTACAAGGACAAATCTAGCTGGATCGTTTTCTCAGGCATCATTCCCCGGATCAACACAAAGAATCTCTTATGGTCCACAGCCACTAATATATATTGTCAACTCACCAACATCTGCAGGGAAGAGAACATCGGCTTCATCAACACAACACTTGGGATTATTTCTGTCCACCTAAACCCGGTAGCAGCTGCCAAGTTTAGGCGTCTGCTGAATGATGCTGTAAAGAACCATCGTTCCCAAAACGGGGCCAACAATTTTAAGAATGAGAGGACAATTTAAATCTCAGAAGAAATACAAACTCAAAACAAGTAAAATCACCAAATACAGGTGTCAAGCATCGGAATCTGCCCGGAATCGAGCCAAATCTGTTCTTTGACTTGCCAAGCACTCTTTCATCAATAATAAATGCACTGAACTATCCAACTCTAGCTCTTCCCAAGCATTCTGGCATCTAGCCAAAAAATTCTCCAACAATTTGTCTTCCTTGTCTTTCCCTCCCCTTTTCCATTCTGCTGGCACAACCATCACTTCTTCCTCTGGCACAGCTGAACTCTTCGCTCAAACTTTTGCTAGAAACTCCACATTGGATGATTCCGGTGCTATTCCTCCCTCTCCACCCCCTCTCCCTTGCTTATGCCTATTATCCTAATCTCTTCTAAAGATGTAATTTCTACCTTCTCTGAGCTTAATACTAAGAAGGCGTACAATCCGGACGGTGTTCCTCTTGTTGTACTAATAAACTGTGCTTCCGTGCTGACTCCCTGCCTAGGCAAACTCTTTCGTCTCTGTCTCTCCTCTAACGTCATCCCTTTATGCTGGAAGTGTGTTTTCATTCAACCTGTCCTAAAGAAGGGTGACCGCTCTCAACCCTCCAACTATCGTCCAATTGCTCTCATCTCTTGTCTCTCTAAAGTTTTTGAAACTATTCTTGCTTCCAATTTTCTTACGCATTTCTCTTCCCATAATCTACTCTCAGATCACCAGTATGGCTTCCTCAAGGGTTGATCTACTGGTGATCTTCTTTCATATCTTACTAACTCTTGGTCATCCAAATTTCGGGACTTCGGTGAGAGCTTTTCTATTGCACTAGACATAAGGCCTTCGATAGAGTTTGGCACAGATCTTTAATTTCTAAACTACATTATTTCGGTGTCTATCCTTCCATCTGTGCTTTGTTTCTAATTTCCTTTCCGGCCGTTCCATAGCTGCGGTTGTGGACGGCCATCGCTCACTTCCTCATCCTATCAACTCCGGTGTTCCTCTGGGTTCTATCCTATCTCCTATTATCTTTCAAATTTTCATAAATGATCTTCTCAACTGTACCTCCAGTCCCATCCATTCATACGCAGACGACTCTTCCTTACACTACTCAATTAGTTTTCCATGCCCCAGCCAGCAATCCCTTAAAGACAAACGTAATGAAGCTATAGAACACTTAACTTCTGACCTAACTACTATTTCCAATTGGGGCAGATAAAATATTGTATGCTTCCAGAACCCAATTTCTCCATCTATCTACCCATCTTGAACACCCAGCAGGTGTTCATTACAAAAATGAATCCTTCAACTTCTCTCAATATTCTTGGTGTATCTTTTTCTTCTGCTCTCACTTAGAAGGACCATATTACCAGTCTTGATAAGGCAACCTCCCAGAAGTTGGGTGTGGTCAACCACCTCAAGGGGTTCTTTACCCCTGCATAGCTTCTTTCTCTGTACAGGGGAACGGTGCGTCCTTGTATTGAGTATTGTTCATATGTGTGGGGAGGTTCCTCTCACATCGCACTCCAAGATAAAGTGGAGAGGAAAACCTTTCGTATCATTAAAGGTCGTTGCACACTGACACAAAAGCCCCTCCAGGCGAGTTCCCGACTCTAAATTTAAGCCTGATACTGCGAATCGGCAACATAATCGTGGATATCGGAAATTAGCCGAGGGTGACTCTCACGTCCCAAGCGACGTATCGGGGTCGATACGAGATTTTGAGCTGTTCAAAAGTTTGTGGGAATCCCCCGGCAACAGTAAAAAATCGTCTGAGTCTGGTCTCCATCACGAACTCGCCGTATCACAATCATGTGGTCCGTATCAAAGACGTATGGTCCGTATCAAAGCCATATGGCCCGTATCAATGTCGTCTGTTGCGTAAACCGGTACTCGGAAAAAAATGCACCGGAAAAAACGGCACAGGGAAAACAAGCACTGGAAAAAACGGCACAGGAAAAAAGGCACTGGAAAAAATGTCACAACTTTCGGACTAGGAAAAAAAGGCATATAAAAAAAAATGTGTATTAAGAAGTAATAGATCAATATAATGTGTTTCGATGCAATATGCAATATTGCATAATGTAATTATGTATATATCTGGTAGTGTACTCACCATAGGTTAGGTTAGGTTAGAACTTAACCCTTAAAGATCGGGGCCCAACTTAAGTCTGTATCGAAAATTTTGGACTATGCCCGACTTAAGTCCGAGTGCAATTTTGGCGCAATATTGGCTCTGAGAGAGAGACGAGTGACTGGAGGAGCATGGGTTACCTCATGACCGCTCGTTATGGCCGCCGTGGACCTACTGAGATTTACTCCACTTACATCCACCCTCACGCCCTCGCTACATACGTAATTATATAAAGAAATTACCGTATTTTAGCGATTTTGCCCTTCGGTTGCACGATCTTTGCAAGACAACCAGTGATCGTAGAAGGATGGTTCATTGGAAAGCTTAATTTATGCCCTTTCAGGTATACATACTTGTATTACGCTCTGGGTCTTGTTTATGCATGAAAAAGAGCACTGAAACAACCCCATTTATGGTAAAAAAAAAACGCTGAGCGGCACAGTGAAATATACTCCACCACCTAGTCGTAAGGTGTTAAGAAACTGGAATTCTGCATAAGGCCGACCGACCCACACGAGGCAGACCCCATTCACACCCAACTCATATAATTCATATGACTATATCAAATTTGCACTTGAAATGTTCTACCGTTCCTGAGCTAACCACACACTTCCACAACTCTGGTCCCACAACAGGGCTTACCTATATCGTTTATAAAGCAAAACTTATCCAATTTGAAGCCATTTGAACGGGTTATCTCGCCATTATTAAGCCTTAATACCTTATTTCTATCTCCCTTATTGATACCTGTCATCCCCTTGAACACCTATATCATATCTCCTATACATCTTCGTCTTTCTAATGAATGCAAGCCAAGGGTTATCAGCCTCTCCTCATATGATAAATTTATAACAATGTGGATAATTTGCGTCATTCTTCGTTGGAGTGCCTCCAGAGAGTCAATGTCCATTCTATCATAAGGACACCAACACTGAATAGCATAGTCCAAGTGAGGTCTCACATTAGGTCAGGTTAGATTAAATAGAAATATAGTGTAATTAAAGCAAAGTATAGAAGTACAATAAATATAACAAATATATTAAAATTGTATGGTTCTTGAATAATAAATAATTTATAAATAAATCCTTGATAATAAAGTCGCCTAATTAAACTTTATGATAGATTTTCATAATATGCCATTTTTTCCTACCCCGAAGAATATGCAATTTTTTCCTGTGCCTTTTTTTTCCCAGTGCCCTTATTTCTGGTGCCTTTTTTTCCTGTGCCTTTTTTTCCGGTGCCTTTTTTTTCTTACATTCGCGTAAGCCTGCCGTGTGGACCGTATCCCTTCCGTGCGGAAAATTGGCAACGGTCGAGTTAGCAACCGTGCGTCTAGCCTTAATCCGGTTGCACGTCTCACGGCGTCGATATGATTCTTCTGAGTTGTATCGCAGTCTTTTGGGTCGTATCTTTTCCGTGGACTAGTCTTGTACCCTTCGCACGACTTTTCCTATCTTCTTCGTAGCATTCGTTTCTCCACCGTATCGGCATCGCTAGAGTCTTATCAAGTCGTGCAGAAGAGATACGGTAGAGATACGACTCTAACGATGCCAGCCTTTTTCGCCGCGATCTCTAGTAAATTCATCAAGACACAGGATTTGTATGTGTCGTGGGTGTTCGTGCCAGTCTTGAAGGGGCTGTCGTGTCAGTGTGCAATGACCTTATCTCCAGTCCACTTTACCAACTCTCTGCAATCTCTCTCTCTCCGCCGCAATGTTGCATCTCTCTCGCTATTCTATCGCTATTATAATAATCAGTATTCCTCAGAGCTCTCCCAGTGTATACCACCGCCTCTACATAGGGCACGTGGTACCCGTCTTGCAACAGAATCACACCCATACTCTGTGCAACTCTCTACCCCAAGAGTGAAAATTTACTCTCAGACTTTCTTCTATTCAACAGCTGA
Source organism: Paralithodes platypus (assembly GCA_032716605.1). Classification (NCBI taxonomy): domain Eukaryota; kingdom Metazoa; phylum Arthropoda; class Malacostraca; order Decapoda; family Lithodidae; genus Paralithodes; species Paralithodes platypus. The sequence goes on along the minus strand of CM064508.1, from coordinate 3,211,312 downwards.
GCTCTAGAATCCCAGAATCTCTCCCAGAATCAGTCTTTCCCTCTTCCTATGACTTAAATACCCTGTGTGTCCAGGCATTTTGGATCGAACGTCCCTTGATTTTGGGCCTGTCACTCTTTCAACTCTGGGGGAGGTACTCACTACAGGCAGTTCTGCCTTTTGCCTCCCTCACTCACATAGAAAACAAAAATAATAATAATAATAATATCAAGAACCACATCTCTAAAGGTCTTTTACGTGAACGCTTGAAGCATACGCAATACATTTTCAGAACTAGAGAAACTAGTATTTACAGAAAATTTTAATGTAATCGGCATAACAGAATCTTGGCTAAATATGGAAGACAGAGACAGAAGACAGAGACTGGGAAGTTTTCACTTCCCAGTTATGTAATGTTTGAGAAAAGCAGAGTTGATAAAAATGGAGGTGGCGTTATATTTTTCACCAAAGGAAGTCTTAGCCCAATTCTCTTGTCAAAGCCTCAAATAATAAATATTTATTCATCGTATGTGATAATACAAAATAATAAAGGAACAAAAATATACCTAGAATTAATATACAGGCGCCAAGCCAAATCAGTGCAAACCGACCAAAAAATTTACGAGCAAATTGCAGAAATAAGTAACATACACGATACTATAATTGTTGGCGACTTTAATTTACCAGTGACTAAGTGGGGCGACACTCTTATTTCACACTCCGGACATGATCTGTATGCCAACTTACAAGAAAGCTCCCTTCATGAATTTGTTCAATCTCCATCCTGCGGTAATAATGGTCTTGACTTTGAACTTGCAACAAAAGAAGACTTGATCGATAACTTGACTGTTGGTGATGAATTATGTAATAGTGACCATTGTACGATCACTTTCAGTATACAATTTAATAGCAATGAACTCAATACAAGCAATGAGAAAGTTCCAAATGGCAAGCGAGCAAATGTCCATAAACTCAAAATAAAATTTAAAAAAGCCAATTGGAGTTTTCTATACAATAATGAGATAATCCAATCATTGTAAATTTTCACAGAACTTTACACGGACACAGTACACTAATGCTTACCATACAAAAAAACCCAGAAGATCTGCACATAATAACAAACCTAAATGGTGGAATAAAGAAATAGCTGAATGTCTACTCGCTAGAAATAATCCTCATGAGAGATTTCAAACCTCTGATAACCATAACAAATAGACAGGCCTTCAGAGATCTACGACGTGAATCTAAAAGGTTAATTAAACAAAGTATGGAGTAGTATGTTGCGCATCAAAGCAAGACAAACCCAAAATAATTCTACAGTTATATCAGGAAGAAAAAAGTGATGACTTCAACGATTGGACCCTTGGTTGATGAAAATGGAGATTTTATCAATGATCATGCGAACATGAGTAATGCTCTCAACAACTTCTTTGCATCAGTCTTTACATCAGAAGACCCAACTGACATCCATACAGTACCGCCAGCACTGACAAATCATTTGTAAGTTCTTAGAAATATCAGCATTACTGAGGGAGATGTGTTGAGATGTTTAGATAACCTCAAGGAAAACAAATCACCTGGACCTGATACAATTTCTCCTAGAATTCATAAGGAAGGTAAATGCGAGCCCTCCAAACCTCTGACGATAATTTTCAATTAAACCTTGGAAACCGGCGAAATACCTGATGAGTGGAAGCATGCGAACGTAACATTATTTAAAAAAAGGTAGCAAATCCTTTTCTAGCAATTATCGTCCAATCAGCTTGACCTCAGTAATATGCAAAATACTAGAAGCAATAATAAGAAACAGACTCGTTAATCACTTTTAGGAAAATAATATACTAAAAGACACACAACATGGTTTTCGGCAAAAAACATTCCTGCTTAACAAACCTTTTAGACATCCTAAATCTATATGACGAAAGTAAAGCTGTAGATAATATATACTTAGATTTCCAGAAAGCCTTTGATAAAGTTCGACACAGATGGTTAGCGATGAAATTAAATGCACATGGAATACCAGGCGGCGTTCTACAGTGGATTTTGTTTTGGCTTAGTGTAAGGAAACAAAGAGTAGTTATTAATGGGGAAGCATCAACGTGGACCTATGTAACTAGTGGTGTACATCAAGGATCAGTGTTGGGGCCAGTCCTTTTCCTAATTTACATTAACGACATAGATGAGGGTCTCACCGGTACAATCTCTAAGTTTGCAGATGACACAAAAATCGCAAATTACGTACTAACAAATGAACATGTTGAAGATATATGCAAAACACTCTAAATAAACTTTCACAATGGGCTAAAATCGGGCAAATGGGCTTCAATGAAGTTAAATGTAAAGTACTTCCTATCGGATACCGCAATGAAAAAGCAGAATACTCAATGAATGGCACCCAGCTAAAGAGTGTAGACAGATAAACCGATTTAGGAGTAACAATATCCAGTAACTTAAAACCAAGTCAAATACAATTCAGTTCTGGTGCCCTTACTATCGAAAAGATCTAGACAAATTGGAATGAGTTCAACTTAGATTTACCAAGATGATACCCTGTCTTCGGAACAAACCATATGAGGAACGTTTTAACACCTTAAGAGCGGCCTATGCGGTTTATTTATATGTACCGCCCAGCGGGGTGTTTTTAGCCAAAATAGGGCTGTTTACGTGATCATTTTCATGCCTAAATAAGACCCAGAACGTAAATCAAGTATCTATCCCTGAAAGGGCATAAACAGAGCTTTCGAATGACACCATAACGATCCTTTTATGATGGCTAGTTTTCTTGCAATAACCGTGCAACGCGAGTGCAAAAAGCATGTAATTAGGCACTTTCCCCATACAATTCCTTATATAGCGAGTGAGAGAGGTAGGAGGGAGGTGAGATTCGTGTCAGTAGGTTCGCCGCGGTGGTCTGGAGCAGTCATACGCTCGCTACTCTCCTGCCACCACTTGTCTCTCTCTCTCAGCAACATTACGTGCTGAAATTGCCACTCGACCTATGTCGAGCACCGCCACATAGTCCAGCTTTATTTAACTCGACTTATGTTGCTCGCCGCTAATTAAGGGTTAAAGAACTAAGTTTTTATCCATTAACCAAGCGCAGATTGAGAGGACCTTATTCATTAAAGGCATCGGCAACATAAACTATGGTCAATATTTGACGAATGACCGATCAAATTAAACTCGGGGAAATGGCTGCAAAATCATTGGTATATCATTCAACTCTTAACCCTTTCACGCTCATATGACGCAGAGGTTGCCAGATTAGCAATAAAGAAGAGAGTTATCTCACTCTTATAATTACCTCTCCAAAATTGGGTTTCTGCCCACAGCTAACTCAAAGACAACTGCAGAGGTTGAAGTAACTAAAGGTTTCTAAATACCCCTGATGGTAACAAAGGCTTTAAAGTATCCATAATAGGCTCAACATCGCGTCATATTTCGGAGAGGGTTAACAAATCCAAGAATTTTCAATTGAGTCATCATCTTGAGGAATGGGCTTCCCCAAGATGTCATAGACTGCAACACAGTTGATTCCTTCAAAGTTTGCCTAGATAAGCACCTTGCCCTGAACCCAAGGTTGGCTGCAATAGTAATTGATTAATTAAATGTCTTTAGTAGTGTTAGTTCAATAACCTAATGCATCTTAATATAATTCCCCTGCCATGGACTAAGCCCCAGAGCAGCACTTCCTTCTCACATATTTCCCACATTCTCTCCGAAATATTGTTGCAACACTTGGAACAACAGTATTTTGGAGGGTAAGCAACTTTGAGGGGTCACATGACCAGTTATTGTTTGTATTCCTTTGGACTCTCTCTCTCTCTCTCTCTTTCTTTCTCTCCTCTCTCGCGATCTATTCTCTCTATTCCAATACACCTCCACGCCCTTCCCCATCCCCTACCCCCAGCAACCCCTTTCCCACACCATCACCTACACATCTCGTAGGAGACAATCACTCTGTACCCGAACAAAACAACTATTCAACTTCTACAATATACAGGGTGTATTGAAACAACACTTACAGGTCTAAACTGCTAAGTGCCGATTACAAAACAAATTTACTTTATTCTATAAAAAAATACAAAATAGTTATCATTAATTATTTAACGGGCAAAAAGTAAAATATTCAGTGCCGTCCAAGCAGGTGCTATTATCCGAACACTGACATTGGTCTCCCCCCCCACAATCTCCTAGTTTATACCTAGGTATGTTGAATTACAAACATAATTAGTTGTCTGGGTGAAATATTGTAAGTAATATTCTCTTTATAAACTGTTTACAACTCAAATTATTTTCTGTTAATGCCAAAACAAATTGTATTTATCTTTCAACATAGGACAGATCGAAGGAATCTTAGATGAAGCAAATTACGATCCTCAAGTGGTCTGCAGATCTAACTGTCATATAATAGTAAAATAAAGCAATGTTGAAAGATAAATAAAACCAAACAATGTGGGCATTACAATGTTATTGCCTAATGTTATTTATATCATTGTAGTCATGAACATTAATTCAGATACAAACTTATTCGAGGCGGTCTCGGGTTGAATTGAATCTCCTTACTAATTTTTACAGGATATTTGCATTTAGTTAAGTCCATAGTAAACATGCTTATCATGCATAATTTATTTAGTGCTTTACTCATAACCCTGTTTTGCTACATTTCTAAATAAGCATGTATCTCATCAATAAGACATATCTGGTAAAAATGTCATACAATATATGTTCAATTTCCATTTTACATTTTGGTCGTTATAGTCTGTAACAGTTGTTTTAATTCACCCTGTATATCCCCATACAATAATTCACCCTGTATATCCCCATACAATAATTCACCCTGTATATCCCCATACAATAATTCACCCTGTATATCCCCATACAATAATTTAGAAAAAAAAACTCTATCAACAAAAGAAACCCTTATCGAAGGCGATTTTAATCTTCCCAACATTCATTGGAGATAATTAAAAGAGTCTGGCCATGCATCAGAAACATTTACCGAAAATATTAAAGATAACTTTTTATATCAATTAGTCCAGAAACCCACGAGGGGATATAATATTTTAGACCTAGTAATCACGACCCATGAACATTTAATCTCCGACTTAGAAGTTGGGGAATTAATGTCTAACTGCGATTATAATATCGTGAGGCTCCAAATTAATATGTCGCACACAAACAGTACTAGCGAACATTTTATTCCCAACTATAATATGGCAGACTTCAATAGCCTAAGAAATTACCTAAAGGATATTATTCTGCATCTCGAAGGTTTAACCATCATTGATGATATATGGGAAAGATTTAAAGAAATATTCATGAGTGCTAAAAAAACAAAAACATATCCCAATGTGTAAAACACACAGTAAGGAAATAACAAACAAGGGTCCTTTGGTACAATATAAATATCAGTAGAGCAATTAGGGAAAGACATTGTTTATACAGGTTAACGCTCAAAGAGCGGGTGGTGGAGTATATTTCACTGTGCCTTTCAGCTTTTTTTTTTTACCATAATTGGGGTTGTTTCTGTGCTCTTTTTCATGCATAAACAACACCCAGAGCGTAATACAAGTATGTATCCCTGAAAGGGCGTAAATTGAACTTTCTAATGACACCCGAACCATCCTTCTACGATCACTGGTTGTTTTGCAATGATCGTGCAACCGAAGGGCAAAATCACTAAAATACGGTAATTTCTTTGTATAATTACATATGTAGCGAGGGAGTGAGGGTGGATGTAAGTGGAGTACATCTCAGTTGGTCCACGGCGGCCGTGGCGAGCGGTCATGAGGTAACCCATGCTCCTCCCATCACTCGTCTCTCTCTCAGAGCCAATATTGTGCCAAAATTGCACTCGGACTTAAGTCGGGCCCCGCCACATAGTCCAAATTTTTCGATACGGACTTAAGTCAGGCCCCGATAGACAAGGGTTAAAGAGAAAAACAAATAATAATACCATATGTAAATCCAAAGCAATTGTACAGATATATTAGCAGTAGTAAACGAATCAAAAGAGGGATAGGACCCATACTTAACACTTAACCCTCTTCTAGCGGGGGGTTTTGGGCTATTTTGGGCATATTCAGGCCCTCCTGAATGATCAATCAAGTATCTGCAGGAAAAGAAATGTATTCAACAAAAAAATAGGCGCTACAAGCTTCAAAATGAGACCAGAATGAGCTACGTAGCACTCGTCGTTTTCATGCAGTGGTACCACTAACATGGGAGTTTAGCGTATAGCGGCATATTTTTTCCAGCTACGCTCACTACTGGCTACACTGCCGGCCTCTCGAGAACAGAGGGAGTGTGAGTCAGTGAGCGGCGGTAAGCCCTGGGTGACGGACGTGTGGCTTGCTGCGCTCCCGGCCATTTGCACTCGATTTTAACCCTTTAAAAGCCTTAATAATGCTCCTAACTTGCTGCTTTTTAGATACAGACTTAAGTCGGGCCCTGCTCTTTAAGTGTTAAGGTGTCCTACAAACAGATAGCAGAGACATAGCCTCTACTCTTAACGATTATTTCAGCTCTGTATTTACCACTGCTACCAACAAGAATACTCCACAAGCTACTAATCAAACATGTAAAATTGTACTCCCTGACTTCAAATTCAGCTAATCAAACTGTTATGCCAGTTTTTTTTTTTACCGGGTTTTAATTTGTGTTTGGTAGGTTCTACTTGACTAGAGAAGTTAAAATCACACAACACATGCACACAAGTAGTAAATCTATATTATTAAATCAGTTCGTGTGTCTGTCTGTTTGTCTGTCTGTGCGTTCTTAATAGGCGGCCGCAGTTTTGGACCTGGGGAGCTGAAACTTTACATGTGGGTGTCAATTGACCTGGATCAGGTCATAGAGGGGGCGAGGCCACGATCGGAGGTCGTTTCGAGGCCGAAATTGAAACAAAAATGAAAACAAATTGAAAAAAATGGCTGTTTGGGGCAGACGGAGGCCTCCGATCGAAAAGGTCTATGGACCGAAAGTTGTTCGCAGCCCCCCAAAATGGGGAAACGGATGAGGTCAGACCCAAAATCGGAGGTCATTTAGCGGCCGAAATCGAGGTCGCCGTTTAATGAGGCACAGGGAGGTCGAGGCCGGTGATTATGGTAGTAGTAGTATTGCCGCAGTTTTGGACCTGGGGAGCTGAAACTTTGCATGTGGGTGTCAATTGACCTGGGTCAGGTCATAGAGGGGGCGAGGCCACAATCGGAGGTCGTTTTGAGCCCGAAATTGAAAAAAAAAAAAAAAAGAAAAAAGACGTTTGGGGCAGGGGGCCGCCGATCGAAAAGGTGTATGGAACGAAAGTTGTTCACAACCTCCCAAAATGGGGGTACGGATGAGGCCAGATCCAAAATCGGAGGTCATTTAGCGGCCGAAATCGAGGTCGCCGAGGTAGCACAGGGAGGTCGAGGCCGGTGATTATGGTAGTAGTAGTATTGTGATGATTGTGGTAGTACTGATTGATGATGGTGATTATGGTAGTAGTAGTGGGTGGTAGTAGTTGATTGGTGATTATGGTGTACGTATTTTACCCGTCGCACCCCGTGTTCCCCTGCATTCAATTATTAAACTCAGTTTGTGTGCTGGTTGGCTGTCTGTGTGTTCCTTAAGAGGCAAGCCTCCAGTTATTGGACCGTTGAGCTGAGACTTTTCATGTGGGGTGTCAATTGACCTGGGTCAATTTATAGAGGGGGTGAGGCACGATCGGAAGGTCGTTTCGAGTCCGAAATTGGAAAACAAAAATGACAAAATTGCCGTTTGGGGCCAAGAAGGGGCCTCCGATCGCACACAGTTGTATGGACAAAAGTAGTTCGCAAGGCCCCCCAAAATGGGGGTATGCGGATGAGGTAGGGGGATCGCAAATATTGATGTCATTTAAGAGGAGCGGCCGAAATCGAAGCGAAGTCGCCATTTAATAAGGGCACAGGGAGGGGGGTCGAGGCCGGTGATTATGGTAGTAATAGTATTGTGATGATTGTGGTAGTAGTGATTGATGATGGTGATTATGGTAGTATTATGGTAGATTATGGTAGTATGCCTTGCATACACAAGATCAAAAACACATGAAGCCTTTAATTACTTTAGAAACATCAGAAATCATGCAAACTGTACTTTAATTTTAAATTTTTTAATCGCCTGAAATTCCCCCCATCACTTTAAGATCCACACCAGACATGTCAAAAAAACTATTTTGCAGAATCCCTCAGTAAGATAATGCTCCTGGTCAGATGAATTCCTCCATAGTCCTTAAGAATTGGGCTCCTTGGTGCTCGCCGTTTCCCTGTATTGGCAAATTTTTCCGTCTTGTGGTTACTCATACCTACCTCATGCTTCCAGTACCTTGGAAAGAAGCCACATTCATCCATAGTTTCCTAAAAAGGTGCCTCTTTCAAGATCCAATCAACTAACAGCCATAGCTAAAATATCTTCAACTTCTTTTCCACTCTTGGTAACGTCTTTGAAATTATCTTAATAATAAATCACATAATTAACATCTTGAGAAAAAAATAATGAAAAATCAGTGATAAGGCAATAGGTTTTCGACGATGTCGATCAACTGGCAGACATTCTTTGCCTTCTTGACGCAGCAAACAACCAGCTACAGACCGAACATGGTGAAACACATTACAATAGCACTGATATATCAAGTCATTTGATAGAGTCTGGCATCAACCTTATTGTCGAAGATGGTCAACACGAACAATACCGGCATTTGCATCATTAGTTCCACTAATTTCTTCTTATCTTCATACAGAAAAAATCTGTGTAATGGTAGATGGCCTTTATTTCTCAATTTCCCTCAATCAATTTTTTTTTTTTTTTTTGTGCTGGTGTTCCCCCAGGGATCAGTTTTTTGGCCCCATCTTTGTTTTTTCGCTCATTCATATCAATGATCCAGGGAAGATATCTAAACCACTCATAATCCATACACATTCCTACCAGATATCAACACACTCCACAGTTCCTTTCACATTACCCATTTTCCCCCCCCCCCCTTGTTTTCACTGCCAACCCGAATCTTATATAAATTCAAAATACCACTGCAAATTTTCTCTGAACCAGGACCCTTTCTAGAATTAATGATGGGGCAAAAGAATCTAGTCCTTTAATGCAAACAGAAAACCAATACATTCACAATCCGAACAGGACCTATCCTACATTATCCATGACAAGAAACTTGCATCCCAGGTCCCTGCATTATATTCTACAGATATTTTCCACAGCAATTGTTCCGCGGAACTTGCTTCAATTGGGCCGCCCTCTCTCCACAATCTTTCCCCCGTAGAACTAGGGCAGCTGAGAGCGCCCATGAATTGACAGCTTTCTCCCCACAAGCGAACTTCTGCTTATCCTAATATTTATCCCCCAGAAAAAAAAAGCTACTACTCTTTGGAATCACTTCCCTCAAATTGCTTTCCACAAACTTACAATTTTACACAATTTTAAAAAATCCAGTTGTTACAAGATTTTATGAATGGAGGATGCCTTTAGGCACATGGACCTTTTTTTGTTATCTGTGTTTTTCCTTCCTCCGTTCATTGTCTCTTAAAAAAAAAAAAAAAAAATAGTAGTGGTGGTAGTAGTGATGGTGATTATGGTGGTACAGTATCTATATTATTAAATCAGTTTGTGTGTCTGTTTGTCTGTCATACCCGGGCAATGCCGGGTACCCCTGCTAGTGGTATAATATAACACTGAGTGAGTACATCTATAGTTCAACTTTTAATAATAATTTAATGCGCAGAGCGAAACACTTATTTACACTAGTACAATGGGTACATATAAATTGATCCTAGCACGGGCGAGAATAATCCCCGATGTCACTAAGAAGTACACTTGACCCTCTCTCTCGTGCCTCCTCTCACTCTTAGAATATACTGTATACACTTAAGGCCAACTGGTGTAGTATTCTAATTATCACTTTGAATATATACTCTGCTCTCTCCCTCTCTCTCCTCCTGGTCCCTCCTCCTCCTCGCATCTCTCTCTCTCTCTCCCCCTCATCCGCCGGGGCCTCTCCCTTCACACCGTCCGCTCATCAGCCACTCTCCCTCTCGCATCTCTCTCCCAATCTCCTCCCTTCCCTCACCCCCAGTCCCTCTCACCATCTCACTCCCCATCAACTCCCCTCTCTCTCTCCTTCTCTCTCTTCTCTCCCCCCTCCCTCTCCTCCTCTTCTCTTCTTCCTATCTCTCTCTCCGCTCGCTCTTCTCTCTTCTTGTCTCGGCCCTCCTCTCTCATCCTCCCACTCTCTCCCCCTTCTGCCCTCTCCCTCCTCCTTCTCCCTCTCCTCCTCTCCCTCCTCCCCTCCCCTCCACTCTCTCACCCCCTCTCCTCCCTCCTCTCCCTCGCCCCGTCTTCTCTCTCCCTCTCCTTCCCCCTCTCCTCCCTCCCCTCCCTCACCTCTCCCTCACTCCCCCCTCTTCCTCCCCCCCTCCCCCCACTCCCCTCCTCTCTCCCCCCCCTCGCCCCTCCCACTCCCCATCCCCAAACCTTCCTCGGCCCTCCTCCCTCCCCCCCCCCCCCCTCCTCCCCCTCTCTCCCCTCTTCCTCCTCTCCTCCCTCTCCCTCCTACTCCCCCGCTCTCCCCTCTCTCCTCTCCTCTCCTTCTCTCTCCCATCGCTCTCTCCCCTCCCTCCGTTCTCCCCCTCCCACCTCCTCCCCCTCTCCCTCCTCTCCCTCCCTCTCTACTCCTCTCCCTCCTCCTCCGTCACTCATCTCCCCTCTCCCCCCCCCATCCCTCTCTCCCCTCCCACTCACCTCTCCTCCTCCTCCCCTCCTCACTCTCTCTCCTCTTCCACTCACATGCCTCTTCCCCCCCTCTCCTCTCCACCCTGCTCCTCCTCCTCCATCGCTCTCCGCCCCTCCTCAATCTCCTCTCTCTCTCTCTCTCTCTCTCTCTCTCTCGCTCTCGTTAGTTCAGTGCAACCTGGGTTGCACTGGTGTAAGAATTAGTATTCAGTTTTCTATTTTCAGGTAAATAAAAGATATACACCGGGTCGCACTGGTGTAGGAATTAAATAAAGTGTTAAACACGTTACTCTATTACACTGATAAAAACATAGGTGATACACCGGTGTCGCACTGGTGTAGAGATTAAAGATACCTTCTGTAGCACTCCTATTCTAGCACTCTGTAGATCTGAAGCTGCAGGCACAGGAGGGGAAGGGGTGAGAGTTGTCAAGTCCTTTCGTCTATGTTCCGTCGAGCCGCTTAGGTGGTTTTGCCGTGTGGATGGTGTGGATAGGGATAGAGATGAATTAGTTGGTTTTGGCACTTGAATGGTAGTTCCTTAATGTCATGACATAGGGTGCATACCATCGGACTAACGCGAGCATGAACTAGGACATGTCCTGAGTTATGGCTGCTCGTCTATCCTGACCTTTATACTAATCGGTGATGAAGTTCTGTTCCGGTACTCTTGACTTAGGGTCTTAAATACAGAGTCTCTAGTGTCATGACACAGCGACTAGGTATCGGGCTAACGAGATGAAATAGTAAGATCATGAAGTTACTAGTTTCACTCGATCTGTCACTGATCATTATAATTGTTCAAAGAACCCAAGTTCGGTGGTTAGAACTTTTTACTGCATATGTCCTTGACCATGTTGTTGGACAGATGCAGTATGGAATTATATATGCCAAGTGCCGTTATTCAGACGGTATCTCACAAAGCCCGAACAATTAGAGTATGCTTACCATGGCAAGATATTCTTTAATAGTTTTGGTAGTATGCGGGATTCATATTAGAAGTCAGTTTGTGGCATGCCCTTCGGTGCTACTTCCCATATCAAATTTGCAGCATAATATATATCCTAATGTTGTCACTATGCCATGGCATGTAAAAACAATGAATCACCTAATAGGGAAAAGAACTCCAGACCTTAAAGAATATCCACCATGGCTTCAATTATTTCCTGAATGGGAGGTTAATTCTTAGGCTCGAACTTTTACATGCAAGGTAATTCAAGCCCTTGAATTGCTTGCTCTACCTGGTTCTCGTCGGGATAGTGTTGACTTTGGCTGCTATGTCCCAGGTGTAGTGTTTGAAGTTCAGAAGGTCATGATTACAGAGGGCGTATTTAGGGGGTATTAGGTAGACCCCTAGAAGTTCGCAAGCTGGTTTTGTGGCATCTGCGCGGAAAATTGCTGCATCCAAACAGGTGATATTTGTTTATTCTTCGTTTGACTATATATTATCTTTCTCTTCTGAGTTTCCTTATGGTCGAACGAGATCCTTATTGTTTTTCCCGGTGTGGGTTGTAGAGGAGGATTTATGGTGGCAATTCTGGCGTCCCAAGTATTCTGGCGTAGTGGAGCACATTTGGTCTTGGGGTAGCCATTTTGTAGTTGTTTGGTCTTGGTTTGGTTATTCTTGTTGGTGGGCGGTGTTGTCGATGGTTTCTTGATTTGTGGTGAATTTTCTTTCTCTGGTTGCTGTTTTCTTTTCTTTTCTTGCTCCTTGCTTCTTCCTTGTTTGTCCGGGGTGTGGTGGCTTGCGGCATTCTCTGGTCTTTTGTTTCCTTCTCTTTAGTTTCTCCTTCCGTTGTTCTCTTCCGTTTTCCTTGTTGGGCTGGCATGGTGTTTATTTTTAATTTGCGTATTTTACAAACGTCACTAGAATTATTGCAATACTGAAAATAAATAAATCTCCCGGCCCAGACCTATTCATCCCCCAAATACTAAAATTGGTCAAAGATGAAGTTGCCGAACCCCTAACCAAAATGTTTAACATGTCACTCCAACATGGACATTTTCCCACTGACTGGAAGACAGCGAATATTACACAAATATTTAAAACAGGAGATAAAAACTACCAGGTAATTACAGACCCATTAGCTTAACTTCCATTATTGTAAAACTATTGAATCAATAATAAGAGACGAAATTGTACTTTTCATAGAGAATAACAATCTTATCAAAAATAGTCAACACGGCTTCAGAGCAAATAAATCATGCCTAACGAACCTTATCGAATTCTATGACAGCCTATTTAAGATTAGTGATTTTACCAAAAGTCTTGATATAGTGTACTTGGACTTTCAGAAAGCCTTCGACAAGGTCTCTCATAATAAATTACTACAGAGGGTCGAGAACCAAGGAATACAAGGCAAAACACTCAATTGGATAAGGAATTGGTTAGAGGAAAGAAAGAAAAGAGTAATTATTAATGGAGTGGAATAAGATTGGAGTAGTAGAGTCCCCCAGTGGACTAGTGGAGACAACGGCATCAATATTATAATTTCCAAATTTGCCGATGACACTAAGATAGAAAATGCAATAATCTCAAAAAGCAATAGAAGTAGCATGCAATCATATCTAAGCAAAATATCGGAGTGGACATAAAATTGGTAGATACCCTTTAATGTAAACAAATGCCAGATACTACAAATAGGCTCCCAAAACTACAAATATGAATACCACGCGAATGGAGAAAAGATAAAGAGAGTATCACAGATAATAGACCTAGGAGTGCATATCAACGAAAATCTAAAATCTACAAGCCAATGCACCGCAGCATCTAACAAAGAAAATAGAGCACTAAGATTAACCCTTGTCTAGCGGGGTTTTTTGGGCTATTTTGGGCATATTCAGGCCCTCCTGAATGATCAATCAAGTATCTGCATGAAAAGAAATTTATTCAGCAATATACTAGGCGCTAAAAGCTTCAAAATGAGACCAGAACGAGCTACGTAGCACTCATCGTTCTCACGCAGTGGTACCACTAACATGGGAGTTTAGCGTATAGCGGCATATTTTTTCCCGCTACGCTCACTACTGGCAACACTGCCGGCCTCTCGAGAACAGAGGGAGCGTGAGTCAGTGGGCGGCGGTAAGCCCTGGATGTCGGACGTGTGGCCTGCTGTGCTCCCGGCCATTTGCACTCGATTTTAACCCTTTAAAAGCCTTAATAATGCTCCTAACTTGCTGCAAATTGGAGCCCGACTTAAGGCGGGCCCCGCCAGTTAAGAGTTAAAACACATTTCCATTGTCATAGTAAAGACGCAGTTGTACCAGTATATACAAGTATTGCGAGGCCACATCTGGAATATGCTGTGCAGTTTTGGTCTCCCTATTTAATCAAAGACAGAGAAACTCAAATCCGTTCAGCGTAAAGCAACAAAGTTAATCCCGTCCCTTAGAAATAGACGATACAGTGACAGATTAAGGGAACTCAATCTGTTTTCGCTTAAGAAACAGAGAATATGGGGACAGCTGATAGAGTGTTTTAAAATACTAAAGGATTTAGTAACGTAAATTATAATAATCTATTTAGGATAGCCAAAGCAGGTTCCACAAGAGGAAACAAATTAAAACTAATAGGCAGGAAAGCGAACCTATACATAACTAAGGAAGTCTTCACCCACAGTATTATTAGTTAATGGAATAAACTCCCTAATGAAGTTATTGACAGTGACTCAATATACAAAAAAGGTTAGACTCTTATCACAGAGAAGTTGGTCAACAGTAGAAGCTGATTATTGACAAGAGAATCTGGCAGAAATTAATATTTTTTCAGTTGAAGAGAGCAGAACAAAAGTGAAAATGTGCATGCCTTTTCCTTTCCATTTTTAACTATACATTCCTTCACGCGATTTCCATGACCCTCAAGGTTATTCACTTTAATTGATTTCATGCAAGGCAAATTGCCGGATGGTGGGGAGAGAGCCTTCATCTTTGCTATCCTTTCCTTCCACTTTATCTTAGGGTTGCTATCTCCACTAGGATTAAGTCCTGGCCACCTTGCAGGGATTGTAATATCTGTGGCCAGTGTATCTATGTAAATATATGTCAATATCTCTCTCTTACACTACACTTACACACCCACTCACATACATTCTCTCTCTCTCTCTCTCTCTCACCTACAGCCTACCCACAACACCCCCAAGGGTACAATTTCCATCACCACCGCTGGGTAATGTGTGTGTACGGGGGAATTTTGTGATAGGACCCATTTCAGTGTGTATCTTGTGTTTTGTTGTGTTCCTATCACTATGATGGCTAAATTAATGTAGACTGTAATGTTATGTTAGGGTATGTGTAGCAATCAAATATATTAGTGATGATTTGGACTCCAAAATAGCATAATCTAATTTACCAATAAATTATGTGTCACACAATGTTTCAGTACGGCATCCTTATTTAAGTACAGTATACACCTAACCTAAAATAATAATAAATGTTCCCAACTTCTTTAACCCTTCCTACCCTGTCTGCCTTAGGTAAGGACAGCACGAAAGAAGGGCCGCTACCCGGTATGCCTTATCTAAGGCATGAGCTTAATAGCCTAATTAAGCTTGGTCTGAACGCCGTGCGTACGACGTATGTCAACAAACCCAAGCGTTCGTCACCGCACCTCCGAAAACATGAAGGAGAAGACTCCTCAATGTTATTGTTCTGACGTCATGACGAAATTAGTGTCTAAAAAGCCCCCATCTCTGCAATATTGGCTCCACTGAAATCGTCATCACAAGTGAACCAGTTGACTTACAGAGCTCTACTCAATGCCAAAATACAGATTGAAAACCGCACTACGATTATAGATGAGTGGGAAAGTTCTAGCCGTGAAATAAACATAAATACGGTAGCCTAGGCCTAGACGTTTTTCAGCCATTTCGCCCGGGTAGGGGCGACCGTCATTGGGTAAGACAGCCCGGGGAGGAAGGGTTAATGCTGGTTCGTGTCATGTAAAACAGAAGAGAACAGAAAAATAGTTCCTGCACTATAGAAACTAGTGGAATCACTACTACAGTTAAAATATGATCACTTTGCCTGCATCGTAAATTTTAGTCTTTTTAGTCAATGAATGTGTGTAAATATATGTACGTCTCTCTCCCTCGCTCTCAGAATAAATCAAAATAAGTTGTATAGTGATTTTTACCCTGTCAAGAAGCTTAACAATGTAAATACACAAATAAACAATAGCGTCAAAACCAGCTTATTGATAATGGGTGTGGATGATTAAAACAAAACAAACACCAGCCCAGACTCAACACGCTCTAATGGACAATGTAATCATTGAATTGAATAATGAATGCATGAATACATTAAATGCATCAGATCGTTCGCTCTCGCTGATAAGAAAACACACACACACACGCGCGCACGCACACACACACAAACACACACACCTGGGTCTTAAATGCAATGCTGATGTTGCAGATTTTACATATATACTGAAGGTTCGACATTTTCCTGTCCATAAGGTCTCAAGCTAAATGTTTGTCAGGAATTATTCAATATTTGGTCAGTTAGTTCTGTATTTAAAGGCAAGGCCCCTAACATGGTTAACGTAGCTCTCTTCGTAATGAAATATGTATATTACGGATAAACACACATTTAATATAAAATATTTAACCTTAAATTATAGATAACCGCGTTAATGTAGAAATCTAAAAATATATCTGATGTTAACTTATTCCTCACATCACGTTCACATTAAATCACTAACAACCTGAGGAGTTAGACGATGTATACAAATAAAAAAAATCCGAGAAGCGAAATAGTGTTTGAAAGGAAAACCATACAAAATTAAGGAACGGAATATCTGGTGGAACAACAAAATAATATGAATGGTACAGCGAGGCATATAAATATAAGTTATAGGCTTATGTTAGGTGCGCTTTGCCTCGGGGCTCATCTTAGTATACTTGTCCTTAATCCGGTATAACACGAGCACGTTTTCCCTCAACATTTATACTCAACACTGGTCTGGCAGCTTATGAGGTTAACATTTATAATAATTCGGCCACCTAAATTCATCTATCATCAGTCTAGTTTCCCATACCAGTGTGAAATATTCCAGAAATGTGTGATACCGGCTTTATGAACCAGTGGTGGCCGACTTACCCAACCAACTGTATTATAATGTATATTGTCCATTTTATGTATTTATATATTTATTTTGTGTAAGTGGATGAGGGATACAAAAGGCAAAGCTGCCTGTGACGAGGGCCTCCCCCAGAGTCGAAAGAATGAAATCAAGGAATGTTACCAAATAATACCTCACTAGATGGAACATAGAAAATGTACAATAAGATTAGTCCAGGTTCCTATTTACTGATAGGTGAACAAAGACATTCAATAACAGATTGGTCTTCCATCTCGTACTTCTTGGAAATATAACTCGAGTCCTATTTATTGGGATCCGAGTGTACTAACCAATACCCAACATTGTGAACCCAATGTACTAACCAATACACAACATTGTGAACCTAATGTACTACCCAATACACAACATTGTGAACCCAATGTACTAACCAATACACAACATTGTGAACCTAATGTACTAACCAATACACAACATTGTGAAACTAATGTACTAACCAATACACAACATTGTGAAACTAATGTACTAACCAATACACAACATTGTTAACCTAATGTACTAACTAATACACAACATTGTTAACCTAATGTACTAACCAATACACAACATTGTGAACCTAATGTACTAACCAATACACAACATTGTGAACCTGATGTACTAACCAATACACAACATTGTTAACCTAATGTACTAACCAATACACAACATTGTGAACCTGATGTACTAACCAATGCACAACATTGTGAACCAAATGTACTATCCAATACACAACATTGTGAACCAAATGTACTAACCAATACACAACATTGTGAACCTAATGTACTAACCAATACACAACATTGTGAACCAAATGTACTAACCAATACACAACATTGTGAACCAAATGTACTAACCAATACACAACATTGTGAACCTAATGTACTAACCAATACACAACATTGTGAACCAAATGTACTAACCAATACCCAACATTGTGAACCAAATGTACTAACCAATACCCAACATTGTGAACCTGATGTACTAACCAATACCCAACATTGTGAACCCAATGTACTAACCAATACCCAACATTGTACAGGGAGGTGTTCGTTAATATACTGTATTTGGAAGATGTTTTAGATATAACTATAATGACAATAGTAATGTGAAAGATTATGCAATAATTGTACCCACTTAATGGTAGGTATTTTATTTTGTCTGGCCCCCGTTCTCCCTCATGCTTAGCCCCATTATAAATGATACTTTAAGACGAACTCCATTAGTTTGGCGATTATAAGTACTTTCGTCCAAATTCTTTGTCAATAATAAGACTGTTCATGCCATTTAGTAGTTGATTTTTTCTTGGCGAGCGATAGTGAGCCTATGATTTAGCAGGAATCGGCCTTCGGCAGGGACAGTTTCTTGTCGAAAAATGTAAAACTGTAAACATTTGAAATATGGTCTCGAGGGAGTTATTTTAAGCTTGCTAGAGTTTAGGGACCAAACTAAAAGACAATCTACAATAATAAGAAAATCAAACTACAAAATAGAATTAGCTCCACTTAATTCCCACATCCTTGATCTATATTTATTATTCAAATCTTATAGTGATCGCATCTGGTTACGGAACAATAACAATTATTGGACGTTTTCGTAAAATTCGTTTAAACTTATTTTACAGTTATCATAGGAAATATGCTCGAAATTAAACAAAACAATTAGTTAATTGAAAGTTTGCATATAAACGCTTATATAGCCTAATAGTAACAGTAATTTTGCTTTGTGCTACTGAATGATATCAACGCAATGAATGTTCCCCTATTTGATGGGGGTCATTTGTGTTCCAGGAATGCATTATAAGGTGCAACCAAAATTTTGATATTATATAATAATAATAATTATTATTATTATTATTATTATTATTATTATTATTATTATTAGTAGTAGTAGTAGTAGTAGTAGTAGTGGTAGTGGTAGTGGTAACAGTAGTAGTAGTAGTATTTGTTGTGTGTCTATGTGTACGAAGGAGACGAAAGGCAAAGCTAACTGTAACAAGTACCCCCTCTCCACCCATCCTCCCACCCCTACCAAATTTAAAGTGATAGAGAGCCGATTTGAAGGTAAGTTTGAGTACAAATGTCTTGTGATACATATCTTAAAGTCATAGGATGAGGGAAAGCTAGATTGAGGGAGAGAGTTCCAGAGTTAACTTGTCGTGTGGAAGGAATACCTGGCCACCCAGTTCAGTCTTGGGTTAGAGAGTTCGACAGAATGGAAGTGACATTGTATTGAAAGGCGGGTGCCATTTACATATACTCATAGATTGCTTAGCTGCAACAATTACATTGGTTGGCTTAATATAGATTTGTGAGGATACTTATTCTGAAACTGTGAGTGTGCTTATTGTAATATTGCCAATTGTGACTATTACTCATTTACATTATTGACTTCCTTTGCTGATCTCTCTCTCTCTCTCTCTCTCTCTCACCAGTACAGGACAGAGCCAATATCCTGTGCTGGAGAAGGGAGGTTTTGTGTCACTCAGAAGGAGACATTCTATATAATTATCATTTATTACACTTTATATAAAAGGCCCTCTTCATGTGTTGTTTGTAGTACAATGTTATATCTTATTATGTTGTAGAATTTGAACATGTTATTAAGATTCACTTGCATTTTAACATATCTACATTATTATACAATGTACAGTTCCCTGCAGTCATATGTGGTACACATTCTATTGAGTGATTCTAACACTCTGCGGCAACATTTTAAACATTCCCCCTAACTCATATACCCAAGTTTATGTCATCCTTTAATCAATATTCACTGTCGCAAGTTTACTAATAAGCAGTGTACCAGCTACTAATGTGGGTGATTGTACCTAGAAGATAGGTTTTAATTAATAGATTGGTACAACTACAAAAATTATATATGCAATTATTCTGGTTTCTATCAAAATATTTAACAATCCAGTTATAGCAGTGGCCTCCAAAATTTAGTTTGTACAATCCAAATCTACAATTACAAATTAGTTAAGTTTATATTAACTCCTTCAGACATATTATGTTCCAGTAAGTCCACGGAGGCTGGTATAATTGCCACTGCACCACACAACTGTCAAAATCACACTGCTGGCCGTTAGAATTGTCGGAGGAACCTGGGGATGCCACCAACCGACAGATCTTAATCTAACTTACCGGACTTACTGAGCTCCATATGACGCTAGTGTGTCATATGGACTTATTGGAGAGGCATGTAGATAAGTCCATATGACGCGATCACGTCATATGAGTTTTTGGTCATAAGTTCCATATGACGCGATCGCGTCATATATGTCGCAAGGAGTTAATTTTAGTAAGGACACGAACCAGGAATTTGGAAACGTTAACTTTTTTAGTGAATCAGGCCCCTGTTGTTTCCATAATGTGATCGGCTCCACTTGCAGGTCTTGGTAAATCCTTCTAGCACCTTTCAATACCGATAAATCTTCACTTTTATAGGCCATATCTCCTTAAATGATAATAGGATACCTTAGGATCGGTAATCTATAGGGCTATTGTTTTACTGTGATGAATGTTTTGGTGTCCCATGTGTCTCCTCTCCCTCTATACGGTCTAGGTCAGGTACAGTAGTGAGCCATAACAACTATACAGCCATTTGAGCCTGTATCAAACCTAATCAAGATAAGGCAGAGCTAGAACACATTCCAAATAGCTGTAGAGTTTGGTTATAAAGGTTCATATCATTAAAATGTGTACCGTATGATCATTATGGTTTTTTACTTTTTTCTAGCCAGACAGATTACTTCTTGGTTAACAGGAAATACTGGAAACTAGTTCGAGATGTAAAGGTCATCCCGAGCGAAGAATGTATCCCCCAGCATAAGCTACTTGTGTGCGACATGAGCTTATACAGAGATCCTAAGCGCAAGAAGGTTTACATACCCAAAAGGAAAGTGTGGCTGCTGAAGGACAAGGAAGTTAGGGATAGGTTTCATAATGAACTGGAGGAAATGAATAGAAATAAGGAAGCTAGGCCTAACGATGTAAATAGCCAATGGAACTTTCTTAAGCATAGCCTTATCGCTGCCACTGACAAAGTCTGTGGGAAAACAAAGGGTCACCCCAGGAATAAGACCTCTTGGTGGTGGAACGATGAGGTAGAACATTCTGTGAAAGAGAAAAGGAGATGCTTCAATGCGTGGAAGAAAGGAGGCAGCAGGGAGGAATACCAGGCAGCTAAACAAACTGCCAAAGAGTTATTTACAATGCTAAAAATCGCATTAAGGACCTGATCCTCGAACAAGTGTGTAACACTGACAATCCCAATGGGATCTTCAACCTAGCTAGGCGAGTTAAAAATGACAGTAGGGATATTATAGGTGAACAGTGTGTTAGAGATGATAATGGGAAGATTGTGTATGCAGAAAATGAAATCAGAGAAGCATGGAAGGTACACTATGAACGATTGCTAAATGTAGAGTTTGAATGGGATAAGGAACAGCTTAGTATCGAAAAAACAATATCTGGGCCCCCTCCTTTGATAGCACCAGCTGTAGTGAGCGACGCAATCAATAAAATGAAGGACGGTAAAGCTCCAGGTTGCTCAGACATTGTCGCTGAGATGATAAAAGCCTCAGGGGAGATTGGTGTAAACTTAGTCACTGAGTTGATAAACACCATTATTAAAGATGAGAAAATCCCAGAGGATTGGCTCAAAAGTGTAATAGTAAATATATACAAAGGAAAGGGGATGCGCTAGATAGAGGAAATTATAGGGGCCTGAAAATGCTTGACCAAATGATGAAGGTCTGTGAGAGAGTCCTTGAGGGTTTGATCAGGCAGAGCATCTCTATTGATGATATGCAGTTTGGTTTTATGCCAGGACGTGGTACAACCGATGCTATCTTCATAGTCAGGCAGATACAGGAAAGATACTTACTAAAAGGCAGGGATCTTTACTTTGTGTTTGTGGACCTGGAGAAGGCCTTTGATAGGGTACCTACTGTAGAGATGTTGTGCAGTGGGCAATGAGGAAACTTGGTGTGGAAGAGTGGCTGGTGCGTGTGATAATGAAGATGTATCATGATTCGCGAAGTTCGGTGAGGGTGAAGGGTGTACTGAGTGAAGAGTTTGCAGTCCGTGTTGGAGTCCATCAGGGTTCAGTGTTAAGCCCACTCCTCTTTATTATGGTCTTGGAGGCGCTGTCTAGAGTTTTTAGAGGCGGACTCCCATTGGAACTGTTTTATGCAGACGATTTATTCCTAATAGCTGACAGTATGCAGGTTGCTGAGGCAAAATTCAGAGAGTGGAGAGAGGGCATGGCGAGCAAGGGTTTAAGAGTCAATATTAACAAAACCAAGGTTATGCATTGTAGATTGAGACGAGGCAATGTGGAAAAGAGCGGTGCATACCCATGTGCAGTGTGTGGAAAGGGAGTGGGCATTAACTCAATTCAATGTAGCATCTGTCGATGTTGGGTACACCATGGGAGTAAGCGCTGTAGTAGAATAAAGGGGCCCCTGCTGAAGGATAAATCAGAAATAGAGAAATATGAGTGCGTAGTGTGCAAAGGCGAGCTTGTGTTAAGTGATGATCCTGTGGCTGTGAATTTTGGAAATGAGTCTTTGGAGCTGGTGAACAAGTTTTGTTACCTAGGAGATACCATCTATGCCGGTGGTGGGGCCGAGGCTGCCACTGTTGCTAGAATTAGGTGTGGCTGGGGGAAGTTCAGAGAATTGATGCCAATCCTGACCATGAAAAGAATGCCTCTCCCCCTGAAGGGAAAGGTGTATGCCTCATGTGTTAGAAGTGCATTGACGTATGCCTCAGAAACATGGGCCGTTAAAGTAGAGGATGTCAACAGAATGGAGCGTAATGAGATGAGAATGGTGAGATGGAAGTGTGGGGCCAGGCTACAGGATAGAATAACAAATGTTGAGCTGAGGAGACGTTTAGGTATAAAGAGTATTAGCGAGGTGATGCGTACAAGTAGACTGGGATGGTATGGACATGTGGAGAGAATGGATGAAGAAAATTGGGTGAACAAATGCAGGTCTGTGATTGTGGAGGGAGCTGCACCAAGGGGTGGACCGAGGAAGACCCGGGATCGGACTATACACGCCGATCTCAAATCCAAGAACTTGACAAGTGAAGCAGCCTTTAACAAGGTTGCCTGGAACGCCGCCATTAGGACAAGAGACTCAAACTGCACTGATGTGTGGAACACTCGGTCTTAAAATGTTATGTATGTATGTATGTACTCACAGTTAACAGTCACGTATTACCTCCGTAACTGCAGTTTTATTTTCGTAACTAATATGTACCACAAAAAGTCCTCAGCAAACAAAATATAGCTTTAATAAGAGCATTAAATTTGCTCGAGTGTATTTTTTTCTGCTCACCATACAAATCGCCAAAGTTAAATTGATGGAGGTAAACCACGACATTTAAGAGCAGCTTTACACTCTCAAATCATAATACATATTTTTAACTTTAGTCTTTGAACCTTAATAGATAAATTGCAACACTTGGAAAATTGTATAGCATTGTGTTATCTGCCTTGGATTCCATTTAGAATCACAGAAGTGTACTGTAATGAGTGTAATGTAATGAGTGTCTGAAGAAGTTACCCAGTAGTTAA
The DNA here is from genome assembly GCA_032716605.1 of Paralithodes platypus. NCBI lineage: Eukaryota > Metazoa > Arthropoda > Malacostraca > Decapoda > Lithodidae > Paralithodes > Paralithodes platypus. Next base: position 3,187,875 of record CM064508.1, on the reverse strand, counting down.
ATTAGATCAAACCTAAATATCCTGATATATCTGAAACTCCCACTTTGAATTATACATTCCGTTCCTGTACTTATGAGAGCACTCTTAATTCATATTTCACAAGGCATGTTTCCCTTTGTATTATTTGTTGTTTCTGCCTGTGTTTTCCTTTTCCCTCCTCCTTCCTTCCACCTACCATCCTGAGAGGTAAGCACTCGGCAAAACTTTCTCTGAAAAGTGAATCCGAGTTGGACAGGACGAGGGTCGAGGCGAAAGAGCCAGCATATTTCTATTGTGGAGCCTGCCAAGTAAAGTTCCTCTTGTGAATATGGTCCTAGAGTCTACGGCATTTGGTTGATACATTTTCTTAAATATAATCCAACTAGCACATAAAAGTAAACTGCAATAGGAGGTACATTGAGATTCAGCGCAGTCGATATTAGGTATGAAGTCAGTGAAGAATAATTCTACTTTCAAATCAGCATAACGTAAAATAATAACGTTTATTATATTGTCTTCTCGAAATTAAACCTAGCTCATAATTTGTATACCGATCCACTGAGGGCTGTGGGTGAATGTCTGGGTGTAGTGATATACATCCCGGGCATATATTATGCTAATTATGTGGACCAAAGCTGCCAGCCAGTCAGGGGCAACTAAAAACTAAAACAAAAAGGTAGTACGATATACGTCAGTTGTAGGACTTGGCAGAAGTAGAACAAGGGGCGGGTAAGGAGGTCGAAGACGTTGAAAATAGATGAATGAGAACTGGAAGATAGAAAATAATAGACTAGGAGTATGGAGGAAGGCAGAGAGAGGGGAATGGGGGGTGAGGTTGAGGAGAGGAGGAAGAACAAGAGTGGAAGCAGAAGTAAGAGAGCAGGTGTGAGAAGGAAAAACACAGAGTCTGAAAGGAGTGTGAGGGGGGGGGGGGGATGATAGGTTGTAAGAGGCAGCATATAACAAACACAACAGAAGGTTGTAGGGAGAGAAGAGGCAGCATATAACAAACATAACAATAGGTTGTAGGGAGAGAAGAGGCAGCATACAACAAACACAACAGAAGGTTGTAGGGAGAGAAGATGCAGCATATAACAAACATAACAATAGGTTGTAGGGAGAGAAGAGGCAGCATACAACAAACACAACAGAAGGTTGTAGGGAGAGAAGATGCAGCATATAACAAACATAACAGAAAGTTGTAGGGAGAGAAGATGCAGCATATAACAAACATAACAATAGGTTGTAGGGAGAGAAGAGGCAGCATACAACAAACACAACAGAAGGTTGTAGGGAGAGAAGATGCAGCATATAACAAACATAACAATAGGTTGTAGGGAGAGAAGAGGCAGCATACAACAAACACAACAGAAGGTTGTAGGGAGAGAAGAGGCAGCATACAACAAACACAACAGAAGGTTGTAGGGAGAGAAGATGCAGCATATAACAAACATAACAGAAAGTTGTAGGGAGAGAAGAGGCAGCATATAACACACATAATAGAAGGTTGTAGAGAGAGAAGAGGCAGCATATAACACACATAACATAAAGTTGTAGGGAGAGAAGAGGCAGCATATACCAAACACAACAGAAGGTTGTAGGGAGAGGAGAGGCAGCATATAACAATCACAACAGAAGGTTGTAGGGAGAGAAGAGGCAGCATATAACACACATAACAGAAGGTTGTAGGGAGAGAAGATGCAGCATACAACAAACATAACAATAGGTTGTAGGGAGAGAAGAGGCAGCATATAACAAACATAACAATAGGTTGTAGGGAGAGAAGAGGCAGCATATAACAAACATAACAATAGGTTGTAGGGAGAGAAGAGGCAGCATACAACAAACACAACAGAAGGTTGTAGGGAGAGAAGAGGCAGCATATAACACACATAACAGAAGGTTGTAGGGAGAGAAGAGGCAACATATAACACACATAACAGAAAGTTGTAGGGAGAGAAGAGGCAGCATATAACACACATAATAGAAGGTTGTAGAGAGAGAAGAGGCAGCATATAACACACATAACAGAAAGTTGTAGGGAGAGAAGAGGCAGCATATACCAAACACAACAGAAGGTTGTAGGGAGAGGAGAGGCAGCATATAACAATCACAACAGAAGGTTGTAGGGAGAGAAGAGGCAGCATATAACACACATAACAGAAGGTTGTAGGGAGAGAAGAGGCAGCATATAACACACATAACAGAAAGTTGTAGGGAGAGAAGAGGCAGCATATAACAAACACAACAGAAGGTTGTAGGGAGAGAAGAGGCAGCATATAACAAACACAACAGAAGGTTGTAGGGAGAGAAGAGGCAGCATATAACACACATAACAGAAGAGGCAGCATATAACAAACATAACAGAAGGTTGTAGGTAGAGAAGAAGCAGCATATAACACACATAACAGAAGGTTGTAGGGAGAGAAGAGGCAGCATATAACAAACACAACAGAAGGTTGTAGGGAGAGAAGAAGCAGCATATAACTAACACAACAGAAGGTTGTAGGTAGAGAAGAGGCAGCATATAACAAACACAACAGAAGGTTGTAGGTAGAGAAGAGGCAGCATACAACAAACATAACAGAAGGTTGTAGGTAGAGAAGAGGCAGCATATAACAAACATAACAGAAAGTTGTAGGTAGAGAAGAGGCAGCATATAACAAACACAACAGAAGGTTGTAGGTAGAGAAGAGGCAGCATATAACAAACACAACAGAAGGTTGTAGGGAGAGAAGAAGCAGCATATAACAAACACAACAGAAGGTTGTAGGTAGAGAAGAGGCAGCATATAACAAACACAACAGAAGGTTGTAGGTAGAGAAGAGGCAGCATATAACAAACACAACAGAAGATTGTAGGTAGAGAAGAGGCAACATGTAACAAACATAACAGAAGGGATGGGGATAGAAGAACATGTTTGAGGATTGAAGACATAATGAAGGTCGGACGATTGGTAATAAGGTGGGGGTAGGAGTGGTTCAAGGGATGAGTAAGCACCCCCACAAACACTAACTATGCAATGCAACTACCAACCGTTATCCACACATCTTTATCACGCCAACCTCCAATTAATATTGTACCTACACTCCACCTTCCAAACCAACCTCCAGAAAGCATGATTCACGGCGACAAATAATAGAAACAAAACTAGTAATATTTATGAATCTATAGTTATGAATATCTCCATTAGTTATATTTATCAACTCTGCAAACATTTGTAAATTTCTCAACACTAAAACGATGACTATGCAAAGCGATCAAACATATGGCATAACATACACACACACACACACACACACAGACCAATTGACATTCTCGTTTCGGCTCTATGCACATTTTTGGTGATGAATATTGAATATTACAAATGTATAACTTTGTTTTTAGTTAAACTTTCTTTCAACTAGATGTGTACAATATTTACTTAATATATGCATACTACATTGAGATACGGATGGCTAAGTGCGTTTACTTTATGATAGTTTTTATATATTCATCCATTATAATTTGTCTATGGATATTATCGAGTATTATATAATGGTTTGATCACTATACAGGTAGGTAGTATTATATAATGGTTTGATCACTATACAGGTAGGTAGTATTATATAATGGTTTGATCACTATACAGGTAGGTAGTATTATATAATGGTTTGATCACTATACAGGTAGGTAGTATTATATAATGGTTTGATCACTATACAGGTAGGTAGTATTATATAATGGTTTGATCACTATACAGGTAGGTAGTATTATATAATGGTTTGATCACTATACAGGTAGGTAGTATTATATAATGCTTTGATCACTATACAGGTAGGTAGTATTATATAATGGTTTGATCACTATACAGGTAGGTAGTATTATAATGGTTTGATCACTATACAGGTAGGTAGTATTATATGTTTGATCACTATACAGGTAGGTAGTATTATATAATGGTTTGATCACTATACAGGTAGGTAGTATTATATAATGGTTTGATCACTATACAGGTAGGTAGTATTATATAATGGTTTGATCACTATACAGTAGGTAGTATTATATAATGGTTTGATCACTATACAGGTAGGTAGTATTATATAATGGTTTGATCACTATACAGGTAGGTAGTATTATATAATGGTTTGATCACTATACAGGTAGGTAGTATTATATAATGGTTTGATCACTATACAGGTAGGTAGTATTATATAATGGTTTGATCACTATACAGGTAGGTAGTATTATATAATGGTTTGATCACTATACAGGTAGGTATATTATAATGGTTTGATCACTATAGAGGTAGGTAGTATTATCAGATGGTTTGATCACTATGTTGGTAAGTAGTATTATATAATGGTTTGATCACTTACAGGTAGGTAGTATTATATAATGGTTTGATCACTATACAGGTAGGTAGTATTATATAATGGTTTGATCACTATACAGGTAGGTAGTATTATATAATGGTTTGATCACTATACAGGTAGGTAGTATTATATAATGGTTTGATCACTATACAGGTAGGTAGTATTATATAATGGTTTGATCACTATTTTGATCACTATACAGGTAGGTAGTATTATATAATGGTTTGATCACTATAGGTAGGTAGTATTATATAATGGTTTGATCACTATACAGGTAGGTAGTATTATATAATGGTTTGATCACTATACAGGTAGTATTATATATGGTTTGATCACTATACAGGTAGGTAGTATTATATAATGGTTTGATCACTATACAGGTAGGTAGTATTATATAATGGTTTGATCACTATACAGGTAAGTAGTGTTATATAATGGTTTGATCACTATACAGGTAGGTAGTATTATATAATGGTTTGATCACTATACAGGTAGGTAGTATTATATAATGGTTTGATCACTATACAGGTAGGTAGTATTATATAATGGTTTGATCACTATACAGGTAGGTAGTATTATATAATGGTTTGATCACTATACAGGTAGGTAGTATTATATAATGGTTTGATCACTATACAGGTAGGTAGTATTATATAATGGTTTGATCACTATACAGGTAGGTAGTATATATAATGGTTTGATCACTATACAGGTAGTATTATATAATGGTTTGATCACTATACAGGTAGGTAGTATTATATAATGGTTTGATCACTATACAGGTAGGTAGTATTATATAATGGTTTGATCACTATACAGGTAGGTAGTATTATGGATATAATGGTTTGATCACTATACAGGTAGGTAGTTATATAATGGTTTGATCACTATACAGGTAGGTAATATTATATAATGGTTTGATCACTATACAGGTAGGTAGTATTATATAATGGTTTGATCACTATACAGGTAGGTAGTATTTCTATCTCTTCCTTATTGGATATTGCATTGTTTACCATCTTGTGGTTGCACTACACACCATCCCCGCTGTTCAGCTATGCTCACCTACAAACAGCTTGGCAGATTACATTTACATGGAATATAGACCTACCCAGCCACCTTCTCTTGGAAGATCTGCAGTCTGGTTCACCATTTTACGCTCGATGTTCTTTCTTGCAAATTACTAAGTAGCGCCCAGAATACTAATAATTTTGTTTATCTCTCTCTCTCTCTCTCTCTCTCTCTCTCTCTCGCTCAGCTTATTTTTCATGAACCTTTATATAACAGTAAATTCCATAAGTTATATCTAGGGTTCAATTTTATTTTATTTCAATTAATTTTAAGTATCTACATAATAATATGAAAACGAAAGGTGGGGTCAAAGGTTGAGTGAGAATTTTGAAGAACGAAAGATGTTCTGGAAGGAGTTAAATAGAGTAAGGAAAGGAACACAAACGAGGGAAGAGCCAGTGAAAGATGCAAATGGAGTATTACTAGTGGAACCAGTTGAAGTGAGGAAAAGATATACCGAGTATTTCGAATCTTTGCAAAATGCAAGAGATGGAATAGAAGCATTGATTGAAGCAGTGGTTGATGGAGATAGGTTACCCAGGCCACCAGGTGTCAGGGAATGAATGAAAGGATTGAGAATAATGAGGTAAAAGAAGCAGTGAAATAAATGAGAGCGTCGAAAGCAGAAGGTTTGGATGGTATTGCCGTGGAGTGTATAAACAAGGGTGGAAATGTGATAATAGATTGGTTGGTGAGACTTTTCAATGTGTGGTTTGCTGTGTCAATGGTACCAATAGACTGGAAGAGTGCATGTTATGTTCGGTTGTACAAATTGTCAGCGGTTGGAAAGCTGTATGTCAGGGTGTTAATAGAGAGGATAATAAAGTGTACGGAAGTTGCAATAGGATATGAACTTAGAACAGTGCGGTTTTAGGAGGGGAAGAGGGTGCGTGGATCGGATGTTTGCAGTAAGACAGTTATGCAAGAAGTATTTAGAGCAGCATAAGAAAATAGTTTGAGCTTTTATGGATTTGGAAAAAGCGTATGATCGTGTGGATCGTGAAGCAATGTGGAAGGTGTTAAGGATAAATTAAATTGGAGGAAATATGTTAAAAGCAGTTAAGAGTTTTTATGAAGGGAGCAGAGCATGTGTTAGAGTAAGACATTGTGAGTTGAGTTAATGGTTTGAGGTAAAGGTAGGTTTGCGACACGGTTGTGTAATGTCACCATGGCTGTTTAATATGTTTATGGATGGTGTGGTGAGGGAGGTGAAAATGAGAACTATGGGAAGAGGATTTGGTTTAGTAGGAAAGAATGGTAGAGATTGGGAGTTGAATCAGTTGCTGTACGCTGATGACACAGCGTTCGTGGCGGATTCTGAGGAAAAACTGCAGCGGGTAGTCAAAGAGTTTGGTGTGGTTTGTGGAAGGATGAAACTGAAGGTGAATGTCAATAAAAGTAAAGTAATGGTGTGTAATAGGGGTGATCATAGGGTGAATCTAGATGTGAGGCTTGATGGGGAAATATTGGATCAAGTAGAGTGTTTCAAATATCTAGGAGGAACAATAAGCAGGAGTGGAGGTATGGAAATGGAGGTAAAACAGAGAGTGTGTGAAGAAAGGAAGGTTTTCGGAGCAATGGGAAGTATGTGGAAGACGAGAAATCTCATAATGAAAGTAAAAAGTGCAATGTATCAAGGAATTGTTGTGCCAACAGTGATGTATGGGGCTGAGACATGGGCGCTGAAAGAAAAGGAGAGAAGAAACCGGATGTGATGGAGATGAGCTGCTTGAGAAGTATGTGTGGAGTTACTCATAGAGCCATATTGAGGAATGAAGAGATACATAGGAGAGTGGGGCAGCAGGAACATGTGTCAGCCAGAGTGGGCAGAAGGGTGCTGAGCTGGGATGGTCATGTTGAACAAATGGGATATGAAAGGCTTACAAAGAGAATATGTGACTCAGATACAAGGGGATATAGAAGGGCAGGAAGACCCCCATTGAGATGGAGAGACTGTGTAAGACAAGCTTTGGATGATAGAGGAATGACTATAGATCAGGCACAGGAAGTGGTAATAAACAGGAATGAATAGAGAATGTTTGTGAATAGATAAGTGAACACGTGGTCATTTGGGGGAAGGGGTCGGGCACAAGTTAGACTAGTTAACAGTCCATCAGGCGCCTGGCCCGGGGAGACGATTAATATGAAGGGTACGCCTGGAAGTGTGGTGGGCGGGTTTGTGGCTTCAGCTCCGCTGCATGTCTGCCTGCCGAGATCGGAACCTCTCCGAGTGGTCTGGGGGCTGGGGGAGTGCTGGAGCGACCTTGGTGACCCTGGTCTCTGGGTCTTCTCCTGGGTGACCCTGGTCTCTGGGTCTTCTCCTGGGTGACCCTGGTCTCTGGGTCTTCTCCTGGGTGACCTAGATGTGTGTGAATTTGTGTTTTGTCTGTGTGTGTTCGTTGTTTTATGTTGTGTTTTGTGTTTTCCCTGTTATTGCTCTGTCTTGAGTCGCCCCCCCCCCTCCCCCACCAAAAAATAAATAAAAAATAAAACAAAAATAACAAGAGGAAAAAGAAAAGAAAATACAAAAATAGGAAAAGTGGGGAATGGGCCTGAGTAAATAGATAGATAGATAGATAGATCTATGAATGTATTTCTTCATCTTTGTTTCACATGTTTTATAATATTTAATTTATGGGTTTATAGTTTTAGTCAAATGGTTCGTGTAATTAAGAGTTTGTGAATCTGTTACAACTGTTTGTTTGTTTCGCATGATTAAACTAAGGGTTCATGTAATTTAGAGTACATCTTGGACATGCACCTTTATTTCTGATTCTGTTTATAACTTTGCTTCACTCGTTATTCTAAAGTTTCGTAAAGTATAAAGTGAGGCACGAACGGCTTCGTAATATCAAGGGTTTGTGAAGTCTTTAGTGAAGCAAAGATGGCAACAGTCGATAGTTTTTGTTTTATGTTTTAAACAGTTTTTCTTTTCAATTAGGAGTGACCATAATTCGTGTGTATTAGCTGAGGAGGGACTGGAGGGAGAGTGGCTTGTCAGTTCTACACCAGCTGTTGCCCGGACTATACGTTTCCTCCTGTTACCTCGTCACAAGTGCTACAAGTTTTCTCTAAGTAAAGAAAGTCCCAGTCTTATTGGGACAGTATTACTTCCGTAAAGTAAACAAAGTGGGAGAGTTAGCATTCAGTGGAGGGTTAAGAGCTGCAGCAGTTGTTGTGGAGCTCGGTTGGTTGCTTTCATTAAGTCATTGCTAGGCGTCAACATACTACCGTCAACCAGAATTGCAATTATGTTTAAATTCACATAGTGTTGTGCACGGTTTTAACTCGATAATTAATTTGCCAGTGTTTATGTTGCCCAGCGGGATTAACGTTTGCTAGTGTGCACAGAATTAATCCAGGCAGCACGATAGGCCTCAGGGAAGGCATGGTCTATAACTGGTTGGAGTGGTCTATTATGGTTTTATGCTTTTCACTTTGTAATATTCCAGTATTCCAGTTAGTTATAGATGTTGATATCTGTCTGTGTGTCTAGGTTTAGCTGTGTGACGCCTCCCGGCATTAGCAGAATGGTTGCGTGGGGCATTGCAGCTCGCTAGCGCTCGCCAGGATGGGGGGATGGGCAACAGTTGTCCTAGAATGATCTGCTTTATTTAATTAGTGTCGTGTTGCCACAGACAGTCTATAAAATAATGGTCTTTGTTTTGGTCTGTGACCGCGCCTTATATTTTATATTCGCTATAATATAAATGTTGCGTGTGTGGGAGGCGAGCGAGAGAGGGTGAGGGAGTACACCTGGCAGCGGGGTGAGCTATGACGCGGCTCGCTTGGGCGCTGACGGCGTTGGCGGCCGGGTGGTCAACTAGTCCCTTCCCATCGCGGCTTCGTGTTCTTTACCAGCTCAGAGCTTGCCTGACACGCGTATCGCCTACATCCTTTGCAATTCTGTCCCCCATACTCGCCACTTTGCATACTATTTCTCTCTCTCGACTTCTCCTTTCTCATTCTCTAATCTTGATTAAACTCAACATCCCTTCTGGTTTCAGCATAGACGTTCACCGTCGACCAGTCGTATTGTACGCGAAGCTCTCAGATATTTCCATGTATTAGGTTAAGGAGGTATTATGCTTTATTGAGGTTAGAGAGACGGACTTTTCCGTATGTGTCCTCTCTCGGGAAGCTTGTAGACCGGTATATGTCTCCCTGGCAAGGTGTTGAGTGATTCTGCTTGGTTATCCAAAGCTAGACTAGGGGTAAGGTTACTGTGTTGTTGTCTCCGATGTGTGCAGTGTTAGCTAAGCCCTGCACGACATCGACAGGTACTGTGGGAGCCTAAGTTGTCTTCGGGTGGGTTTACTTTGCGAGCACAGCGCTGTGGTGTGAGAGGGCCATAGCCTATCCCTCACAACATAGTGCTGCCTCTTTGTGTTGACTTCTGAGGGATCGCCAGGATAGAGCTAGGTACTAGAGACCTAGATTTATCAAGAGAGCATCCCCGTCATATAACGTAATCTTCATTATACCACCTTCAGACAACGTTAGGCTACGAGCCGCATACTCACCCATTGTTGCCCTGTCTTGATACCCCAGCTAGACTTTATTAACTGAGCAGACACTGGTTAGAGATAAGCCCCCATTATTATATGTATGCAACATTATTATTCACTGCACTTTTGAGCCGAGGTTGTTGTTGAGTTGCACAACCCTAGTAGGCTGTTGCGTTGTGTCACGAAGCATTTCTTTAGTTGTCGAGCATTACTACCTTTGCGCAGTCTTTATTATTCGCCTGCCTATTATTACTATATGTCCTAGCATTTATTGTGACCCGTATTCTGCATTATAATTGTTCAAGATTCTTTACGAACATCTTCCCAGCATCAGACTTATTTCAGAAGTTTCCAGTTGGTGTTGCAGGACTAGCATTGCACTTTCTTTAATACAGGAGTGCCAGTTATTTGAGTATCTACCGTAACGTTAATTAATCACGTTAACTATCTTTTCTTTGTGTAACATAATCGAGTAATCTTTTACTGTTTGAGAATAGGCTGTTTCATTGAGCGTCAGCCTAGTGTGTGTGCACCAGTTACCGAGTCATAGGATACCTCGTTGTCCAGGCACGACTCAGGGTGTTTTGTTTTCCAGTGTTTAAGGCAGGGGTTGGATCTAGTGTTACCGTTGTTGCGTTTTGCCATTATCTAGTCCAATGTTGAAAAGCCCTGTGTCTTTGAGAACCTGGATCGTAACAAATGGCGACCTAGCTCAGGACCTTGTGAACTAAGAGATAATTGCAGGATTGTTGTGGTCATTTGTTTTATTGAGGAATATAGTGGGCACGTTAATTTTTTTTTGGCAAAGTAGTATAGCACTTGAGAGTCTTCAGACATTTTTGGCAAGTGAATAGTGCTACATAAGAGTTTGGGGTACTTCTTTTCTGAATATTGTGGTGAGAAATTTTTGTGAGCATCATGTCTTATACCGGGTCAGAGGAGAATGGAGACACAGTACGTAATGTCGAAACTGAGGAACAGCAGCATGATGAAAGGGTTAATCGGGTGAACTGTGAGGAGGATGCTAGGATATTTTTGCAATGGCCTGTTACTGCCGAGCGGATGGAGGGTATAGATCGGTACGGTCTTCAATGCCTGGCCACAGCTATCGGTCATGCGGTTACTAGCAGCATGACCAAGGATAACTTGATAACGTGTGTACTGGGCAGGGTGACTGGTGAGCGAGATGGGTTGAGTGCTCAGAGCCCTTCGGCCATGCTTCCCCTACACTCGACTCCCACCCATCCCAGTGGTTTGCCGACCCCGGGTACGCTTCCACAGGTGGGTGGTGACTGGCAGGGTGGGTTGCCCCTGGGGGGACCACCGGTAATTTCAAACATTGTAGCACCTTCACCTCCTCAAGGGTTATTTCCAGAATTATTGCTTCAGCTCGAATTAGCTAAGATCGAAGAGAGAAAGGCTATCAGGGCAGGTGAGCAGCAAATAGAATTAGCCAAGATAGAAGAGAGAGCCAAGCTAGCAAAAATCCAAGCTGATTTAGAGTCGACTAGGTACTGTGCCGACATGGACGTAGAGAAGTCGCGAGTAGAGACAATGGGACAGCGACTTGGGGCTGGTAACCGTGCTCATGAGCAGTCTCTCTCGCACTTATTGAAACTGGTTCCGGTGTTTGATGAGAGTGGTGTAACAGAATTTTTCACACGCTTCGAGAAGAAGTGCCAGATCCACCAGTGGCCTGGAAAGAAGTGGGCAGCCCTTGTTTCCTCTAGACTTGTGGGCAAGGGACTCAGGGCTTATGATGCATTGCCGATAGAGTCGTGTATTATCTATGAGGAACTCAAGGAGGCTGTCCTGAGAGCATACGAACTAAAACCAGAGACGTACAGGTTGAAGTTCCGGGGTGTTACCAAGGGTCGGGAGAGCACCTTTTTGGAACATGCCCGGGAGCTGTCCGATGCTTTTGGGAATTGGCTGAGGTCGGAGAAAGCTACTACGTTTGACGACATTAAACAGTTGGTGCTTTTAGAGCAGTTTTTCAAATGCACGGGCGGCGACCTGACGTTAAACCTGAAAGAAAAGCAACCAAAAACTCTACAGGAGGCAGCTGAGATGGCTGACCTCCGGCTATCACTAATTCGTGGGTGCGGGTCTGCCCAGCGTAGTGAGGCAGGTAACAAGGGGCGTGATACCCCACCCCCCCGAGTTAGTGGTATACCTTATGCAAACAAGTACAAGAGCCATGATACCAAGACTGACCACAAGACTAGCACCGTCCCATTTAAGAAGGGGCCGGGCCCTTCCCAGTACCAAGGGAAGCCCAAAGGGGAGTTGGAGTGTTATCATTGTCATAAAAAGGGGCACTTTGCAAGAGTCTGTCCTAGCAAACCACCTACAGCAGCTGTGTCTTTGGCCTGCAACATTGGTGTGTCTCCGAAGTCATCTGAGTTTGCCCGGGGCAGTTCGTCAGAGGCTGAGGCACAGCCAATGCAGAAGCACCTGGGAGGCTCGAACCCTGCTCAGGATGTTTTTTGCGACCATAGTGGGCGGGGTTGCATGATGTGGGCGGGGCGCAAACATGGAGTAGAGGTCTTGCGTGATACAGATGCTTCCCAGACTCTGATGAAAAACTTGACTGGCTACCCTATAAACGCGGCTCGGGTGGTGGTGGTGCAGGGTATTAATGCAACTCGGTCATACCCGCTGGTGCGGTTGGAGTTGGAGGTGGATGGTGTGCCACGTGAATTGGATGTCGGGATTGTGGAGAAACTGCCAGTGGAGGGCGTCGACCTTCTTCTCGGCAACGACTTTGCAATGCCCGCTTCTGAGGTTCTACCCTTAGTCGTTGCCGAGAGGCCGGCCGACGTGAGTAGGGAAGAGCAAGAGTGGGTCGAGCGGTGCCAGACACAACCCATGGCGTGTGTTGTCACCCGAGCTCGGGCAGCTAAAGTGTCACAGCCTAGTCCTCCGTCTTCAGACCAGCGGAGGAACGATCAACAGGAGGAGGCTAAAGCTGGAGTTGGTTTTAAGAGTTTTGACTCGGCGGCTCTCCTGGGTGATTCAGTATTAGCACCATTACTTAATTCTGGAGTAGCCCCTGGGCCTGTCATCGAGAGTGACGAGGCTGGGCATGACGAGTCTCCACGACAGCAACGTTATGTACATCGAGAGAGACAGAGGGAGCAGTCCAGTATCGGGGAAGGTCATGCATTGCTCCGGGAGCAGTTAGATCGCTTGGCACCCTCAGATATACGTCGGTTGCAACTAGAGGACCCTGAGCTCCAAACGTGTGCTAATGGAGCTGTAGAGCTCGACGAGGACGGCGATGCACAGCCAGGAGATTTGTTTTATTTAGAAGGCATCCTCTATAGGCGTTTTCAAGACCCTAAACGTAGTTGGCAAGAGGGGCCCGGAGTAGTGGACCAGTTGGTGGTGCCACGGGAGTGCAGGGATAGCCTACTGAGGTTGGCGCATGACATACCACTGGCAGGACATCTAGGGGTGAGAAAAACGGTGGCGGCTTTAGAAAAATTGTTTTGGTGGCCGGGGTTGAAGGGGCAGGTGGTAACCTGGATAGCAAGGTGTCATACGTGCCAGAGGGTTGGAAAACCTAACCAAACAATTCCGAGAGCCCCGTTGCACCCCATTCCTGTCAGTGGACCGCCCTTCAGTAAGGTCATCATTGATATGGTCGGACCCCTACCCCCTACTAGTGCCGGTAATACATTTCTATTAACTATCATGGATGTGGCCACTCGTTATCCTGATGCATATCCAATGAGAAATGGCACAGCGAAAACTGTTGTCCGGAACCTGCTCTTGTATTGCTCTCGGTATGGTTACCCGCAAGAGGTGCAATCGGACCAAGGTTCTAATTTTACATCTAATCTGTTCAAACAAACTATGATTCAGCATGGCATCAGCACTGTCGTCTCTTCTGCGTATCACCCGGAGAGTCAAGGGGTGTTGGAGAGGTGGCACGCCACGCTGAAAAGCATGCTTCGATGTTATTGCGCAGAGAACGGAAAGGATTGGGACCTTGGTCTGCCGTATGTTTTGTTCGCGGCAAGAGAAGTACCTGGAGAGAGTCTCGGTTTCAGTCCGAATGAGCTTGTTTTCGGGCATCAGGTGAGGGGCCCTCTCCACATGGTGAAGGAGATTTGGGAGGGTATCGCTAAGCCATGTTCTATGTTGAGATACGTCCTCGAGAGCAGAGAGAAAATGCTTAGAAGTCTGGAGCTGGCCGGGCGTAATTTGGTGAGTTCGCAGGCCCGTATGAAGGACAGGTACGATACTAAGGCGAAACTCCGGGAGTTTCAGGTAGGTCAAGAGGTGTTGGTCCTGTTGCCTTTGTCAGGTCATCCTCTGGCTGCCAAGTACGCTGGGCCTTATCGGGTGGTGTCAAAGATCTCCGATCTAGATTACCTCGTTGCCACTCCAGACCGGAAGAAGCGTAACCAACTATGCCACATTAATTTGTTGAAGGAGTATGTGAGGCGCCCACCTGAGTCACTAGCTGTCCCTGTGTTGACCTGCTGCGGTCATGGTGGAGAAGGAGAGGGGGGCAGCAATGACCAGGTGGATGATAACTGGGATTGTCATGTCTCGGCTGATCAGTGGGCGGGGAATTCGAGCCAATGTGCGCATGATGCTCTGGCGCACCTGCCGGAGGAACAGCAGGTGGCAGTGCAGCGCCTGTTCGATTCATACCCCACTGTATTTGCCGAGCACCCAGGCCTCACTACTCAAGCGGTGCATGACGTCGATGTAGGAGAGCACCCCCCCTTCAAGTCGGTACCTTATCGGGTGCCACCCATTAAACTCCCAGCGCTCAGGGATGAGCTGGAGTATATGCTGGCGAGAGGCTTGATCGAGAAGGGGGCAGTACGGTGGACTTCTCCTGTCACTCTGCAGCCCAAACCTGATGGAAAAGTTCGGTTCTGCATTGACTTTAGGCGGTTGAATGGGTTGACCCCCACCAATGCATATCCTCTTCCCCGGGTGGATGACAGTGTGGATAAGATCGGGAAAGCAAGGTACTTGACCAAGGTAGACCTCGTCAAAGGCTACTGGCAAGTACCACTGTCTGAGCGGGCTAAAGAGGTGTGCGGGTTTGTGGTGGATGGCAGTACTTACCGTTGCAACGTGATGCCATATGGTCTGAAAAATGCACCGGCCACTTTCCAGAGCTTAATGAACGACATCGTAGCAGACATCCCAAACTGTACTGTCTACCTTGATGACGTGATCATTTATGACAACGATTTCCAAAGTCACTGTGAGCACATAGAAGCCTTATTTAGTCAACTTAGTAAAGCAGGCTTGGTGGTTAATCTGGGCAAGTGTGACTTTGTGCAAGCCACGGTGCAGTATCTGGGGTTTGTGGTTGGGTTAGGGCAGGTGAGCCCGCCCCAACAGAAGATACAGGCTATCGACTTGTTCCCCAGGCCGACCACCAAGCGGCAGATCATGATATTTTTGGACATTATTGGTTATTTTACCGCCGCTTTATAAGAGGTTATTCTACTGTGTTAGCTCCTTTGACAGATCTACTAGCTAAAGATAAAAAGTTCCGCTGGGCACCTGAGTGTGAGCAGGCGTTTCGAGTAGTTAAACACCTTTTATGCACTCACCCTATCCTCAGGGCCCCGGACTTTGAACGACCATTTCAGTTGGCGACTGATGCCAGCGGAGTAGGGGCTGGTGCCGTACTTTTGCAGACAGACGAGGAAGGTCTTGGGCATCCAGTCAGTTTCTTTTCAAAGAAATATATTTCAGCACAGAAAAACTATTCGGTTGTTGAAAAGGAACTGCTGGCAATCGTGTTAGTGCTCAGACACTTTGAGGTCTATGTTCCTGCCTATGGGCCAGTCATGGTAGTGTATACCGACCACCACCCGCTTAAATTCCTCAATCAATTCCACAACCGGAATATGAGGCTGACCAGATGGTCGCTCATGTTGCAAGAGTACAACTTAGACATTCGCCATATTGCCGGTTGTGAGAATGTGATTGCGTACTGTTTGTCGCGGGTGGAGGATCCGGGTGGAGGATCCATACTGCACCACAGTATGTTGGTATAGCCTCCTGTCTTGGCTCGCGGTGTATTTTTGCGCTGGTGCTTGTTGGCTCGCGTGTGTAGCATCAGCATAGGGTTGCAGGGCAGGAGTTGTTGGCTTTGATTAGAAGAAAATTAGGCTACATCTATAGTAGCCGCCAAAAACAACATTAAAATAAAATATGAAAAATTAAATAAAAACTTTCTTTTTGATAATGAATTTTAAGATAATATTGTAGCTGAGTACTGAGTGCAGATGATTTTCCCTCAGTAGGCTGTGCTTCTTAAAGCTCACTCTGGGAGCACAATGTTATGAATTAATGTATTATATTTGGGAAGGGTGATAAGATTTTTTGTATATATAAATGTTGTTGTATTTTTTTTGAGGAGACTGAGCTTGCATTCCATGAGTGGCAGAGTGGTTAGGAGTGGCAGATTCTAGCGACATTCTGCCTGTTCAGATATGGGCTCATGGTTGAGTGTCCCATATCTTGGGGGGTGTGTGACGCCTCCCGGCGTTAGCAGAATGGTTGCGTGGGGCATTGCAGCTCGCTAGCGCTCGCCAGGATGGGGGGATGGGCTACAGTTGTCCTAGAATGATCTGCTTTATTTAATTAGTGTCGTGTTGCCACAGACAGTCTAGAAATGGTCTTTGTTTTAGTCTGTGACCGCGCCTTATATTTTATATTCGCTATAATATAAATGTTGCTTGTGTGGGAGGTGAGCGAGAGAGGGTGAGGGAGTACACCTGGCAGCGGGGTGAGCTATGATGCGGCTCGCTTGGGCGCTGACGGCGTTGGCGGCCGGGTGGTCAACTAGTCCCTTCCCATCGTGGCCTCGTGTTCTTTACCAGCTCAGAGCTTGCCTGACACGCGTATCGCCTACATCCTTTGCAATTCTGTCCCCCATACTCGCCACTTTGCATACTATTTCTCTCTCTCGACTTCTCCTTTCTCATTCTCTAATCTTTATTAAACTCAACATCCCTTCTGGTTTCAGCATAGACGTTCACCGTCGACCAGTCGTATTGTACGCGAAGCTCTCAGATATTTCCATGTATTAGGTTAAGGAGGTATTATGCTTTATTGAGGTTAGAGAGACGGACTTTTCCGTATGTGTCCTCTCTCGGGAAGGTTGTAGACCGGTATATGTCTCCCTGGCAAGGTGTTGAGTCATTCTGCTTGGTTATCTAAAGCTAGACTAGGGGTAAGGTTACTGTGTCGTTGTCTCCGATGTGTGCAGTGTTAGCTAAGCCCTGCACGACATCGACAGGTACTGTGGGAGCCTAAGTTGTCTTCGGGTGGGTTTACTTTGCGAGCACAGCGCTGTGGTGTGAGAGGGCCATAGCCTATCCCTCACAACATAGTGCTGCTTCTTTGTGTTGACTTCTGAGGGATCGCCAGGATAGAGCTAGGTACTAGAGACCTAGATTTATCAAGAGAGCATCCCCGTCATATAACGTAATCTTCATTATACCACCTTCGGACAACGTTAGGCTACGAGCCGCATGCTCACCCATTGTTGCCCTGCCTTGATACCCCAGCTAGACTTTATTAACTGAGCAGACACTGGTTAGAGATAAGCCCCCTTTATTATATGTATGCAACATTATTATTCACTGCACTTTTGAGCCGAGGTTGTTGTTGAGTTGCACAACCCTAGTAGGCTGTTGCGTTGTGTCACGAAGCATTTCTTTAGTTGTCGAGCATTACTACCTTTGCGCAGTCTTTATTATTCGCCTGCCTATTATTACTATATGTCCTAGCATTTATTGTGACCCGTATTCTGCATTATAATTGTTCAAGATTCTTTACGAACATCTTCCCAGCATCAGACTTATTTCAGAAGTTTCCAGTTGGTGTTGCAGGACTAGCATTGCACTTTCTTTAATACAGGAGTGCCAGTTATTTGAGTATCTACCGTAACGTTAATTAATCACGTTAACTATCTTTTCTTTGTGTAACATAATCGAGTAATCTTTTACTGTTTGAGAATAGGCTGTTTCATTGAGCGTCAGCCTAGTGTGTGTGCACCAGTTACCGAGTCATAGGATACCTCGTTGTCTAGGCACGACTCAGGGCGGTAATGGTGTTTTGTTTTCCAGTGTTTAAGGCAGGGGTTGGATCTAGTGTTACCGTTGTTGCGTTTTGCCATTATCTAGTCCAATGTTGAAGAGCCCTGTGTCTTTGAGAACCTGGACCCAGATTCACTAACGGTCGTACGATCCGAAAACTCCCTTACCGTTCCCTTACGTCTCAACGCTGGTATTCACGAAGCGTCGTAGCGGCCATCTTTGATCGTAGGAAGTCCCTAAAATCCCCTTTCGCTAAGGGTGGTCCAGACCACCCTTACATGAATTTGACCCAGATATAGGTACACAAATATCGATAACACAACCCGCGACCATAACAAATTCGTCTGCAGTATAGCTCTTTATGACACACTAAATCATTATTGAGGCAATAATAGCGCAATATGATTGTTAACTTGTGTTTACAACACCATTAAGGCATTTAATACAAAGTATGAATATATTTGTATCCTTAATGTCTTATGACAGGCCGAATTAAGCTATGAATAGCCTACATATGCCAGCCTAGACCTAGTGAAGGTTAATTGATGCACAAATTCATGTGCTGCGACAACACATAGCCTACCATTAGTAGATTTTAACCCTCATTTATTGCGGAAATGTTTTATTCCAACTACTCACCACCTCTGAGTTAGATTATGGTAGCCTATTCCTCAACAAATTTGAAAGTATCACAGGAACAAAATGACGAAAAGAATTACCCTAGGCCTAGCCTAAAAAATGAATAAATAATAAACGCTGTGTGAATAATTTTGTTTAGCCTAGCCTAGGCTATAACCTAGGTTTATTTTGAAAAAGTTAGGGCTATTTAGGCTAGACAAGTTAGGCCTATGTATATTATTTTGGTTAGGCTAACAATGGCTAGCTGGGTTAGATTAGGGTAGCCTATTTCCTCAACAAATTTGAAAGTATCACAGGAAAAAAATTATGAAAAGAATTACCCTAGGCCTAGCCTAAACCAAAAATAATAGGCTAGCCTATATGGTGGTGTGAATATTTTTGTTTAGCCTAGCCTAGGATATAACCTAGGTTTATTTTGAAAAAGTTAGGGCTATTTAGGCTAGAAAAGTTAGGCCTATGTATAGTATTTTGGTTAGGCTAGCAATGCCTAGCTTGGTGTAGCCTAAGCAAGGTAAAGTAGAAGCCTAGCAGGTTAAGATGGTGTTTGCAGGCATACCGTCCTCATTGTTAACTAGCTGTTATTAGTCCCATACTGGTAATGTATTTGATGATGGCAATAAGTCATGGGAGGTGAGTGGGACAAAGCCCCCCTCAACCTATAATTATTTCCCATGGCCAACTGTTGGATAATAGATTGAGGAGGCCTATGCTAGGCCTATTTTGAAAAGGTAGAACTGCCTTGAGGTGTTGTGAATACACAAAAATTACCCTAGGCCTATTTTGAAAAATTAGGCCTAGGCTAAGTCTGGCATTTTGGCTTGGCTAGAACTGTCTGTGTAGGCATAGACATAGTAAAGTCTGGCATTTTGGTTTGGCTCGCCCTGTCTAGGTGTAGACATGGTAAAGTAGAACAATATACTGTGGTTAAGGTATAAATAATACACTCCCAACTAGCCTACCATATGATTATCAATGATCAATCCGTCGAAAATCCTTTAACTTGGGCCACTAACAGGCTTCCCTGTAGCCTAGCTAGGCTAATTTCTTATCATCAATTCACAAGATACTCTATTCTTCTTCCTGCTGGCTGTGGTGGATCGAATTAGCCATGCTAAACAATGACAAGCTCATAAATTAAAGTATATTAGGTTCTTCTTGGCGCTTCAGTCATGTGGGTGACATATTGTTTATTTACAAAGGCCAAGCGCCTGATTGGTCAAGAGAAGCCTTGGTGAAAATAACCGAAAGAGAGCCGTAAGGGAGCTCAACGATGCGTTCGTGAATACACCTTCCGCACTCCCTTAGGAACGATCGTAGGTTGCTGTACGACATCGCACGCTACGACCGTTAGTGAATCTGGGTCCTGGATCGTAACAGCTGTGTAACTGGTAAAGGGGATTTATCGTAATTGCTGAACTACTGTATGTAGTGACCAGATTCAGTTCATTATGCCAAGGCTCTGACTTTGTTATAGTGATGAATGTGTTTGGGTGACTGTTGCGTTATCCATATTCAACTCCTTACTTGATTCTCCCAATTTAGTTTCCCTAGGACGAATTAGGTTTTGACTCATGGTCTTCATGTATTTAATTTAAGGATAGTATTGTGTCCTTGTACTGGGAAATAGTGGATGGTTATATTCCATATAGAGTTAATCCTCTGTACATAGTATACAGTATATATATATAGTGTAAATATGTTAAACTTGGGTTTTTGGGAAAAAAAATTGTTAATGCAAAACACAGTGTTCCTTGATATATGTATCCTTCTTTGAGAATTCTGGTATGTTGGTACAATGAACTCCGTAAGCTAAATGATAATAGTAAAGAATTTAGAGATACCCATGGTATTGGGGTGACAATGGCGACCTCGCTAGGATACTAGAATATACAAAGGAGAGATTGCGTATTTGAACACTTGAGCACTTTACACCTATAACCGCAATTATGTACAATCTTGATATATTGGCAAGCTTAGGGAAATAATTAAGTTATGAGGGTGAAGAGTTTAACAATTTATTGAAAATTAAAAGAAATATGCTGAAGAGGAAAAGAGAACAGCAAGAGCCGAAAAAAGACAAGATTAAATGGACCAAATCGAAAGGGAACAAAAGCTCTTGGACTTGGAGCAAACAAGGATACAACAATTACAAGACAGAGAGAGACCTTGGAGGAGCGGCTCGTGCAGACTTGAGGTAAAATGGCCCCTTCAGGAATCCAGGAGGGGGAAGAAGGTCAGTCTATCAAGATGCAAGTCAAAGGTCCTTCGCTACCACCATTTGATATGAAAACAAACAACATGGATTCGTATATACAGCGATTTGAAATGTTCTCAAAACCAGTGGGGTGGCCAGAAGATAGGTGGGCAGTGATACTCAGTTCCTACCTTAAAGGTATCTCCCTTGAGGTGTATTCTAGACTCAGTGTGGCAGAAGTTGTGGATTACGGTTGTTTTAAGACTGCACTCCTGGACCGCTGAAGAAGCACTGAAGTGCACTGAAGAAGAATTTCAGAAAACAAATTGTACCACCAGACCCCAAGGTTCTGAGAAAGTGTCCCAATTCATAGCCAGGCTAAGAAATTAACTGAACAGGTGAATAGAGTTATCGTCTACACAGCAAACGTTCGAAGGAGTGTGTGAATTAATCTTGTCCGAGCAATTCCTTGAGTGTTGTGGTAAGAGTCTGCAGGTATATCTGAAGTAACGTACACCACGGAACCTGAAAGAAATGGCAGAACTTGGAGAAGGGTTTGTTCGTACCCGACCACTTCAGGAACAAAGAAACCGGAAAGTTATGGAGATAAATTTGAAGAGACAAAAAAAAAGTGTGTGTGAAGAGAAAGGAATATGCTTTAGATGTGGAAAACCAGGTCACCAAGTCAGACACTGTCATGTTAACAAAATCTCCAGGAGTAGACCTCAAGTGAATATGTGTAGAGACTGATGCAAACTACGAACGTGAAAATTAGACTACCCTGAATCAAGTTTGTGGACAGATAGAGGTAGTGAGTGCTTTAGCAAAGATGTCAGTTTCAAAAGGATTGATGCGTGGCCATGAGATGGACGTACCTCGCGACACAGGATGTAGCACATTAGTAGCCAGGTTAGACTTGGTGCCAACAAAGGAAGGTGAAACTGGTCAATGGACAGGTGGAACAACATTAGTAAGCAAAATTTACAGTGGAAACTCCATACTACAACGGACCCGTGGAGGCAGTTTGCATGGATGAACCTGTATACAAGTTAATAATTGGAAATATTGCAGGTGCCACGAAGTTAGAGTGTTTGCTTGAGAGTCAGTCAGTGCTAACCAGGGCAGCATCCCGTAAAGTCAACACAACCAAAAGGTTAAGGATTATGGACAACCTACATTTGATGCACGAGACATGTTGGATGCACAGCAGAATGATGGCCAATTACGTTCTGTTCTCGGATGCAATCAAATAAGAAAGCCAGTTTCTCCATGGAAAAAGGCCTGGTGTTTAGAATAAGGTCTGTTCAAGGTAAGGATATTAAACAATTGGCTTTACTCAACAAATTTCGAGAGATGGTGATGAGCATTGCTCATGAACCTGCCTTTGGTGGACATTTGGTGGTTTATAACACTTTTTGGAAGATAGGACAGGAGTTTGGTTGGGTTAAAGGTTCAAAGATACAAAGGGGTGAACACGTTGTTAGTAGTTTGTAAGTGCACAACCCATATCAATAGTTAATCTAAAACCTTGATATATAATTTGTATGAAATATAGACAGAGGGGGAATTTTCTTGATACTTAAACAGTTGTCCACATAAGTTCTATTCCTCGTTGTGATCTGATGTATAACAGTAATAATAGTATGCATAAATTGCAAGTGTGGATTATTTTATCAGGTGTCTAGTCGGATGAGTTAACTACTACATTAGATAATTATAGAGAATAGGCTCGCAACCTTATTATACATAATTTATTAGGTACAATGTAGTTATATGGAATCCTTATACTGGACTCATGTATAATCCACTGTGGGAGAATAATTGTTATCACATTTATAAAACCCGACATTAATAGAAAAAACGCCCATTCTAATCAATCTCAGAGCTCTTTAGGACATCCTCACTGTTTACAAACGTCTTCGTTATGCAGTATAATCGATATTTACCCCCTGCTGGCAACATAGATGACGAGTTCAATAATTCATGGGGGTGGGGTGGGGTGGGGGGGGTGGGGGGGGGGCAAAGACCACCCTCAACCCATCGTGTATCCCACATTGGAATTATAACTAAGACCATGAAAACACTCATTTCTCAAAATCTGGAGGAAAACACAAAAAAAATAAGGGTGCGAGCCTATCCCCTATAATTACCCTACATAAGAAACTACACTCGTAATTCTATCATGTGCAATATACCTCCATGTATAAGATCACAGAGCAGACCAGAACATATGTGGGCAACTGTATGCTATAAAACAAAGTGTACCAGTCATGGGTTTTTAGAAAGTTTGAATTACATGAGGTCTACCAAGGAAAGGTAATATATTTGAACAGGTTATGTATATGTATTTTTATTTTGTTATCACGGTTGTAGGTGAGCTGCTCTCTTTTCCACTACCATAATTACAAAAAACGAGAACATAATCTAGTATTCTAACCATTCCAATACCTCTCCAATTAGTATCTACTCCTCCACATTCAACTCATCAAAGATGTTATAGAACGTGGAAAGGAATCCCTTTAATTCCTACTTTTCAAACCATTCAAAAGTAAATAATATTTTGGTCAATCATTACAGAATGCTAGCCGAGAAACAAAAGAGAGTCGAAAGATGGCATGAGTACTTCAACAAGTTGCTAAATGTAATGAATGAAGCGCCAGCAAACATAGTTGGATGGGGTATGGGAGGGAGAAGAAGAGAAGTAGTGGAGGAGGAGGTGGGGATCAGGAGGTCGGAAGTGTGGGAAGCTATGAAAAGATTGAAGTTGGGGAAAGCACCAGGAACAGATGGAGTGTGTGGGTATGGGTATGGAAAATTTGCAAACTAGCATGGGAGAAGGGGAGTGCACCTGATGACTGGAAGACAGGCATAATAGTCCCCCTATATATGGGTAAAAGGGAAAGAGGAGTGTGTGGTAACCACAATGAATATGTCTTCTAAGCGTATTAGGGAAGGTGTACAGTAGGGTAGTGATTGAGAGCGTGAGAGTGAGAACAGAGAAATGGATAGGTGACGAGCAGGGAGGTTTTAGGAAGGGAAGAGGATGTGTAGATCAGATTTTTACCCTGAATTGTGTTGTGGAGAAATATCTGGAGAAGCTACGAAAGGTGTATGTTGCCTTTATGGACTTGGAGAAGGCATATGACAGAGTGGATAGAGAAGGTATTTGGAAAGTACTTAGAATATACGGAGTAGATGGCAAGTTGCTGAAAGCAGTGAAGAGCATGTATAAGGGTACAAAGGCGGCAGTACATGTGGAGAATTTACCTGATTGTTGGGTTGAAACAGGGGTGTGTGATGTCCCCGTGGTTGTTTACTGTATATAGGGATGGAGTCATGAAATAAATACAAGGAAGAGCAGTGGATGTATCGCTGATATGGGAGGGAAATGAGTGGAAGCTGCCTGTACTGCTGTTTACTGATGATACAGTTCTGATGAGCAATAATGAATGGGAGTTGCAGGGTCTGGTAAATGTGTTTGGAACAGTGTTCGAAAAACCGGAATCTGAATTTAAATGCGGGGAAGAGCAAGGTTATGGTCTTCGAAAGGGGTGAAGCCACAGAGTGTGAGGTGAATTTGAACGGTCAGGCTATGTATTTTGTCAGCTCATTTAAGTATCTGGGCTGTGTGTTGTCTACAGATGGGACTATGGATGAAGAAGTGCGGGCGAGGGTGCAACAGGGGAAGAGGGTTGTAGGAAAGCTGAAAGCAGTAACAAGAAATAGGGTGGTCAGCATGGAAGTGAAGAAGTCCTTGCATGACAGTGTGGTAATCCCGACACTGACTTACGGAAGCGACTTGAGATGTGCGTGCGGAGTTACATGGAGGGATAGACAGACAAATGAGGAAGTAAAAAGGAGGTGTGGTATGGAGGTAGATGTGCTGAAATGTGTGAAAAGGAACACCTTGAGATGGTTAGGCCATAATGGAACGTATGGGAAGCGAGAGAATGACTAAGAAGGTGAAGGAAAGCAAGGTGGAAGGACAGAGAGGGAGAGTTAGACCGAAAGAGAGGTGGAAGGATGGATTGAGGAAGTATATGGATGAAGCCGGTGCTGGTTGAGAGGAGGGGCGTCGACTGACTGGGGACAGAGGTGCATGGGGGCGGTTCGTTCGTGGCCACCCCTTCAGGGATCACGGCGTCAGCAGGCAATAGATAGATAGATAGATAGATTACAGCTCTCTTCCTCCGCCTCGTAATTAAAATCATCCGAGATTCCAAATCGATATCAAACATTTTATTGGAAGAGCTTAACTCACAAGCACACGCACACACACAAACACATCTATCCATCCGTCCGTCTGTCTGTATGTCTGTCTGATTTGGAAGTTTGGTTGTTTGTTGCTCCAGGTTGTCAAAGCGTTATAGTATCAAAGGTTTGTGGGACCCCGACAGTAGACTATAACAAGGACATCTTCCTCATCCCTCCTCCATAACACCTTAGACATATAGGTACATTAATGAGCCTCACACCCCAAGATAATAATCAACCTGGACTCAGATTGGCTTTAATCACCCAATATACGTTACACCGAAAGCCTTTGATGTGTCTAATTAGCTTAGTGGTGGTGGTGGGGGGGGGGGGGGGGGTTCGTGTAAAATTGCTTCTAAACTTATAGATCTTATTACATGGGCGATTTTGGGAAAGGTTGTGCCAGGTAGATTGACTGAAGTAACTCGAGCATCAATGAGGTACAATGAGGTAAATTGCAGTTGGATGGGTGATGAGTATGTGAAATGAGGTTGACGTCTTGTAAAGTAGGTATAGTGATGGACAGTGAAGAACCCCAAGAATGAGTAAGCCTAAAGTAGAATGGTGAAGAGCGAAGATGAGAGAAGCGGAGTAGATCGATGTAGAGAAATGTAGAATGAGAGTGAGTGTGAATGAGTGAGCTTGGCAATGATTGACGGACGTAGAGGCGTGAGGATGGATGATATAGCGGTAGGATGAGTGCTACAGTTTATCTTGTGCGTTATAATTGCACTCATCTCTCCAGTGTATTTGAGTGGTGAGCAGAGAAGGAGGGAAGGAGGTAAAAAGAAGATTAATGACGACAGTGGTTGAGGCAGATGAGAAAGAGAGCTAAAACTGATTGACCATCCAAGGGTAATATATTATGACGGAGGAGATTGTGTTACAAAAACAAGTCTAGGAAAATCCGTCTTGGTTAAGTTTTATATTTTGATCCCTAGACCTTCATTAAGGTAAAAATAACACCCTCAAGATCCCCTCTTCGAGATAAATGTGTACATTTTTCGGTAGAAATATGACCTCTTAAGTTTCTAATAAGCCTAAAGAATATTCTCAGAGACTGCGGATTAAACGTGTTGATTGTACAATATTGATGCTAAATATAGTAAACTTATAAAGAGAACGAAAGGTGTTAGTGGCGTTCTTGAGGGGAAACAGGTTATAATTAATACAACGGACGGTTTGATTCCCTGTAGAATAAAATATTTTCTTCCAAGGCCAAAAATCTTGTGAGAATTCAGAGTAGAATACTGAGATGATGCCAGAATGTGTTACATCTTTTATATCTTAATAATATAAGCATAACACATTGTTGGTTATATCAAGCTTATTGTTTTACTGCTTTGATTTTGGCTTCACATTACATATTTTCCTTATAATGTTATGATATATGTTTATTGGTGTTAAATTCAGGCAATAGGAGTAAAAATATATCTTAATATATACACTATATTCATCATTAAACCCCGTGGTCATATAAACCAGGCATTTAACCTTACAGTATTAGCACAGAATTATTACTAATAACCTCGGGGGACGGTTGGCACGTACAAATTATAGCATGGTCTGTTATAATATACTCGCTCCAAACAACCATATACAGGTTTGTATTCAAATGTAAAAAAACTGCTGGTTAAATGCAAGGTACCTTTAACCCACTGGACCCCAACGACGCACGTGTTCCGTCAGCAATATATGTAACGCTAAACCCCAGCGCCGCAGCACCTGCGTCTGCAATTTCGACCTTATTTACTCTAGTCCTATGGTAGCTAGAGGGTTGAGGATGGTATGGGATAATACCTTATGATGTTGCCGAACAGTGGCGGTACTCAGCAACCCCCTAGTCCCCCTAGTCCCCGGGGGGGTACGGGCGGATGGGCAAAGCCAGTTTACCCACTTATCTCACCACCAATTTCGAGCTTATTTATTCTTGTCCTATGGTAGCTAGAGGGTTCAAATTTATATGGGATATACCTTATGATGTTTTCCAACAGTGGCAATACTTGACAATACCCAAGACCAGCCGCGGTGGGGAGTGGGGAGAGAGAGCACGGGAGGAAGGAGGAAGTGGAGGACTGGGCCGCCAGACTCGCCAGTTGTCATGTGTAGTTCATGAGTGTCGGACCTACCTCGTCGCCTCGCGATATGTATCGCTCTCCTACTACTCCCCATGACATAGTTAATGCCCCACCAAGTGGGGAAGAGGAGGAGGAGGATGACGACCCAGACCCCATGGCATTCCTCAATATTCTGCCAGGTCATCGTAGGTGTAAGAAGAGACGAGAGACGAGAGAGTGTTTCATGTTGCTACGTATACAACAAGCGAGGCGTATGTGGTACACTGGTCCTCCCCCACTCGCCCAGTACCCCCTGCCTTCACCACCACCTCCCCTGTCTCCCCACTATAAATACAATGTCAAAACCCATATTTCTAATTCAAAATGCCTAAAACAATGTGTAAAACTTATATTCTAACTATAAAACATGGTAAAGTATAAAATCAATAAACAGTGCGTGAGAGACGCATTGAATGCAAGGGAAAGTGTATAGGGGAATCGGCTGTTGGTCAGCTGGCCTTGTAATAATAATAATAATAATAATAAACGGTTTATTAAAGAATGGCAGCCTCATGAGCTGAAAATACACATTTTACAATTTAGTGGATGTGTGTATGTGCGTGTGTGTACGTGCGTGAGTCCTGGACCAAGATAGCCGCCAGTCGCCATGGTAACCAGGACGCGTGTGGGGCTTGCCACTCGTCGGTACTTATAAAACTTGAATCTATGCACTAATCACACTGAAACTTCACTTACAATGACATTATGTGATACATGTTGCTAATATATGAATTATGAAGGCACACATGATGCTCGGGTAGTGTAAATAACCGTCACTCGAAAACTAGATGCATCGTACATCTGCCATGCTGCCGCGTACAGCTGTGGTATGGCGGGCGGGAGGTTTGAAGACCGCCCGGCACCAGCTGATGGCTAAGGCTCTAGGCCCCCCCCCCCCCTCCCCCTTAGAATCTCCAAATGACCGAGGTGAATGTTTGTTTGTTTGTGTTATTCTTCATTTCTCAGCTATTTAAGCTATTTAAAAAAAAAAAAAAAAATAGCAAAATCAGCTGCTCCCACAGCGTGTTTATATTATTAATTAGCTGGTGCTCAGTGGGTTAAGATAATTTTTCTTATAAGGCTCAGCCGGACGTCCAACATGTATTATATTTTTGCTTAACTTATTGTATACTTCAAGGATAATTATACATATTTGATTGATTGATTGACTGATTGATTGAGCTTAGCAGCTGGATCTTAGTGTCAAATTTATAAGCAATACATAGCCTACCACAATGCGTTAATTTTGTATTGTTTGTATATTATAATTAACCTAGTAACTAAATATAATATCCATCCATTGTAACTTTTCAACCGGTGTTTCTATTATAATTAACACCAATTTGTGTAGATAAGTATAATAATAAATCTGCACTGTACTGTACTCCTGCTGCCTGCTGTTCTGACGGTTCTAACTGTCGACTTTATAATATTAACTTGAGACTCTCACTTACCACCTGTCAATCAAGGCCACTTATAATCAATCACTCTGCTGTTGGACCTTAACTTTAGCATTAATATGCCTCCCTTACCTCACCACCCTACTGTACATATTATCTGACTTTATCACATATGGTTAGTATATCAGTGCACATTATGAATAATAACTATTAACCTATGTGAACATTATGAACATTAACACAAATAACATGATTGGCTATACAATGCAACTATATTGCGTACTATGTACCTTTGTGAACATAGTGTATGAAATACCGTGCTGGCATTTTTAAATAATCTTCAAATATTATATATTATGATGTCAAGATTAATTTGGCTAAAACAGTATGATCATCGAAATACAACATTTTACGATTTATACTTTAATGACTATATATGACGGTAGATCTTAGTATGTACACCTGCAGACAAAAACACACTGTACACTAATGGTCAAAACATTGTGGAAGCGAGTCGAAATGTTGTGATTATACACAACTATTTATCACGCAATTCACTCCGTTCACACAAATTGCAGCTCACCAGTGTACACATTGTTTTGTCCGGGAGTATACTACCAAAGAACATTGAGTGATTAAATACTTAATTTAGATAAACACTTAATATTTGTTTGTATATTTAGCACTTTTAAGTGCAAACCTTTATGTGAAAAAAGGATATTTGTTATAGACGTAGTGTATGTTATTGGTAGCGCCAACGAACTTGACAATAATCTTGACCCCTTTACTTCATAACACTCACAATGGATGAAAGCAATCGCACTGACGTTACTATCATTTTAGAAGAGTCCAGCCAGTTTGCTGGTCAGGGATCAAGATGTTTGTCAAGTTCGTTGGCGCTACCTATAGTAAGATATTTTCTAATCCTGTCTATTGCCATGTAGTATTACTTTGTGTATCCCTCGGACGGGATACATTGGATGTAGTGATAAACGGTAGATAATACAGGTTTCGGAGGTATGGATGGCATGCAATACTTGTTTGTTTTTAATCCTATACAGCATATATATATATATATATTTGTGTCTTATTAGTGCATGCATTAGGCACTCGAAGGCCTTCCTTTTCTTGCCAAACACATTGTTTTCTTTGTTTCTTTCTTTCTTTCTTTGTTTTAATTGTTTTTACTCGGATTGGGCAATGCCATTTGCTTCAGTTTTCCCTCCACCTGGTTTGTGAACAATGGTGTTGTTAGCCATAGGCATGCGAGGAAGACTATGTAAGTCGGCCACCATTTTTGTGTTTCTCCTAATGGTTTTATAGACAATCCAGCACCACAACCGCCTAACAATCGTTAGTAAATGCCGTAATTCATTATCAGGACCTCCATCATAAGTTGTCTTCACAAGGCATATGTTCTGATGAACTTTTGACTCCCCAACTGAGTTGTTCGCAGTCTGTTCACAATTATGGCCGCCTGTCTGAATCTGTTTAATGCCTCACCAAACTTTTGTCTTCCTAGTCGAAATCATGGCAGCCAGGTCGAGTCTCGACGTCCAACTGTCTCAACACTTTTGTAGCCCACCGACCAATTTTTGATCACATTATCAATTGTTTGGCTCCTTTGGATACTCCACTGAACTTTTAGCCGTTCAGCCGAATAATTTTACTACCCCATCAACGTTTTGTTTTGCCCATCCGGCTATATTTTTGGTCGCCAGTTCAAATAATTGGCCTGCTATTTATCCTACTTTTGGCCGCTCAAACACATGTATTAATAGTCCCGCCGAATTATTATCCTCGCGGCCGAAATGAGCAAAGGAGGGAGATATATTTTTATTGTGTGTATAGAGAAGAACCATGTCTACCAGGAAATACATTGGGGACCACACGGTGAAAGCTTTGACTCTAGTTTAGCATTTTTAATATGATGATTTTTTTTTTTTTTTTTATTGACATAAACTAAGTGGTACATAACCACTTTAGGACGATGTGGTTTTGTTACCATTAGACGATTTTCTATAGCTTATAATATACTTCTAGTACTTGTAGGGGTAAATACGATCTCGATTAACCCTCTGAATAACATTAGCCCTTAAACTGCATAACACCGTGTAATTTTAGTCAAAATCATAGGTAAGGAAGCGTTATCGTGCTGAAGGTGTTAAATCGACTTTAGTTATCAATATATAATGACAAATGTGGAAGATGTCAGTTTATCTTTTGTGTTTCATGTCTGAGTTTTGTGTTCCAGTATGGAAGTGAAGAAGTCCTTACATGACAGTGTGGTAATCCCGACACTGAGTTACGGAAGCGAAGCATGGACGTTGGTTGAGAGACTTAGACCAAGAGTGAGAGCAGTGGAAATTAATTACTTAAGAAGTGCGTGATTTGTTACATGGAGGGATAGACAGACTAATGAGGAAGTAAGAAGGAGGTGTGGTGTGGAGGTAGATGTGCTGGAAAGTGAGAATAGGAACAACTTGAGATGGTTCGGCCATATGGAACGTACGGAAAGCAAAAGCGAGAGAATGACTAAGAGGGTGTACGAGAGCGAGGTGGAGGGACAGAGAGGGAGAGGTAGACCGAAAGAGAGGTGGAAGGATGGAGTGAGGAAGTATATGAACGAAGGCGGTGCTGGTTGGGGGGAGGGACGTCGACTGACTGGGGACAGAGGTGCATGGGGGCGGTTTGTTCGTGGTCACCCCTTCGAGGATCACGGCGTCGAGCAATAGATAGATAGATAGATAGTCTGAGTTGTTTCACTACTAGGTTTCCAATCTAAGTACTGGAAATAGAACAATATTAATATTTGTTCTCTTTAACTATTCATCAAAGAAATATCACGATGTTTGTATTAACTCCATATTGTACAAAACATGTTACTTAAAAAATGAGATCCACCCAAAAACAATTATATAGAGAATACATTTAGAGCTACAATTCTGGATGAAAACTCATGACTACAGCTTTTTACATTGAGGAACTTAAAGGCTGAGAGCAAACGTATCCTGAAAACATACTCGTTAGTGTTTAATTAATCTCCCTCTCTGTGTGTATGAGCGTGAGTTTCCCCCTCTCTCTCTCTCACACTCAGTGTGTGGGTGTGGGTGTATTAGTGTGTGCGTTTGCGTATGTGTGTGTGTATTTGTTTGTGTGTGTGTCTACTTTGCTACTGAATATAGTCAACTATAACTAAATTCCAAGTGGGTGAAATCATCATCATCTTGAGGAATATAGTTGGGGAGGGTACTGTGGAAAATTGGTTATGAGGGGGTAGCTGTCAATGGATACAACACTATGCATAATCGAAGACTGACTAGTGAATATGACGTATAGAGAGGCAGGCAGTGTGTACGGTATCTCTTGTTTTCAAAGACAGTGACAATATAACAAAATATACATCAGTAGTGTGAAGGCATTCGTCATTCCCATTAACGCCTTACGAGCGGGCCCGCAAGTAACTTCTACTAGCCGCCAAGCGGGTGGTTTTACCCTAAACGACCTTGTTTCCGTGCTCTTTTTCATGCATAAACAAGAGCCAGAGCATAATACAATTATGTATCTCTGAAAGGGCGATAATTGAGCTTTCCAATGACACCAGAACCATCCTTCTACGACCACGCGTTCTCTTGCAACGATCGTGCAAGACGAAGGAAAAATCCCTAAAATACGGTAATTTCCTTACATAGTTCCCTGCGTAGCGAGGCAGTGAGTGTGGATGTGTGTGGAGGTGACGTCAGTTGCCGCGCGGGACCCGTGCCGAACGGTCAGAGCCGACCTACGCTCTTCCCACCGCTCGTCTCTCTCTCTCGGAGCCAAATATTACTCAAAATTGCACACCGCCTGAAGTCGGTCCCCGCCACATAGTCCTTTCTTCTCTAGACCGACTTAAGTCCGGTCCCGCCAAACAAGGGTTAAACACAGTGGTGGTGGTCGTTACCCTCCTTAACCCTTAAAAAGCGGCTCACCACATAAGTCGAGTTAAATAAAGCTGGACTATGTGGCGGCGCTCGACATAACTCGAGTGGCAATTTCAGCACGTAATGTTGCTGAGAGAGAGCGACAAGTGGTGGCAGGAGAGTAGCGAGTGTATGACTGCTCCAGACCACCGCGGCGAACCTACTGACACGAATCTCACCTCCCTCCTACCTCTCTCACTCTCTATATACGGAATTGTATCGGGAAAGTGGCTAATTACATGCTTTTTGCACTCGCGTTGCACGGTTATTGCAAGAAAACTAGCCATCATAAAAGGATCGTTATGGTGTCATTCGAAAGCTCTGTTTATGCCCTTTCAGGGATAGATACTTGTTTTACGTTCTGGGTCTTATTTAGGCATGAAAATGATCACGTAAACAGCCCTATTTTGGCTAAAAACACCCCGCTGGGCGGTACATATAAATAAACCGAATAGGCCGCTCGTAAAGGGTTAATACCTTCTGTTGATGGTGTGTTCCCGATGTACTGTCATGATGTCGGCCCCTCAGTCACCAGTTACCGTCTCTGGTGTTGACGCCTTGGTAACTGTGGGTCAGATCTAATGGTACTCTCGCGATGATTAGTGTTCTGTTGAATCACTTCACACTCCTAACTACTATCTCATATTTACACAGATTACCACTGACTGTTTATGTGTATACAATTGTAGTTTTCTGTACCAAACGAAGTTTGAGTAAATTATATGATGGTCACTGTTTGTTTGTACCTCTGTCGGTTCGTCTGTTTGTGAACAGGATATCAAAACAATTAAAGAGCACACATTTATGAAACTTAGTCAGTGCCTTCATAATATACTGGACTAAATATGACCATATTGGGCGAAATAGATTCCCCCCAAATTACCATGATGTGTGTTTGCCTGACCTTCATGATACTCACTCTGCTACAGACTGGAGACTGATGCAGATAATAACGATCACTGACAAAATACATTAATACATAATGATAATAATAATGAAAAATAAGAATGCACCAATACGGCTTAACTTATTACATTGCTAAGAACATATCAACCATGAACCAAAATGGTCACACCAAAACACACACAGACCTAAATGTTACCCACGTCGATACCAATCAGATTACTACGGCCGTATGACCGTGGCCATACTGTCCATTATTCTTTAACCCTTAATTAGCGGCTCACCACATAAGTCGAGTTAAATAAAGCTGGACTATGTGGCGGCGCTCGACATAACTCGAGTGGCAATTTCAGCACGTAATGTTGCTGAGAGAGAGAGACAAGTGGTGGCAGGAGAGTAGCGAGCGTATGACTGCTCCAGACCACCGCGGCGAACATACTGACACGAATCCCAGCTCCCTCCTCCCTCTCTCACTCGCTATATAAGGAATTATATCGGGAAAGTGGCTAATTACATGCTTTTTGCACTCGCGTTGCACGGTTATTGCAAGAAAACTAGCCATCATAAAAGGATCGTTATGGTGTCATTCGAAAGCTCTGTTTATGCCCTTTCAGGGATAGGTACTTGTTTTACGTTCTGGGTCTTATTTAGGCATGAAAATGATCACGTAAACAGCCCTATTTTGGCTAAAAACACCCCGCTGGGCGGTACATATAAATAAACCGCATAGGCCGCTCGTAAGGTGTTAATTTTAGTATTTTTGCCTACAATTACTTTATCAAAATCTTCCTAGAGTAGCATCATTAATCTCCCATCGTATTTGTCTTCGTCTCTCTCTCTCTCTCTCTCTCTCTCTCTCTCTCTCTCTCTCTCTCTCTCTCTCTCTCTCTCTCTCTCTCTCTCTCTCTCTCTCTCTCTCTCTCTCTCTCTCTCTCTCTCTCTCTCTCTCTCTCTCTCTCTCTCTCTCTCTCTCTCTCTCTCTCTCTCTCTCTCTCTCTCTCTCTCTCTCATAGTCTCGTCAACATGATATATAGGGACAGGTGGTAGGTTTACAGCTTCCTGTGTGGCCCCGGGTGGACTATCAAACTGTGGCCTTACATCTCGAGACCAGGTTATAAATGTCCCAAGCTGAAGTGTGGGTATGGAAGCACAGGGACACTGTTGTTTATATATATATATATATATATATATATATATATATATATATATATATATATATATATATATATATTTGTTCTTAAATAATGGTTTGTGGATACTTCAATACTGTATTTCTTTACTTGAGTATATACTGTACACAATATTATTCTTGCTTAACACTCACCCCCCACAAACAAAATAATTATAATTACTTTATAGACGCTGCAAAAATATTCCCCACTCAATGGCATCGGCAATCTTTTCAGGCAGTTATTTCTGAGCCAAGCCATACATAATAATACTAGCATATTATGTTAGTTGTCATACTGTAGCTAGGACTGGATGACCAGTTTATGTTTAATGACTGTAGTAAATGTTGAATGTTACTGTACTGTTGTAGTGGTTGTGGTTGAGAGTGTTGTTTATAAGCAATGTAATCAGCTTCATCATGTTGAACAGGTCCAGACATTCACATGGTAAATGTAACACTGGTCTACTGTCCCTCTAATATCCGCCATTCCAGAGAGCGATTGGAAGCCATGATATGAGGATGTGTGACAAATAACCACTTATTTAGTGACAGTGCTATCTTCCTGCGTATGAGTTCAGCGCAGTAATTCTGTTCCACGCTGGCTCCAAAAAGCTGTTTTGTGTGTTCGTGAAAAAATATACTGGAACACCTGCTTTGCAGAATCAGGTTATTTTGGGCAGCTCTGCGAGGTCGTTGTGAACTGAGGGGGGATTATTTGTGTGGCCATTTTGGGCTAATTGGCCGCGGTGCTTTAATATAACTTGGCCCAATTGGGACGAGTGTTCATTTTTACTTTAGGTCACACCGTCTATTTGAACTATTGAACCAGTTCGGTCGTGACTAAATTGTGCTGCTTCGCAATGACCATTATGGACCATGACCCTATCATTGCTACGCCTGAAGTAGGCTAAGCGACTGTCTTATACTAACCTAGTATAACCTCCATTATACAATTCATACTGGTTATATAACATATACAATCCTAAGCTAACAATGAATTGTAAGCTAGAGCTGATTGATTACTATTTCATCTTCTTGGCTTGGCTACCTCAGATAAGTTGGATTATATTATGTTAAGCTCTTGGGAATAAGGTCTGATTAGCTAGGGGATCACACAATGAAGATCTATTGTCATTATCAGGCCTATTGTATGTCTAAATGAGGGAGAGAGACCGGTGATTCTGGAATATCCGCGTTTCCAGGATAAGGGACATGAGAGAGGGAGAGGAGGGAAGAAGGTAGTAAAGAGAGAGAGAGAGAGAGAGAGACAGAGAGAGAGAGAGAGAGAGAGAGAGAGAGAGAGAGAGAGAGAGAGAGAGAGAGAGAGAGAGAGAGAGAGAGAGAGAGAGAGAGAGAGAGAGAGAGAGAGAGAGAGAGAGAGAGAGAGAGAGAGAGAGAGAGAGAGAGAGAGAGAGAGAGAGAGAGAGAGAGAGAGAGAGAGAGAGAGAGAGAGAGAGAGAGAGAGAGATTTTGTAGACACAGACAGCTTGGAGAGGAGTGGATAATTATGTAAAAATAACACCAGCATCATCCGTACGGAGTTAAAAGTGAAAGTCCGAGAGTTCAGTTTTCCTAACAGAGAGAGAGAGAGAGAGATGTGCCAACAGAATGAACAAATAAAGTGGAAGGGAAACAAAACAAATAATAGTTGGACATTGTTTTCGCCAAAAGCCAGAAAGTGACAGTCGAGGAAGAATTGGTAATAATTTTGCACTTACATGGATGGAACAGTTATTGGAAAGTCACATACTGGATTTTGGCAGGTGACAGCCTGTGTTCTTTAAACTTTGTAGTGTGTAATAAACTATTTTTGTTTTCTTTTTTTCATTTTTTTTCATAATGCTGTGATTTTAAGCTATTTTGATGTGTTGATATTTTAGGTACTGTTTTGGTTGTGGTGTTCAGCATGGCTTTCAGTTAAGCTGTAGAATTTTATAAATGTATATGCTTGTGATTGGAGGCGTCTTGTTACAATAAAACAAGGATGAGAGAAATTCAACTTGGTAGCGTTTGATGAGAAAGGATAACATAATTAACGCTTTGTTGTTCGAATGTCGCATCTATGTAATACGACCAACACTGTCTGAAGATTTCCCAGCAACGGAAGTGAAATGCATATAATGGAACATTACAGTACTACCCTAATAACTTCTAGTCACACTATTTGAGTATACAGTATATTGATGTTGTTAAGGACTGTAATGGAAGCAATTGTATTCCTATACATTTAATAACTTCTAGTCACACTATTTGAGTATACAGTATATTGATGTTGTTAAGGACTGTAATGGAAGCAATTGTATTCCTATACATTTATTATATATTTTACAATGGGTAAATTATAGGATGGGTATTAAATTTTACATGGACTTTAATTTGTTACGAGTTAAAATATATAAATTAATGTTGTATAATATTGTACATGCATTCGTCAAAAGTACTATGCAGAAACACAACTATTATTATTTACATGAAGTTTAATGTCATAACGCATTACATGTTTTTAATCAACTAACATATATTTGTTTTAATAACTAAATGTAATGTAACATTTTATTTATAATTAATATAGCAAATTCGATAATTTTTTTGTCCATGGTTGATACTGGTAAACAGTGTTCATACATGGATGTACTGTAACCTTTTTGTTTAACCTTTTGTGGACAGTTTGTGGGGCATTATCAACGTGTGTTTGTTATTGTGGAGGTATATAGTCAACCCACACACAGAGTTCAGTGTTATTGTGGAGGTATATAGTCAACCCACACACAGAGTTCAGTGTTATTGTGGAGGTATATATGTTATTGTGGAGGTATATAGTCAACCCACACACAGAGTTCAGTGTTAAACGGTATCATTATTTTCTTCTACTATATTACGAGCCAATTATTGCTGAATATATAACAAAGGAAGTTCAATATATTAGTTACTTCTGCACAATGAGTTATGTGTGTATGTACAGTTGCCCACACAAGTTCTGTCCTGATTTTATGTCTGGAAATATAGTGTGAGTTTTCTGGTAGTTTCTTATTAAACCGTTGATTTATAACACTAATTAACTACTGAATAACAAACTACTCTTGCAATTCAAACATACTATATATATATACAGTATATTTCCATGAACAAAGGGGTCAAGTAGCTTATCGCGAATATGACGTAAATCAAATTAACGAGACAAAATGCAGTTACCAGTTAGTGATCATTTGACAAAGTTACAATGTCTGAAAGGTAGAAACAAATACAATGAAATGTCGAATAAATATATACAAATATACTGTAAATACATACACACACATAA
This sequence comes from Paralithodes platypus, assembly GCA_032716605.1. NCBI lineage: Eukaryota > Metazoa > Arthropoda > Malacostraca > Decapoda > Lithodidae > Paralithodes > Paralithodes platypus. The sequence goes on along the minus strand of CM064508.1, from coordinate 3,149,931 downwards.
TATTGATATAAACCAATATCAACAACATTAACATTAATTTAACTTTATGTCCACTCCCCTAATCATCTATTTGATACTTCTATTCCGGTTACTCTGCTTAAGTGCGGGAGTAACCTCTCTTCTTATATGCTCAGTTTCTTCTTCCCTCCCTATACCTTGCTATCATCCTTTTTCCACACCATTCTCTTTTTATTATTATTCTTCAACCTGGGTTCTCTTCCGTTTACCAAACCCTCGTTTCTCCCCATCAACTCTCACATAGTTCCTTGTGTATGTTCACTTTTCCTTGTTCACTGTAATTTCTTCTTCAGCAAGTATTGTATCTTCAAAGTTACATCACTTCTCTTTTCATTCTCTGTTTCTCAGTTTCCTATATCACAGATATGTTCTGTTCGTTCTCCACCACTCTTCAATGTGTAGTACATAATTTCCCCAGTTATTAGCGTCTTCCTCCTCCTCCTATGTTATGGTCGACTCATTTAGTTTGGATTTAGTTATTATTGTGTTCACTCCTGCTCTTCCTACTTCTTTCCTCTTATTGTTATTATTCCCTCCCACATTATTTATTATTTGCTTTACTTGTTTTGTTTTTGTTTCTCCCAGTCTTCATAATGTTCTCATTAGCTCCCTCCGTCTATCATCTTATACTTCTTGTTCTCTCAACTGTTCCTTTTGCTTATGCTCTCAAAATATATATTGAAATATTAGGCGTAAACAGAGGGCTAAATAAAAGGCTGTGTTTGTGGAGGCGCCCAGTGGAGGCCTACATGTAAAGGAGTGTTGTTATGTTTACAACGTAAACCACAACACATAAATTGTATGATTAAAAACTAAGAAATGGGCAGATCATAGAGAGAGAGAGAGAGAGAGAGAGAGAGAGAGAGAGAGAGAGAGAGAGAGAGAGAGAGAGAGAGAGAGAGAGAGAGAGAGAGAGAGAGAGAGAGAGAGAGAGAGAGAGATAATATTATAGAGCATACTGTGTGGAAACTATCAGTATTCAGAGACACTACACTTGGGACACAGGGGAAATATCCTGCTGAGCAAACTCCAACCATGATCATATATCTAAAACATTACTTTTAAAATATATTTCATCTTTCAAAATATTAACTATATGAAACTTATAAAATGAGAGTATTTTATTATTTCATCATTGTATTCATTAGTTCACAAATTAATTCATTATTCATTAATTTCATTTGGTGTTGAGAGTGGGTGTTTGGGTTTTGAGAGTGGAATTGATAAAACTAAGATTCAACAAAATCATTGTGAAAATACTTATATACTTAATTATACCCATGTACCAAAATCGGTTCAAAAAAAATATTCACATACACGTACGCACAAACACACACTTTCTCTCGTTCTCTCATATAAATATAGTACTGGAAGGAGCTTGCTAATTGCTTGATTGTATTATATTCGCTAAGCTCTATGCATATTCTACCACACAACTTCAGCTTGCTTCATGAATATACCATTGATAGTATGATATAATCTTGCGTACTATATTTAAATCAAACTATTGTTATCTCTCTCTCTCGTATATCCCGGCGGGTCCTCGGTCTCTACTCTACCTCTCTATATATATCCCCCATACTCTCATCTCAACATCTCCTCTCGTCCTATCTATTATATATAATATATATATATATATATATATATATATAATAAATATAATTACGAATGGGGTTAAGTTTGATACATGAAGGCTTGGACAAATTGTGTGGAAGATATATGTGGAGTGCACGGTGCAGGTGAAATAATAAGAACATAAGAACATAAGAACATAAGAAAATGGGAGTCCTGCAGAAAGCCGATTGGCCTAAGCAAGGGCAGATCCCTGTCCCCACACAAACCCAATTACAAAGCCCAACTTAATAGGCTTCAAACACTCTAATAAACCCTGAAGGAAAATCTTACCAAAAACGGTTAGAGACTTACGCAGGATTACGGGGTCTGCAGAGAGCGCTGATTTGGCCCAACCCTGCTGATTCCCCCTTCACCACCCAACCCTTCTCCGTCCATCTGCTTTCCAATTTATCAATTTTATTCTTAAAGCTACCTATCGTTTTTAATCCCACTATAGCACTTGGTAGTTCCATCCTATTCCCACCCATTCTACAACTCTGTTACCAAACCAATATTTGACCTATAATCTTTATTCTGAAAACGAAATTTTATATAATTTGCAACCATTGGGTACGAGTTTCTATTTCGCTATCAACTGAGCTTTAAGTTACATTTGGTCATGTCCCCTTTGTTAATCATACATCCCACTAACCCCCCTTGAACACCCTCTAATCATATCCCCTCTAACTCTGCGGCTCTCTAACGAAGGGAAGCCTAATTTCTGGCAAACCCTTTCTTTATACGGGAAGATTTCTAATAGTATGGATCAATTTTGTCATTCTACGTTGTACTCTCTCCAATGAATCTATGTCCATTCTGTAATAAGGATACAAAATTGAACAGCATAATCCATATGGGGTCTCACTAATGACAAGTAAAGTTTTAAGTTTAACATCAGCAGTTCTGTTTACTCACGACTCCTTGAGATGAAACCGAGAATCCTGTTTGCCCTTGTGTTCGAAATACGCTTATACCACACAACTGTTGTCTAGGCTTCAAATCATTGCTAACAAAACACACCTAGAATCTTTTCTCACCATTGCGGGTTTTCTAATTCCACATTAGCTAGTTTATATTTAAACATTTGTATGCATTCTTTCTTCCCCTATCTTTACTTAAAATACCTTACATTTGTCAATTGTTAAACTTTCATCTGCTACTGCCGCAATTTACATGACCATTCGTGTAAGGTAAAACTAGATCCCTTTGGAGGCACTCTATATATCTCTATCTGAATCACTTGTTCTCCCCATTTTGGTATCGTCTGCAAAATTTACTTATCCTACTAGTTAATACCTAAATCAAGGTCATTTATGTATATAACAAACACCCAGAGGACCTAATTACAGATCCCTGGGGGGACACCACTTTTGACTGCTCCCCATTCTGACTTCGTATACCATTTATACTGACCTCTCTGCTTCTCTACCAATTAGCCATGACCCCTAAGCTAATCCATCCCAACCAACGCCCCACCTATTCCATGCGCCTCAACCTTGTCTCAATCAATCCTCTCATGGGGGACGTCTGTCGAAAGCTTCTTTACAACTGAAATCTAAAATATATTATATCATATGGAGCAACCTTTTGTCATTATCTACTGCTTCATATACCTCTGAGAAAAAACTAAGCAACTTAGTAAGGCAAGAACGTCCCTGAGTGAATCCACTGCTGAGAAGAAATTTATTAAAATTAAATGTATCTACGAGTGGTTTCTAATTTTAAAAACTGAGCAATAATTTGACTCTAGTAGCTTTCCTATGATTGATGTAAGACTAATGGGACGGTAATTGGATGTAATTGATTTGTCACATTTTTTGAAGATCGGAACTATGCAAGCTTCCAAGCCTCTTCCTGTAACTAATACTCTGTCCTGCCAATCGACTTGGTTAAATCAAAAAAATGTTAATGGGTAACCCCTTACACTCATCCGCTAACATTCTTATTTAAGACATCTAAGCATATGGATAACCTCAGTCAGGACCCAGGCGAATTTACTGAGGTTTCAGTCTGTCCATTTTCCTTAAAGAACCATCATTTCTACTTATAGTAACCGCTAACTTAACCTATTGCTATACTACTATAAACCGCTATAAAAATACCTGTACGGACTTTTTTCTGGAATAACTGTGCCAAATTTTCATTAGTGAAAACGGAAAAGAAATGACCTATTTAATGTACTGCCAACATTTCTAAATCATTTCTGTTCTGTCATTTCTCTCCTATCGAAGTTTTAAAGGAACGCAAGTACATCTCTAACCTTGGATTTATATAGTTGGTAAAAAAGCTTTAGGATTATTTTTTTTGAGTCTATTAGGCAAAAACCACCTTGAATTTCATAATTTTTATTTTTTTCTTTTTCCTAATATCCTTTTTTATTACACCTGTCTTGATAGATTCTGATAGTAAGCAAGTAGGTGAAGTTTCCGCCCTTTCTAATTGTTCTATTCTATTCCTCTCTTTTGTCCTAAGAAGATCTAATAGTCTATTATTCATCGCCATTGGGGTTGGTTCTGTGTTGATCTAACATTTTCTTTTGGGAGTATTGATGTATTTATTTTGTGCCATTGAATACTGACTTGATAAAATTATTGTATGTATCTATACCAAGGGTTGACGTCCTCTTCCTGACTTAAGATGACAGGTGCCTGAGAAGGGGTAACCTCATTTGGACCACCTGCGATCGACTTAATTTTTTTTGACCATAGGGTCCGCTAATAGGGGCTGCTTCTTAACCCACCATAATGTGGCTTTTTAAAGTCAGGTATTAATGTTTGTTCACTTCTCCTCTGGTAAATTCCTTTCCATTGTATATTAAAATACACAGAATTGTGGTCACTATTTCCTAGGTGGTCCCCTCTCTCTACATTATTTACCATATGTTCATGTTACTGAAAACTAAATCGAGAAATATTATTAACCTCTAGTCGGGGGCTAGTCGGGCGTATCTATGAATTGAAATTAAAAACTATCTTGTACTACCTCTATAAAGAATCCTCAAGAATCAGAGTCTCCTCATTTGATGCTGGCCAATCTATATTCAGGAAAATTAAAAATCCCCCATAATGCACACATTGCTAAACCTTGTTGCCATTTTAGTTTCCCCTCCCATACGACGTTGCGTCATTTCTACTTCACTGTGGCGGTCTATACATAACTCCAATAAATATGGGCTCAACTACCTTCGTTAACCTCTACCCAAACACTTTCATTATCGTTATTTAATCTAATACCGAGATTTAATATACAGCTTTTTAATGTCCTCTACTCCTGACAAACACTGCTATAAACAACCGCCCCCCACCCCCTCTACTTGTTCGGTCATATTTAAACAAACTATATCCTTGGTATAATCACATTCTGCCTAAAAAATGAGGGCCTGGTTTCCTTCTGTATTAATCCACGTTTCAGTTAGCGCTATTAGGTCCTATATTTTTCTTTGCTAACAAGGGCTCTAAATGAAGTTGAGTCGGTTCATTTTGTTACATAGGGACCGCCTACAGTTTGTGTAATGTACTCTCAATTTAACCTTCCTTTTCCTTTATATACCTAATTTACCTTTGGTTTTTTAACGCGACATTTCCATCTTTCCGTTGCACCATCACTACTATCATTTGCATTATAGTCATCATTTTTAGCATGAGACTGAATATCCTTATCGCCTTTCCCGCCTGACGCTAAAATAAAATTGTTCCATTTAACCTCCTCATTTACACTCTCACAGTATTTATGTTCAAAACCCCACAACCACAAACCCTATCTAAAGAAACTAGCTAATGTAGAAACCCCTAACCGTGAAAGATGAACCCACATCCCTTGCGTACATCCCAATCTCTACCCATAGAAACTAAATCCCAGTTATCAATGAAATGGTATTGCTTTTTCTTTGCGCCAATATTTCTCCAAACGGGCCAACGGTCAATTTGACACCAATCGCCCTGGAAGGTCCATATCCTTGGGAACTCCTCTTTTCTGGGTAGGATTCCAATGTACTACAGGGATCTCCCTCCCTTCATCCTAACTTTATCTAACACCATCCCGATACTGCTGCAGGCAGCAAGTTTCCTCACTAGTTCTACCCTTACCAACATCGTTACTTCACTCTCCGGCGAGACTGAGACAGATAATCGGGGTTATCTCCACTATCTTCCAAGATGTGGTCCATCTTCTCTAAAAACCCCTCCCAACTCACTCATGGCCAGGCAAGACACACAACCTTCCTAAGTTTTAGGTGCGGTTGGTAGCCCTAACTAATAAAAAAAAAAAAAAAAAAAAAGATTGTCGTACACCATGGTAGTTCGCCCACAATCGACACGAGACTTACCTTCTCACAGACTTACCTTCCCTCGGGAGGATCCAGCAGCTGCAAGATGGAGAACCCCCCCGGTGGTGGCAGAAGCTCACTTGGGGTGGTGGTGGTGGTGGTGGGGGTTGGTGTAGTGGTGGTGGTAGGTAGCACAGCGTTCAGAGGTTGGAGCTGAGTTCGGGGCGGCAGGCACTACTTCGGGTTTAATCTCCCTCACCTTATTCCTGGCACATCTTCCTCACCTCACATTCGTCTCGCAAAGGAGACGCATGTATTTGCCCCCCCCCCCCCCCCCCCCCCCCCCCTCCCCCCCCCCCCCCCCCCCCCCCCCCCCCCCCCCCCCCCCCCCCCCCCCCCCCCCCCCCCCCCCCCCCCCCCCCCCCCCCCCCCCCCCCCCCCCTTTCCCCCCCCCCCCCCCCCCCCCCCCCCCCCCCCCCCCCCCCCCCCCCCCCCCCCCCCCCCCCCCCCCCCGACCCCCCCTCCCCCTCATACCTATGCTGTACTATCCGCTTCTTGGGGAGGGGTGATTCTTTTCCCCCAGCCAAAAAACCACCCAGTATTTTTTTAACCAAACCTGCCCATGAAATACAATTTTCATCAACTTCCCCCCTCTCCCTTTTTTTTTCTCTTTTCCCTTACTTTGACCTTTTATTTCCTCTTGGCTAAGCTTTGAAAGCTAGATTTTCGTCTTTATTAATCAAATCCACTATCCCTCTGAAGTTTAACATTTACCTCCCTTAGAGCCAAGACCGTCTTCCTTCAATCACCACAACCATCTCCTCCTATTTCCTTAAACCAAAACCCAGCGCGCAGATTTAAGAGGGGACTTAGACTTAATTCAACGTGTTCAAAATCACATTCAAAGCATCGACAAATATGAACTGTAGGAAGTAAGTACTTTCACTATCTACCAATCTACTATTAACTCGCGGGGAAACACGTTTGCAATTATTATTTAATTGGTACATCTTTATTAAACTAACACGATCTAAAGAATTTCTTCTTCAATCGGTTGTCAATCGGTTGTCAACTTGTGGAATGGGCTTCCCCGAACGTTATGACTGCACTGCATCACCGTGATTCCTTTAAACGCCGCCTAGACACTCCGCCTATAATATTACCCTCGCTTTTTCAAAAACTCCGCGACTAACAACTGGTGTACATGAATGAATGTACGTTATTTTTATCCCCCCCCCCCTCAGTTACTACTAACCGCCATCTGTCCCCTACTAAACTGTCCTAATCCGGTCCACGGACATTATTCCAGGCCAGTAATTCCCTTTCCAATGTTCCCTTTACCACTCCTCTAACCCCACTGTTTGGACACTTGATCCTCAGTGTTCTTGGAGGGGGAACAAGCACACCTAGATATTGGTCCCTAAGATCGTTGTTTGTGCTTGATTTCCTTTTGTACTTACTCCTTTGTAGTACCTTCCTCCTCTTACCCTGGAGCAATAAGATGATGCAGATGATGCAGATCAGTTAAGAGGACTCGCATCCATACCTGCCATCCATACCTCTGATCCCTAAGCCTTAGGCGAGGAGCAGAAACTACGTGAGGGAAAAACAAAAAACAAGTAACTACCACTACAGGGAAAAAACAAAAAACAAGTAACTAAATACACATAAAACTGTGTATATTTAAAATCTCTACCAACGATGCCTGCACTGCCTGCCCAAAAACACAGGTAGTGGAAGGTATGTCAATAGTCCCACTAAATGTCACTGGTAAGTGGTCCGGGCGGAGCTCAGCCAATTAACACAACAACCTTCCTCCTGTCCCTGACTGAACTAGACTATTATTATATAGACTATTATAGACTATTGTATTATAATACAACCACGTTTACATTTGTTATTTGACTTTTATTAATATAATCATTATTTATTTTATTATCCATTACTTTCTTTTTCTCTTACCATTACTATTCTACTTTCTTTTTCCTCACTCCTCACCCGCCACCCCAAACGCCATACAACCTTGCCCCCCAAAACACCCCCCCCCCACCCCACCCCCCCACCCCCCCCCCCCCCCCCCCCCCCCCCCCCCCCCCCCCCCCCCTCAAACTCACCCCAGACCCCCACCCCCCCAAACTCACCCCCCCCCCCCCCCCCCCCCCCCCCCCCCCCCCCCCCCCCCCCCCCTCCAACAACAACACTGCCCGACACACACACGATATAACACGATATAAAACTAGCGCCAACTTTGTCTGAAAAGTATCAATTTGTCTGAAAAGTGATTCTGACTTGGACAGGCTAGTACCTAGTACCCAGGCGCTGGTGAGGTTTATCACTATAGATATATATATATTGTGAGAAAATTGTATTGGGGAAACACATATTGTACCAAGTCTTGTTTCTTCGTTCTTTTCTTTCTTAACTTACCCTGGCACGGCATTTATGACGCAGAGGGTTGACAGAATTTCGAGCCATAAGAAATAGATTTCTCTGTTTTATTAATGCTTTCTCCATTAATTAGCGTGCTGCCCACAGACTCAGTGAGGGACAACTGCAGAGGTGAAGTAACTAAACTAAAGGTTTCGAACTACCGATGTAAACAAAGGCAATAAGTATCCCCTAATAGGCTCAAAATCGCTCATATGTCGGCGGAGGTTAACCTCTTTATACATTTATTATGTATCATGTGTACGTGCGTTCATGGACGTGTGTGTACGCATGTATGATGTGTGTTTGTGTGTATCTTAAGGGGAGGTTTTTAGTTTATTCCTAGACCTCCATCAAGCTTAAGATGACACCCCCTAGACCCTATTTCAAGATGTTTACATTGTTTGGTAGAAAAATGTCCCTGCGGCCGGTTCCTCTTAAAATACAGGCTCGCTATCGCGCGCCAGGAAAAAGTTGACACCTAATTTGAACGAAAGGTCTTAACATTGATAGAAATGGCGCGAAATATCTTAAAATCGCCAAAGTAATGGAGCAAATGTCTTAACATTTAATAAGCAATGTGGCTAAACATGAGGGAGAAAGGGGTCAAGAAAAAAATCCCTTAAGTGGAAATCTCCCCTTAACTCTGCTTGATTCCCAAACCAATACCACACAACCTGAGGCACACTGATCACAGAACTCCAGGTGTTGAATATTAGATTAATGTCCACACATGAAGTAACATACACACAGGCACACTATCTCTCTCTCTCTCTCTCTCTCAGTAAAACATAACCCATGGATCATGTACAGAACACACTTCTGTGGCCACAGACTCTATAAACTATCATCATAACATCCCTACCACTCTGGTAGTATTGTTATTGGTCAACACAACCCATGGCCTTCACTACCTGGGGTCTGACGTGTGAGAGAGAGAGAGAGAGAGAGAGAGAGAGGAGGGTTGTGAGAAATAAATTGACTACATATCTGGGGAATGTTGGCAACAACCTTCCGATAGGGTAACCTCACTAGAGTGAACAATTTCCTACCAGAACCCGGTGATTGTATATTGTAGAGATTAAATGTTAGGTAATTTAGTACTGTATAAGATTACCTTGATCAAGTTAATTTAGTTATAAAACCTTGTAGAAATAAGTTTAGAAGAACTGTAAAGAGGATCAGTTTAAATATTCCCGCGACCGCATACGCGATCCACCGTTTGCTTTAGGGTCGTTAATATCTTGATATTATGTTCACTAAATCGTTGTGAAACGATGTTCACCTTTATAATTATATAATTTAAATGCTGATAATTATTTATATGATTTCGTGAAGAGGGAATGAACCCTTGGTAACGAATTAATATATAGTTTATTTAAGAGTCGGAAATTGAAGTTCCGATCAGACGCTAGTAAACTTTTGAACAGTAGAGACGTGTCCCGTGATCTCCTCCACCACAATCCCCGCGCCAGGCCCGGAGTCCTGACCCTTTAACCCTGGTCTACCGAAGCCGGAATCCTCGAAACTACACCAGGACCCTAGTATAGCTAAGTCATTGATATACATGGCCATTGATACAATGTTTAGTTAGGGCATCCTGAGAGATGGGCTACCATAGTTCATGGCATAAGGTAGGCGATCTCAGACTTTATTTTTATTTATGTTTATTAATCTTACTTGCTCATGTAGTAATGTACAGTACACCCTATGTGGTGGATTGTGTTCTTTTATTTAATAATTTTCATTTTAGTAAGCGTTGTTTCCACATAGCGATTTTGATAATTTAATTTGACTTTATATTGTCCTTGTCCAAATTTTGGTTTGTTTAGTTTGCAAGTTTTACATTTTAATTTCGATTGGTGTGGTAAGAGATAACCTTTGGCCATATTATCCCCCACAAGGGTTGAATTGAATGAATAGGATTTGTGAGAGACACAGACAAAATATATGTTAGGAGGAGGGGGTAGGTGTTATGCTGGAGTGTAGAGTAATGCACAGATAATTAATGGTTTAGATTATGACTACACTGCCGTATAGCTTTGGACACTGACGAGATGAGAAGCAAGGTGAACGACATTCCATAATAGTCATGCCATCGGCTATATACTGTATGGTCGGAAAACATTCAAAATGTATGCCTGCAACCACGCACCTAGCCACTATGTTCATATATACTGTATGTGTTGAGCAATGTCCTGGTATATGATGATTAATGTTAAACTAGTTTAATCAGCTTGTTTGCGTAATCAGCCTAGAAACATTTAAAAAAGGAATTGGATAACGATACTCTACTCGTGCTTGATCCTGCTGTGAAATTATTCCAAAATTATTACCAGACTGACATGAGTCTTGGTCACCGCCCACACAACACCCTCCGGAAATGTTACTCGTATATTGAATAGCTGTTATGGAATGACATATTACTATGTTTGCAAAGTGTGTGTGTGTGTGAGTGTGTGTGTGTGTGCGTGTGTGCGTGTGTGTGTGTGTGTGTGTGTGTGTGTGTGTGTGTGTGTGTTTGATGTAGACGGGTAGAGTACAACTGATAACACGATGTAAATGGCCAACCACCAAGAAACTACAAATTGCTCAAACACGCTCTAAATATATTGAGACAATCACAAACTATTAATAACATGTCATTATAGCCTACGAAAGCAAGTTAACACAAACGAATCATACTATTATATTATTTATCCCTGTATTTGTTATTAGTATAAGATAAAGGCCTGTGAGACCTGTGATAAATCAGTTAGGAATGGCATTTGGCCTGAGACAGGAAGGGGGCACATAAGACAAGAAAACAAGAACAATAAATAACAAGAGAAAGGAAAGGGGTAAACAAAGAATAAGTGAAACGTTGATGATGATGATATTGGTATGATTACATGTTCGCTTCAGAGTATTTGCAATGTTTGTATTGTGTGCAATCGTTGAGATTGTACAGGTGAAGCCTGCATCTATGTACTTTATATAAACTAGGAAGATAACTGGCCCTAGAACCAATTCCTGGGGTACCCCGCTAGTTACATTGGTCCATGTTGATGCTTTACCATTCATGAATTCTCTTTGCTTTCTTTCACTGAGCCAATGTTCCTTCCATCTCAACACTCCCCCTTGTATTCCACACGCTTTTAATGTTATCAATAAACGTTTGTGGGGTATTTTGTCAAAGGCTTTTTGAAAATGGAGGTATATAATTTGTACAGCTTTACTCTCGTCTAATAGGTTGAGGATATCGTGGAAGAAGTCTAAGAGGTTCGTCAAGCAGGAACGCTTGTTACGAAAGCCATGATGAGTATCTTTGAGCATGCTATTTTCCTCTAAGTTATTTTCAAGTCTGTCTTTTATGAATGTTTCTATCATTTTACAGACAACTGAGGTTAAGCCAATTGGACGATAGTTACTAGGTAAATAACTGCTGCCTGTTTTTAATATTGGTGTTACGTTAGCGAGCTTCCACTCATCAGGCATATTCCTGGACTGGAAGATTATTTTTAGAAAGCAATGTCAGTTGTTTGGAGAGCTCATATTTAGCGTATTTTAGAACTCTAGGTGAGATTGTGTCGGGTCCAGGTGATTTGTTTGACTTAAGTTTCTCCACACATTTTAGTACTTCTCTCTCTTTAATGTTGATGTTGCTTAGTGCATCAGAATTGTATAACTGAACTGACGATGCTGTAGTGATATTACTAAGGTCTTCTGTTGTAAATAAAACTGATGCAAAAAAGGTATTGGAGACATCACTCATCTGTTTTTCGTCTTTGGTGTAATCTTCGTTCTCATCTACTAATGGTCCAATAGTTGAAGTGACTCCTTTCTTTTTTCTGAAGTAACTATAGAATTATTTCGGGTTTGTTTTACTTTGATTTGCAACATGTAACTCCAGAGTCTTTTTACTTTCCTTAATTAACTTTTTGGTTTTACGTCGTAGATTTATGAATTGTATTAGTTCTTCATAATTGTCCAAGGTGTTAAATCTTTCATGAGCAATTTTCTTTGCAAGCAAACAGTCTGCATTCTCTTTATTCCACCATTTAGGCTTATCATTATGGAATGAAAGTCGGTTTTTCAAGGGTATGCACGCTTGCACCGCTTAAAGGTAAGTGGTAGTAAACAATTCCCATGATGTATTTGTCATTTGTGTTACTCAAATAATTGTAATCAGTTTCTTTAAGTATTGCTCTATTTATATGATTTGTTGTTTGTTTTAACTTTGAGACATTCTTATTGCTGCTATTTGATTCATTACTATTAAACTTTATACTAAATCTGATCCTTCAATGGTCGCTGTTACTGAATTGTTCACCAACAGTCAAACCCTCCACTAAGTCTTCTTTCGTTGCAAGTACAAGGTCAAGCACATTATTTCCATGGGTCGGAGATTGATCAAATTGAAAAAGTGAACTTTATTGCAAGTTAGCGTAGAGGTCATGTCCGGAATGATAAGTAAGCATATCGTCCCACTTAGTTACTGATAATTAAAGTCGCCAATAATTACGGTATCTTAAATGTTAAATATTTCTGAAATTTGTTTGTAATATCTTGGCCAGTTTGCACTGATTGAGCTGGAAGTCTGTATATTAAAGCTAGTTCCCTGACAATGTTTTAAGAGTACATAAGATATATCGACATTCACAATTTGAGGTTTTGACATTAAGACGGAATTAAGACTTTCTTTGATACAAAGACGGAACTCTTCTTCCGTTTTTATTGATTCGTCTTTTCAAGAACATTGTATAACCGGGGAGTGTATATTCTGCGAGAAAATCTCTGTCTTCTGTATTGAACCAAGATTCTGTAATACCGATTATAATTATCATAATTGTCCGTAAACACAATTTCCTCTAGATCCGAAAATTGACTGCGTATGCTACGAGCATTTGCATAGAAAAGAGAGAGAGAGAGAGAGAGAGAGAGAGAGAGAGAGAGAGAGAGAGAGAGGAAGAGAGAAAAAACAAAACTTAACCCTTATTTAGCGGCGAGCAACATAAGTCGAGTTAAATAAAGCTGGACTATGTGGCGGCGCTCGACATAACTCGAGTGGCAATTTCAGCACGTAATGTGGCTGAGAGAGAGAGACAAGTGGTGGCAGGAGACTAGCGAGTGTATGACTGCTCCAGACCACCGCGGCGAACCTACTGACACAAATCTCAGCTCCCTCCTCCCTCTCTCACTCGCTACATACTCAATTATGTACTGAAAGTACCGAATTACCTGCTTTTTGCACTCGCGTTGCACGGTTATTGCAAGAAAACTATCCATCATACAAGGATCGTTATGGTGTCATTCGAAAGCTCTGTTTATGCCCTTTCAGGGATAGGTACTAGTTTTACGTTCTGGGTCTTATTTAGGCATGAAAATGATCACGTAAACAGCCCTATTTTGGCTAAAAACACCCCGCTGTGCGGTACACATAAATAAACCGCATAGGCCGCTCGTAAGGTGTTAAATATTCCTTTTATATTTAGAGATTCGACCTATTTCCCGTCAGAGCAGCCATCAATAGGTTTCCATTAAGTCATTACCCACAACACAGTATTTGTACGGCCCACCATTCAGGGTCTTCAATATCCGTCAATCTGTAATCCAACTCTATTAAAATCTACTTGATAAAGGTATGAACAGTGACGTACCCAACATAATTGCTGATTATTTACCATATGTTTCTAATATGGTGAAGGCAAATATATGGAAACCAAAGAATACAAAGATTCGCACACACACACACACGCACACACTCACTCTCTCTCCAAATCCAGTAGGCCTACTTATCATTCCTAGAGGGGATATAGGCTCACTAAAGTTTTGCTGGCAAAATAGTTACTGATACGAGAGAGAGAGAGAGAGAGACAGAGGGGGGGGGGGTACAGTTGCAACATTATTTTCTCGTTCATCTCTTTGCAAAACATATAACAAATACCAGATATTTAAACATGTCAAGCCCCCATCCATTGGCATGTAACTAAGATATTTTACAGTGTATTTTCAATACCGGTATACTTCCACGCCATGTAGTAAGGAGCCATGGGAATCACTCAGTAACACCCGAAATTGGTGTCTTGTGTCCACATTTATGGCACACAATTATAGTCTACATATTCAGGCCTCTTTCACTGTTGCTAGAGATAACTATTGGTTCTACAGTATATACAGAGATAACTATTTGAAGGTAAATACGGGGAAGAGCAAGGTTATGGTCTTCGAAAGGGGTGAAGTCACAGAGTGTGAGGTGAAGCTGAACGGTCAGGCTATGGAGATCGTCAACTCTTTTAAGTATCTGGGCAGTGTGTTGAGTAAAGATGGGACTATGGATGAAGAGGTGCGGGAGAGGGTACAACAGGGGAAGAGGGTTGTAGGAACGCTAAAAGCAGTAACAAGAAATAGGGTGGTCAGTATGGAAGTGAAGAAGTCCTTGCATGACAGTGTGGTAATCCCGACACTGACTTACGGAAGCGAAGCATGGATGTTGGTTGAGAGACTCAGACCAAGAGTGAGGGCAGTGGAAATGAATTACTTAAGGAGTGCGTGAGGAGTTATATGGAGGGATAGACAGACTAATGAGGAAGTAAGAAGGAGGTGTGGTGTGGAGGTAGATGTGCTGGAAAGTGTGAAAAGGAACAACTTGAGATGGTTCGGCCATATGGAACGTATGGAAAGCGAGAGAATGACTAAGAGGGTGTACGAGAGCGAGGTGGAGGGACAGAGGGGGAGAGGTAGACAGAATATGAGGTGGAAGGATGGAGTGAGGAACTACATGAACGAAGGCAGTGCTGGTTGGGGGGAGGGGCGTCGACTGACTGGGGACAGAGGTGCATGGGGGCGGTTCGTTCGTGGCCACCCCTTCGGGGATCACGGCGTCAGGCAATAGATAGATAGATAGATAGAACTATTGGTTCTACAGTATATACAGAGATAACTATTGGTTCTACAGTATATACAGAGATAACTATTGGTTCTACAGTATATACAGAGATAACTATTGGTTCTACAGTATATACAGAGATAACTATTGGTTCTACAGTATATACAGAGATAACTATTGGTTCTACAGTATATACAGAGATAACTATTGGTTCTACAGTATATACAGAGAAACTATTGGTTCTACAGTATATACAGAGATAACTATTGGTTCTACAGTATATACAGAGATAACTATTGGTTCTACAGTATATACAGAGATAACTATTGGTTCTACAGTATATACAGAGATAACTATTGGTTCTACAGTATATACAGAGATAACTATTGGTTCTACAGTATATACAGAGATAACTATTGGTTCTACAGTATATACAGAGATAACTATTGGTTCTACAGTATATACAGAGATAACTATTGGTTCTACAGTATATACAGAGATAACTATTGGTTCTACAGTATATACAGAGATAACTATTGGTTCTACAGTATATACAGAGATAACTATTGGTTCTACAGTATATACAGAGATAACTATTGGTTCTACAGTATATACAGAGATAACTATTGGTTCTACAGTATATACAGAGATAACTATTGGTTCTACAGTATATACAGAGATAACTATTGGTTCTACAGTATATACAGAGATAACTATTGGTTCTACAGTATATACAGATATCACTATTGGTTCTACAGTATATACAGAGATAACTATTGGTGCTACAGTATATACAGAGATAACTATTGGTTCTACAGTATATACAGAGATAACTATTGGTTCTACAGTATATACAGATATAACTATTGGTTCTACAGTATATACAGAGATAACTATTGGTTCTACAGTATATACAGAGATCACTATTGGTTCTACAGTATATACAGATATCACTATTGGTGCTACAGTATATACAGAGATCACTATTGGTTCTACAGTATATACAGATATCACTATTGGTTCTACAGTATATACAGAGATAACTATTGGTTCTACAGTATATACAGAGATAACTATTGGTTCTACAGTATATACAGAGATAACTATTGGTTCTACAGTATATACAGGGATACCTATTGGTTCTACAGTATATACAGAGATAACTATTGGTTCTACAGTATATACAGAGATAACTATTGGTTCTACAGTATATACAGAGAGAAAAATAGTTAAAGTTCTAAAGATGGCAATTGTATATTCCCTACTGTGCTGACCTACATCTTCCTTAACCTTCTCACCTTCAACTACTTTACCCCACGTATCCCTCCACTTAGTACCCCCTTCCCCCACCACCTTCCCCTTAACCTTCTTCCTCCCCACCAACCATCCTTCAAACCCCATCTTTGTCACCACCACCACCAGACCGTTTTATCCGCCCCATATTTCTCTCCCTTTGCGGACGGGTTGGGGGTATCATTTCCATCATCATATGTTTGACTTTTATCGCCCTTGTTACGGCTGTTGGTTGTCTGGCTGGTGTTCCTAGAAGGGTCTCAGGGTGTTTCAGAATTAAAGTAGCTGTATTGCACTTTTATCGGGGTGTCTGTCTTCCGTGTTAGCTCCAGATATAGTTTTAAGAAGTTGCAGATGATGCAGCCAAAGTGGGGATACCAGTCTAGTCATTATGACCCGAGGTCTAACCAAAATAAGGTCGTAAATCCTGAGGGGATCAACATCTGACTCCCTGGCTACCTGACTTCAATGTAAGGAAAGCATGTCAACATTGTGGTGTTCCTTTCTCTGGTTAATTTTAATAATTAATACATTGGATTCATACAACCTTATGTATCGGCAATTACTCCTGGCACATTATGCCCATTTCAATATATCGTGTAGGTTTGTATCCCGTCTGTGTACTCAATGCCTCATTATGTATCTGTACTTTTATGTATCCTCTTCATACAGCACCAGTGTGTGTATGTTTCTCTTGGTAACTGTAGTGATGGTGCCAAACGGGAGCCATAGGTCATGTTATATTTACAGACCATTGACACCAATCACCACCACCACCACTACCGACATCATCACCGAAACCACCACCACCACATCACAGTCAACAAATAAGACCTGTGTGTAGTGTTATGGACCGTGATGGGCAGTATTATTGGTTTATCACTCTCACCTACACCAAAACTCCCATGAAAAGTCTCCATCAACACATTGCTATTATTCCACCTGGTAATTGTTTAGTATATCTCACGAAGTCATCCTTATTAATTTTAGTACACGATTCTAATATCTTCTTAATTTGTGTATCTTAAAGGGTACTTCACACACTCAGGAGTGCGAGCTAGAATCACTAGGAATAATGACTCCTCTTGATCCCTGGGAATAGAACGCAAGTGTCCGAAATTCCCTGTGCACTCACAATACCGTAGGAGTCAGCGGGAGCATACCTGCGAGTCAAAGTAATCACTGGGAGTCACCAAGCATCACTGGGAGCTGTTAGGAATGAGATGCGAGTATGCCAGGCCCCCACTACAGGTATCTCTGTGGGCGCCCCTGCCGCTTGGAGAGCATGTTCGGTGACTCCCAGTGGTTCCTGGTGACTCCCGTTGATTCCCAGTGACCTTCAGAGACTCGCATTTATTACCTATCTTTATCCCAGTGACTCCCGGTGACTCTGACAAATGAAACAGAAACCTGTCCGCGAATCAGATACGAATCACTGGGAGTCACAGGGGAGTCACCAGGACTCACTCAGAGTGGTCCGATTCCTGGCGAAAACTTTAAACATGCCGAACATTTTGTCGGGCAGGGCCAGTCGCCCGCGACTGGTCGGGAGTCACTGGGGATCTAACAGGAGTCACTATGACTCACTGGGAGTCACAGAGGAGTGACTGGGAGTCACCAGGACTCACTGGGAGTTGTCCGACTCACAGCGAAAACTTTAAGGGGGCACCTGCCTTTTATAGAAGAAGGAACATTAAAAATATTGTTATGGCAGTCACATATTAACACAAGGTTAAGCATGTTTTGCAATATGTTTTGCCATAACAGGGATCCAAATATATATAATATCAAGCGTAAAACAAATTATAATTAATAATATTTTGCTAATTTGTTGCCATGTTTAAAGGGCTATAGCTTTAAAATGCCTATAGTTAGAAGTTTCATTGTTCTACCCCTAAATGAACTATATATAAAAGTTATTTTGTCAGGAGGAATTTTATGTAGGACATTAATGAAAGCAGTTATCAATATTTACAAGAAATAATGATTATATCCATGAAACGAATGAGAAAATGAAAACAAATTAAGATTTATCAATACTTAGAATTAAGTTAGTGCAATTCCCTCATACAAATATAATCAATTTTAAATTACAATTAAAATTACACCTACTGTAAATCATTAAAATTGGTCCATAAATGGCTGAGCAGATGCCTTTTTGATATATGCAATATACAAAATAATCCGTTTTGAGAAAATTAAGGTTAAAGTTTGATACTACTTGATATTACGAAAATGTCTGCATTATAAAACTTTCAAAGTGAACGAGTTGCAATTTTCATCAGAAGTTCTTTACCATTATAGAATTAATGGGTTGTCTAGTAAATAATTGGCGATATTTATATAGAAACTTCACAGTTTGTGTACCATAAGCGTCACGCGTACCTGGAGTCCAGGGTGTTAAATCTTGGCTGAAGCATGTGAGTTGTGTCCATTTAAAGCGGGGTAGGACATTAAATAATTGTATGGGAGCCATGATGATCTATGATACGACAGGGAACATATCAGGTGATTTTTGGGTGTGATTTTCAAAATTGAGCTGAAAAATAAATTGTATGGTGTATTTAGCGAATGCCCCCCTTAACCCTCCTGGCCCGGTTGTCATTTTAAAATGACACCGCGTATTAAGGGCAGGTGCCCGGTTGTCATTTTAAAATCTGTAAGCTTGAAAGCCTATTCAGCTTGGTCTGAACGCCGTGCGTCCGACGCATGTAAACAAAGCCGATCGTTACGTCACCGCACCTCCGAAAACAAGAAAGAGAAGACTCGTTTGTTATTGTATGTCTGTATGTCGTTGTTTCAGTAGTGAAAAGATCGTCATATTGCTAACATCGCCTGCAAGTGCTCTCCACTGAAATCGTCATCACAACTGAACCAGTTGACATAGAGAGCTCTACTCAACGCCAGTCTACAGATTGGAAACCGCACTACATTTATAGATGCGTGGGAAATTTCTAGCAGTTAAACTAAATCAAAAATACGGTAGCCTAGGCCTAGACGTTTTTCGGCCAGATCGCCCGGGTAGCCCACACTGTCATTTTGAGAGCCTGCCCGGGCCAGGAGGGTTAAACACGCCAAACATTTTGTCAGACAGGGCCAGTCGCCCGCGACTGGTCGGGAGTCACTGGGGGTCTAACAGGAGCCACTAGGATATCGCTAGAGTCACTAGGAGTCATCGATGTTCACCGCGAATAGGCCCAGGAATCCGAATATTCACCTACTCCTAGTTATTCTACCTTGCATTCATGACTGTGTGAAGTACCCTTAAAGCCTAGTTCACACATTCAGGAGTGTGAGGCCGAGTTTCCAGGAGTCCACAGTCTTGGTTAATCGGGCAGGAATGAGGCAGAGTGTGAAAAATACCAGGAGTTTACAAGTTTGCCCTAGAGTGTCCATGAGCTATTTCGAGTAACCCCGAGTACATTCAGGAACACTCTGATTAATTACAGAGTCATTAAGAGTGTGCTGAGAGTGTACTGAGAGCGTGTGGAAATTTTAATTTTAATTGTCATTTCCGGTAAAGAGTGTATCCGAGTGTGTAAGAGTACTTAAGAGTTATCCAGAATGCAATTACAGTTAATCAGAGTTAATCAGAGTTATCGTGGGTGTTCAGGAGTCTGCCTAAGAGTCCGTTGAGAGTATAGCCAGACTCCCTTCCATTTTCCCCCTGGCATATATAAAGGCCACCCCATGACAACCTATGCCACACCCACAGGTGACGATGTGGAGCTGGATAGCCGAGGTTCAGCGGCAGGCAGGGTGGGTGAAGGGGTACATCATGCCGCTCCTGGAACTGGAAGATAAAATGTATATTAGTTTGACATAGCCTGTTTTAATGTCAAGTTGACAACACGATTGAAGAATAAATTCTTAGATTCATAGGTAGGAGTTAAAAGATTTACCAATAATTTTTCAACCGTTTTAGAAGGTGTAATTAGATTGGTCGATAGTAAAGTACTTACTACAGTTCATATTGTTGAAGCCTTTTATGATTTTGAACACTTGAATTAAGTAGCCTCTAAGATTTAATTCTCTATGACGCTCCTCGTATGGTTTGTTCTTTAGGCTAGGTATCATTTTGGTAACTCTACGTTGAACTCGTTCTTGCTTGTCTGTATCTTTTTCGTAATAAGGGCACCAGGATTGAAGGCAGCATTCCAGAAGAGGGCGAACTAAGAAATTGTAAAGAGTTAGGATAACTTCTTTGGATTTATTCTCAAATGACCTGCCTATAAAGCCAATTATTTTGTTTGCCTTCTTAACAACTTCTGAACATTGTTGACTCGGTTTTAGGTTACTCGATATTGTTGCTCCCAGATCGGTTTCTCTGTCTACACTCCTAAGCTGAGTGCCATTCATCGAATAGTTTGCTTTCTCACTTCGGTATCCAATACAGTATGTAGTACTTTACATTAATCCGCATTGAAACTCATTTGCCAAATTTGGGCCTAAAAGATGTAGAAAGAGTCGAAAGAAGGAGGAAGTACTTCAACAAATTGCTAAATGTAAGGAATGAAGCGCCAGCAAATATTGTTGGATGGGGTATGGGAGGGAGAAGAAGAGAAGTAGTGGAGGAGGAGGTGGGGATCAGGAGGTCAGAGGTGTGTGAAGCCATGAAAAGAGTGAAGTTGGGGAAAGCACCAGGAGTAGATGGAGTGTGTGAGGAAATGCTGAGGTATAGTGGTGATATAGTGATCGAATGGGTATGGAAAAAGTGCAAACAAGCCTGGGAGAAGGGGAGTGCACCTGATGACTGGAAGCCATGCATAATAGTCCCTCTATATAAGGGTAAAGTGGAAAGAGGAGTATGTGGTAACCACCGAGGAATATGTCTTCTAAGCGTAGTAGGGAAGGTGTACAGTAGGGTACTGATTGAGAGAGTGAGAGCGAGAACGGAGAAATGGATAGGTGACAAGGAGGGCGGTTTTAGGAAGGGAAGAGGATGTGTAGATCATATTTTTACCCTGAAATGTGGTGTGGAGAAATATCTGGAGAAACACCAAAAGCTGAATGTTGCCTTTATGGACTTTGAGAAGGCCTATGACAGAGTGGATAGAAGTTCTTAGAATATTCGGAGTAGATGGCAAGTCGCTGAAAGCAGTGAAGTATGAGGGTACAAAGGCGGCAGTATGTGTGGAGAATGAGCAGAGCGAGTTCTTTGATCTAAATGTTGGGTTGAAACAGGAGTGTGTGATGTCCCCATGGTTGTTTACTTTATATATGGATGGAGTCCTGAAAGAAATACAAGGAAGAGCAATGGATGTTGGTGTATCGCTGACAAGGGAGGGAAACGAGTGGAAGCTCCCTGTACTGCTGTTTGCTGATGATACAGTTCTGATGAGCAATAATGAATGGGAGTTACAGGGTCTGGTAAATATGTTTGGAACAGTGTGCGAAAAACGGAATCTGAAGGTAAATGTGGGGAAGAGCAAGGTTATGTTCTTCGAAAGAGGTGATGCCAAAGAGTGTGAGGTAAAGTTGAACGGTCAGGCTATGGAGATTGTCAACTCATTTAAGTATCTGGGCAGTGTGTTGAGTAAAGATGGGACTATGGATGAAGAAGTGCGCAGGCGAGGGTGCAACAGGGGACGAGGGTTGTAGGAGCACTGAAAGCAGTAACAAAAAATAGGGTAGTCAGTATTGAAGTGAAGAAGTCCTTGCATGACACTGACTTATGGAAGCGAAGCATGGATGTTGGTGGAGAAACTCAGACCAAGAGCGAGAGGGGTGGAAATGAGTTAGTTGAGAAGTGTGTGTGGAGTTACATGGAGGGATAGACAGACGAATGATGATGTAAGAAGGAGGTGTGGTGTGGAGGTAGATGTGCTGTAAATTGTGAAAAAGAACACCTTGAGATAGTTCGGCCATTTGGAACGTATGGGAAGCGAGAGAATGACTAAGAGGGTGTATGAGAGCAAGGTGAAAGGACAGAGGGAGAGGTAATCCGAAAGAGAGGTGGAAGGATGGAATGAAGTATATGGATGAAGGCGGTGATGGTTGAGAGGAGGGTTGTCGATTGACTGGGCACAGAGGTGCTTGGGTGCAATTCGTTTGTGGCCTTCAGGGATCACGGCGTCAGGCATTGTATATATATATATATATATATATATATATATATATATATATATATATATATATATATATATACCGGTATATATATATATATATATATATAGTGAGATGACGTGGTTGGACAACAGACACCCTGATCATGCAGGGAAAGGAGCAGCCATCCGTCATTTCCACGAAGTTAAGTATTAGGTGATTTGGACGCCACCATAAACCAGTTGACTCAACTGGCCATCACTGCTTTCCCTGACGAGACCCCAGCTCAGAGAAAAAAAATAGTGTTCAACGCTTTACTGAGGATTCTACCTTTGGCAGTAACCGATCATTTCTCAATCACAGAGCCCACGAATTACGACAATGATATGCCAGTAGTATGGCATATCAAGGCTGTCACGTCCAAACTAGTGACACTGTCCCCTCATCATGAAAGATGAGTACCCATTTTACCCACCTTACCTGGGGATGCCATAATGACCCCTCACCTCCAAAGCTCTTTTGTTAGGGATTGCCTGACCGCTCCAAGCCTAATCTCGAATAAATTAAATTGCATTAGGATAGCAAACCTATAACCTTGCCAAAAGGGTTAAACATTGGGGAACTTGAGCCTTATGCAGAAGAACTATCTTTACCTTCAGAAGATACCTCCCAAAATCCTTTTCCCCTACCTGATATTCCTTCCCATTTAACCTCTCAACGACAAACCGACCTACGTGATTTAATGACTACCTATCAAGACATTTTCGCCACTTCCAGTCGAGACGTCGGGAAAACCAACGTACTTCACCATCCCATACATACTGTAGGACATCCGATCAAACAAACCGATCCAGAGGAAAAATCCAATACAAAGACAGGAAGAAGAATCCCAAGTCAGAGACATGCTATCAACTGGAGTTGTCCAACATTTCACGAGCCCTTGGTCATCTCCGGTGGTACTCGTTCGGAAGAAAGACGGATCCACCCGTTTCTGTATTGATTACCGACAGCTAAATGACGTCACCATAAAGGATGCTACCCCACTACCCAGGATAGATGACTCTTTAGATTCCCTATTAGGAGCTAAATGGTTCACTGCCCTGGATCTGCAAGCCGGGTACTGGCAAGTACCAGTCCTCCCAGAACACTAACAAAAGACAGCTTTTTCCACAAGTCAAGGAACATTATACAAGTTCACAGTGTTGCCGTTTGGTCTATGCAACGGCCCTGCAACTTTTTCCAGGTTAATGGAATCTGTCCTACAAGGATTAACCTGGGAAACTTGCCTGGCATACTTGGATGACATAATCGTGTTCGGGAAAACCTCGGCTGAACGCCTACAACGATTAAGACAAGTGTTTCAGAGGATTAGAGAGGCAAACCTAAAACTCAAACCCTCTAGCCAAGAAAGAATTCCAATTCCTGGGACATATCGTCTCTGAAAAAAGAATTGCCCCAGATCCTGACCAACTAGATGCCATCAGCACCATAACCCCTCCAACAAATGTCAAAGGAGTCCGAGCTTTTCTCGGCCTAGCTTCCTATTACCGCAGGTTTGTCAAAAATTATGCCACCATTGCCAAGCCCCTTCATGACCAAACAAGAAAAGAAGAACTTTTCCTAGGGACAGAACAACGTTTACATGCATTCAACACCTTGCAATAACTTCTAGTGGCATCTCCAGTAGTATAATTCCCCAATTACACCCAGCCATTCCACTTATACACTGATGTCTCACAATTCGGAATAGGCGCCGTTCTTGGACAAACTGGAGAAGGAAAAGAACATATCATTGCCTGTGCCAGCCAGACATTAAACCCAGCAGAAGTCAACTATCACGTACCTAAAAGAGAATGTCTGGGAATCATTTGGGCCTTGCAACACATCAAAGCTGACCTAGCAGGTGTCAAGGTCACCATCATCACTGATCACCACGCCCTTCAATGGCTACTTAATCGGATACAAAAAATGCCCTAACAGTCAGGTGGCGAGAATCATTAGAAGAGTTTAATTTCGAAATTGGCTACCCGCCCGGAAAACTCCATACCAACGCTGATGCTTTATCCAGGCTTCCATCTAACTCAGCCAAGGACACTTCCAGCCAAAATACTGATATGCAGCCGATTTTAGCCATCCATCATCAAGACTCACTATATCAAGACCAACAACAACTGCTTAAACAATTTAAACAGGAAGAAAAAACAGGCTGGATGCCGAGAAGTATCTTCTCCCAACTCACAAGAAGAGGAGATAATTTGTATTAGCCAGACCGAAAAATTGTAATAACACCTAATGCGGCACTCTCTACCATGCAATCCATCCATAGTCCATACACACAATGGCATTCATTTGGCCCTGAGAAAGTTAACTGCTACTTTCCAATAAGTGTACTGGACTCCTTTCCGTACATCACAGCTAAAAGAATCACGGAAATTAGTAGCGTCCAAACCATGGCAACTTCTTGCAGTAGATGTAATGGGACCCATGGAAGGAAATCAAGGTTTTAAATACATCATCACCTTTGTGGACACATACTCGAAATATGTAATTGCATGACCAGAAAAAGAACAATCAGCTTTAGCGGTAGCTGAAGCAATGACACAGCACTTTTTTCCTTATTTTCGATTACCTGAAGCTATCCATTCTGACAATTCCCCTGATTCACCAGTCACATATGGTCACAACTACCCCAAATGTGTAATTTCAAGATTAGCCACTCCTCCCCATACTGACCTCAGGGTAACGCCATTTGGGAAAGAAGCCGCCGAACAATTGTAGACCAGATAAGGACACGCCTGCAACATATGAACACCAAGGATTGGCCCAGCCAAGTGAAAATAGTTCAGTGAGGAATAAATACATGCCCCCGAAAATACGGAGTTTCACCCCATCAACGTGTGTTTGGAGTACCACCTTTACTCCTACCTCTACGTTTTCTGTCTGTCCCTTATGAGTCCTCCTCCAATTTTGACCAGTCTTTAGTACATCTAAAGAACCGACTTTACCAGCTGCAATACATCCAAGACCTGAAACCTGACGAAACCGCCAAAGTTAGTCCCCACCATATAGGCGATCTTGTCATGGTTGCTCATCTACCTGTGCCATCCAAACTTAAACCCAGATATCAAAGTCCCTTTGAGATCCTAACTGTTCCAAGCTGTTACCAGGTTACAATTAATTACTTGGGTGAGTCACGCACCTACCTAAATAGATATATACGTAGGTTTCAACCCATTGATGAAAATATGACTATGCTTGCTGTCCCCAAAGAAAATGACGCATTGCCTGCAACTACTGACCAGAATTTAGGATCCACAGAACCATTGACACCTCCCGTTCTTCAACCCATCTCTCCGCCTCAATTAATGAGCCCAAATCTTATTGCACCTCCTACTCAACCAGTAACTAAGCCTGAGATCACCTGTCCAAACCAAAATCCACTTGCATTGCTTTATCCCTCTCACACCATTCTCTCTGAAACTCCTCCAATTCCTAAACGAGTAGTCTCTGCACCTCCTCAACTTCCTACACAATCTAACAAGACTGTGAGTCAAGCTCAAGCAACCCCTCTCATTTCCTCACCTGCCATCAGCTTACCTATTTTTTTCTGAATCACCTTGTACTCTACCTACCACTCCAGCCATCAACATCATTCCCTCATTAGAAAATCAAATTTCTCCTTCTTCATCTAAGACATCATCAACTACATACACTCATCAAATTATCCAGCCAGCAAATCTAGCTGATCAAGGAAACTGTCCGACTACAAATAGTCCTGACCCTTCTACTCAATTACCTATACCTCTCTCTAAATCTCCTAAACCATCTACCTCTGCTCATAAATCACCTACCCCATCACCTAATCCTTCCACAACATCTAACTCTAGCTATACCTCCCCCCATCCTCCTCCACAAAAGTCAAAAATGAAATTAAGGTCACCATCTTTAATGCAACCTCTATCTAATCCAACATGTCTAAGATCTGGCCGACGTGTAACTCCACCTAATAGATGGGCACCCACCTTCAAGCCGACCAACAAAAGGCGGGCTCCCACCAAAGCCACCACCTCACAACATCAGAAGGTCACCGCCCCACCTGCTGCGAGGTCAACTCCTCAACCTGTTCCAACAGCCAATAACCTAGGGCCAGGCCCCCACACCACCAAGCCCCTCCCACCTTGGCCAAGCAGACCTACAACTTCAAGACCTGGCAGTACATCACCAACTCCTCTAGCAGCCCCAGCTCCAAACCATACTACCCCAACCACCAAGATGAAGATAAACAGCTTGTTTGTGTCCGCAGACAACACCAGGACGGATATCAACTCTCCTGCCCATCTAGTGCATGTAGCAGAATCCTCAAAGACTTCTCTTCAATTGACTCTGGAGTATGACACCAATAGTCCTGTGGACATCCCTACAACAATTTGGTGTTTAGTCCTACAACACCTAGAACCCTCTCTCATCACTAAAACATTTCGGATATATGAACTTAGATCTCCAGACCGAGGTTTCTTTTTCAAAGAAGGTGGTGAGATGACGGGGTTGGACAACAGACACAAGGCTGGGACACCAGACACCCGTATCATGCAGGGAAAAGAGCAGCCATCCAGAACCAGAATAGCCACAATTAAAGAGCCCAAGAAGACCAGGAGAGGACAATGCCAAGTGAAGAAAAGAGAAGATAGAACCAGACCAGCTTCCCATGCTTCCACACCTGCCCAAATAGATCACTCTGCCTATTTCTCCAGACCTACCCATGCTCTAATTCCCGAGAGTATAGGTCAGCCTGCCCTTTTTACCAGTACTATCCATGCTCTAATCCCCAGGGAGTTTGCGTCAGTCTGCCCGCAAAAGGAGTTCGAGCCCGGACCAATCACAGGGATTCCTGCTCAACCAATGGCAGGGCCCCAGATAAATGACCAAGGCGTATAACCAGTTCCAGCCAGATTTGCAATACAGTGAGGGATATTTTATGCAAATTCCTCACCAAAACCCATTGCAATATCTACACAAATGGGAACCCCAGAACCCCCTCTACAGTACCTCACA
The DNA here is from genome assembly GCA_032716605.1 of Paralithodes platypus. Lineage (NCBI taxonomy): Eukaryota > Metazoa > Arthropoda > Malacostraca > Decapoda > Lithodidae > Paralithodes > Paralithodes platypus. Next base: position 3,122,350 of record CM064508.1, on the reverse strand, counting down.
GGAAGACTGGGAATAGTGCAAATGAAGTGATCAGTAATGAACATATGGCCTGTAGACTAAGAAAAGCAAGATATCACGATGAACAGAAAATCATTAGTTACGCAACCATATAACCCTGTGAAACAAAGAGGGTAATATTGAGAGATCAAGAATCTCCTTGTGTTTACATAAATAACTTGTGTATTTTTAGATTAAGAATTACCTTCACCATAGCAATAACAACAATATCCACATGTCCCTATGATCTCGAAATAGACCAAATTGAGTTCTAAAAGTAAACCGAATATTGTCTGGCTAATATTGAAAGAAGTTGGCATATACAATTGCTATCTTCCACTGGTTAGGCCGGTTGTGGGTAGACATTGGTATTGAGACTCAACCTGAACGAGAGTGTACAGACGTACCCAGAACCACCTTTACCTGTATCTGAGAGAGAGAGGCAGTTCCCCCTGACGTCCAGCCCAGCAGAACCACAAGTCCTACGCCGTCCAGATTCTTGTTTATGGCTACCGCTACCCCATACCCTAAGTGTATCTGCGTGTTATAAGTTGTGGCTATTGTTGTGAAGGTACGATAAAATATGTGAGTATTCTATTTCATATAATTATCGATCTGTGCCTAAGATCTATCTTGACTCTGTAATACCCGTGTAAGGATATAACTTTGATCCGTACAGTGATTCAATAAGTATGAGATATTTTCACCATCATTTATATTTAATCCTTCAGACCCTTAATTGTACATAAGTTACATAGTCCTTTTTACACGTGTTACCTAGTTGAATACTCTCAGATTTTACTCCTAAGTCTTATTATCTATTATCGTGTATCTAAGTCGAAGTGAAGTGTATAACGTGAATTGATTCCCTTCTTAACACCTTACGAGCGGCCTATGCGGTTTATTTATGTGTACCGCACAGCGGGGTGTTTTTAGCCAAAATAGGGCTGTTTACGTGATCATTTTCATGCCTAAATAAGACCCAGAACGTAAAACAAGTACCTATCCCTGAAAGGGCATAAACAGAGCTTTCGAATGACACCATAACGATCCTTGTACGATGGATAGTTTTCTTGCAATAACCGTGCAACGCGAGTGCAAAAAGCAGGTAAGTCGGTACTTTCAGTACATAATTGAGTATGTAGCGAGTGAGAGAGGGAGGAGGGAGCTGAGATTTGTGTCAGTAGGTTCGCCGCGGTGGTCTGGAGCAGTCATACGCTCGCTAGTCTCCTGCCACCACTTGTCTCTCTCTCTCAGCCACATTACGTGCTGAAATTGCCACTCGAGTTATGTCGAGCGCCGCCACATAGTCCAGCTTTTTTTAACTCGACTTATGTTGCTCGCCGCTAATTAAGGGTTAAATTCAAGACACCTAGAACATACGCCCAATTCAGGATTCTCTTATCCGTGTATCTATCGCCAGAGAATACTTATTGTATTACTTTCCCCCCTCTCGAAAGTAAAGAACCCTTTCCGTTGAGTTCAAATTAATTTCTTGCCAAGATATCTGATTTCTATTGGTTCTTGTGAATAATCTAATGATATATGTTACCCGGGTCATGTAATTCTTTTAACACCCTTTTAGGAATTCAGATTGTATATTCCTTGATCGTTCTGCCTATTATTTTTGCCAAAGATTATTTTATTACTTCTAGTAATTCATTCATTATAACCATAGTTAAAGTTGTAATACAATGCTACATAGTTCTGCATTCTATTAGGAATTTGTTAATTTATTCAAAACTCCTTTTATGCCATCACTCTTGTATTTCCTAAGTGCAACGTCGTCGTGTACGCCCATTCAATATAGCTATATTACCACGCTCTTTCGTTTGCGTTTCTTAATTAGTTGGTTAACCCTCGGGATCCGGGGGCCCTCATATGAAGCCAATCGCTGTGTCTGGGGGTATTTCTGAAAAATGGCTATCTTCATCAACTGATATCTACTGATTGAGACCACCTAAAGCAGTCGACTAAATTGCATAGTGTAGAACCAACATTCGTCTGTAGAATGGCGTTGAGTTGACATTGCTACGACAAGTCGTTGCCGAGATATGATGATTGGAATGGAGTTAATTTTTTTGCGTATATTTGCCTGTGTCTGAACCCTGGCTAGCCCGTACCAAGTAACTCGTCGCTTTGGTGACTTTGGTACCGGTACACGATATTATGTTTTTATGGAGATAATGTCATATTATTGGGTCATTTATTACTTTTTCAACCATTATTTGAGTTATATGAAACTTTATATAACATATTTTCGGCACTTTCACTGTTATTGTATATTATTGTGTCACTTTCACTGTTATTACTCTTCTTGTTATGAATTATTGTCACTCTCACTGTTATTATTGAGTTATTATTACTTGTTATGCCTTGTGTGTCACTTTCACTTACTAGGTTAGGGAGGCTAGGCTACGCAAGCGTACGGTACCGTACGGTAGCGTAATTTACACTTGTAATTATTACAGTTTGTTGTTTCTTTCACTTGCACATATTGTTATATTGTTTTTAGTGTCGCTTTCATTTATTATTAAAGGTTTCACTTATAAATACTTATTGAATAGTTACTAATATATAGTTGTTGTGTGTCTTTCACTTGCACATATTGTTATATTGTTTTTAGTATCACTTTCACTTATAATAATTATATAATAGTGTCTCTTTCACTTGCACATAGTGTTTTATTGTTTTAGTGTCACTTTCAATAGTGTTCTCAGGGTCAGTGCCACTTAGAAGTTTACCAGGATGTGGAAATCATCGTGGCAAGGCGTGATGCACAGTGCTACCTGTAATTCCTGGCACTGATACGAGGTTTCGGTGGTTTTCTGGGTCTTCGGGTGGTGTGGCTGCAGACATGGCACCGTTTCTGGCTCTTGCGACTACCAGCTACTGGAAGGGCGACGATCCTGTGCTTCCTGTGGTGTTCGGAAGCGTATTTGCGGTCCAAGTGCCAACTCCTGGCATATGTTGAGCTCGTGGGGAATCCGCAGGTTGGGCATATTCCCCAATGAGATTCAGAATGATCTGTTTCTGGAATCTCCGAAGGTTTGTGTACTTCCTGAGCATTGTACAGGTTGTACGCATTCAGCACAGCCACATCCAGCATGTGCAGGAAGAACTTCTTCTACCACCTGCAGGAGGTCCGCAGGCAGTCGATGAAGCCGACCTGCATGTCTGACTTGTCAACCAGATGCATGTTTATGTTATAGTCCATAATTGCGTTTGACTTCATGATGGGCTCCCTGGTCCTGTGGTTGACTTTGCCAGAGTCAACCAGGTTGCCCTTGTGGATGGTGGTGATCATGTTGACCTTCCTTTGGTCGTGCCAATGGATTGCCAGCATCGGACCATGTTTTTTTCAGGAAGATTTCCTTCTTGTTTTTTTGGGGGAATTCCGGCATATTCTTCCTCGTCCCCTGTACTGTGCCCACAGTCTGGGTTTGGTGTCTGTTCAGGTACTGGGTGAGGATGGGGGAAGTGTAATAGTTGTCTGTGTAGAGTATGTGGTTCTTGTTGAAGTAGCGATCCATCATCGCCTTCACCACTGCTCCACCGAACCCTATTTCTTGATCGGCAAGCACCTCACCCTCCTTTCCACTGTAGGCAATGAAGTCCATCACATAACCCATCTTGCAGTCACAGAGGACGAAGAGCTTGATGCCAAATCGATGTCTCTTGGATGGTATGTCCTGCCGGAAGTGAAGGTTCCCCCGGAACAGCACAAGAGACTCGTCGATCACGACCTTTTGAAAAGGCTTTAAGAATGTTGAAAACTTGGCCTTCATCATGTCGTAGAATCCCCTTATCTTCCACAGGCGATCTGGTCGGTGTACATTGGTGTTGGTAACAAAGTGCAGGTTACTTAGTATGGCGAAGTAGCGGTCCCGGGACAAATATTTGCCAAAAGCAGGTGTGGCAATTATGTCGCCTGTGATCCAGTAGTCTGCCAGCCGATGCTTCTTTACATGTGCCATAAGCATGGTCAGTACTATGCACACATACATTTGGTCAATGGTGACAGGTAGTCAGGCCTTCATAATGGAACTATGGGTCTTGCCACTGAGGTGTTCACTGAGGGCCTGCTGCTTATTAGTCTCATCGACAACATATGACATGACCTCATTGTCGAAAAAGCTTTGAAAAACTCGGCAGGTGTTGAGTTGGGTCCCCCAGGGAAAGATGGATGAACCCAAGCGGCATGTTGGGCATTATCAAAGGTGGCACCTTGTGGCTGAAAGGTGGCCCCATCCTCCCAAATTCAGACATCAGCATGCCTGGCACGGGCACAGGGACGGGCACGGCCACGCTCAGCAGCAGCAGGGGCATCGCCAGCAGCAGGGGCGGCCTGGCTACGCCCACGGCCACGCCCACGCTGACCAGCAGGGAAACCTGGCACGGCCACATCCACATCCAAGGGCACTGCCACCCCGAGCACGGGGACGTCCATGGCCACGTTGGGGTGCTGGGTCATCCACCAACTCTGCTTCGTCCACAACAGGGTCGTCTGGCAGGTCAACATCATCAGCCCCAAAATCTGTGCCTTGGTCGTCGATGTATTGTGAAGGACGGCCATAGTCGTGGGTGTCTTCAGGGTCATAGGTGGGATCATGGTCGTCACTTGGTGGTGATACATCAGGCGGCAACTGGTGGCGTGGGTAGTGAAGGTGAGCTAGTTGGCTCTGAAGTTTTTTTGCGGCAAGAGCGTTTTGGGTGCAGCTTACGGCCTGAGATGCTGGTATGTGCCCCCCCTGTGGCTATGAACAAGACCCTTTTGGAGGTGCGTTGACCCACTTGCACCACTTGTTGATGGCTGTGGGTCATGGGACAATGCCCTTGCACCACTTGCACCAATTTTGATGGCTATGGGTCATGCGGGGACAATGCCGCACCAGCCGTGGGTGACGAGTGCCCGGGAGACAAAGGAATAGGCCTACCCACGCTTGACTCTTCACTCTCATCGTCACTATCAGCATCATCACCTCTTTCCCTTTCGGCCGCCTCCCGTGCCTCCTTCCTTGCACTATCTAGCACAGCCCTTCTATAAAAATAACTGGCTATTTTTGCCGGGGAAGGAGACCCCACAGCCGGGGTCGCGAGCGTGAACGTCATGTCACGAGATGCGGGTAGAACACTTCCCATGTCACTAATACTTTCATCACCTTCATGATGTTCACCACATCCATCATTGTCATCATTGTCATCATCGTCATCTTCAACATCAGTACTATGAAAGCCCTGAAATTCTTTGCCATCTTCCACTTCATCCACATCTTCACTAACCACTTCTTCTTCGTCAAAATCACTCTCAATTTCACTAAGTTCATCACCATGATCACTTAACACTGCAAGTTTCCTTGTAACGCCACCAGGACTTAGCACTGTCTTTTTGGTGGGTTTAGCCTTGCTTTTCTTAGGCGTAGGGGCCGCGGCGGCGGGCAAACTTTCGGACACAGCGATTTTTTTGAGATTAGCTCCAGCCATCTTGGATGCGAGATAACAACTGATGCTGCATGGTAGTTTGTGCTTGGGGGCGCTGCGGTGGACCACGCACAAACATAAATCCGTCCGCGCAATTTAAACCCTTTGATTTTGATTTTGCCTCATATGAAGCCTCCCGGACTCCTAACCAAAATATGTTTTGCCTCAAATGAGGCCTCCCGGATACCAAGGGTTAATTCACTACAGTCTATATTAATTTATATTTCCTCTATTCTGATTCAGTCACTATATTTACTGTGAATCTGAGTTCCTCAACCTGTGTGATTTGACCTCATCTATGACCGAATATTATTTTTTGTGTCTCGTGTGAGAGATTATTCACAATAACTCTTAGATAGTTGAATTCAGATTTAATCTATCTTCCTTCCTATAGTAAATTAGAATTCATATCTTTAATACTTGATTTTCTATCGCATTAAAGTGAATTGTTATTTTCAAGGATCCCAGTCCATCTGACCTATAGCACAGGGCGGTACCTTTTTGAAGTCTCACATGAGTGCGACTTAATCTCTTTTGCCCACTGCGCAGACCCCCGCGCACCTGAGTGATAGTTAAATCCTGTTTTATTACCTTTGCCAGAATACTTCGCATTAGACACTTGGCTCACATATGTATTATTGACAATGATACTTATTTGTGTATATATGTATCTGCCCATCATTGCGTGTTTTCTCCCTTTAACTAGGCTACTATGTAAGTGACAAACTGATATTCACTAGAGAGTAAAATTGATTCAACTCTCTCCAGTCACATGATACTTACTTACTACTCCTTATAATAGTGGCGTTCGTAACCCTTTCCTCCGTACTTATTAAACAATTGAATAAATAAGAGTGAAAAGTATCCTGTGTGTTTATTGTGTTATTGATTGCCTGATTGAGTAACTACTTATCATATTCACGAAGTTCGATGTGTTCTTTTTGAGCATATTCCAAATCTAAGTATCCGAAGCCCGGATTTATAGAGATAATGCTGAAGCGAGTTGGATTACAACCCGGCATAACAAATACATTTGTTTGGCAGTAGGCTTTACGACAAGGAAAGGTTTTTATTAATTCTTGTATATTGACGTGAGTGCAAGAGTAAATAGAGCATGGATGAGAGTCTTATGATAGTAAATGATAAAGTGGAGATGAAGACAAACTCGCTAGTACTCTCACATTCACTACTCTAACTCTGACGTCACAGCATACTAGTATGGATATGGTAGCATCTGACCCAACATCCGGGTTATAACAACCAACCGTCTAAATTGCCAGACGTTTATTTGATGATGTTAATATCTGACCATCTACAGTAGTTGTGTTGAGTGGGTGGACATATTGATGGGATAGGCTGGTGGAATGGCTGAGAGGGGAGAGGAAGTGCAGATGTTAGTGAAGAGGTTGGGGATGGTAGGAGGAGGAGGTTCTGTGATGGTGGGGGACAGCTGGAACGTGAGTGAGGGTATGGCGGTAGGGTAAGTGAGGTTAGGGTAAAAGATGGGAGTGGGAGAGAAGGATGAGAAGGGAGAGGATAATTATGTGGGAGTGTGGTGGGTGAGGATGGGGTAAAGGTTGGAACAGCAGATGGAGTGTGTAGGGGAGAAGATTCTTACAGGTGAGTGGGTAGAGGGTGTGCTTGGGTAGGTTGGGTGAGGGTACAAAGTACAAAGGAGTACAAAGGAAATCAAGCAACAACAGATCTAGTGACCCTTCTAGGCTGCTTGTCCTTCAAAACACTGAGGATCAAGTGTCCAAACAGTGGTTTAGAGTGGGTAAGGGAACATTGGAAAGGGAACTACTGCCCTGCCACTAATGTGGCAGGACTAGGAAGTTAGTAGGGGACATATGGGTTAGTAACTGAGGGGAGGATAAAGTTATTCATTTACAAACGCAGTCAGTCGCGGGTTTGATACGAGATATTTGTCTAGGCGGAATTTAAATGAATCAACGGTGATGCAGTCTATAACGTCTCGGGGAAGCCCATTCCACAAGTTGACAACTCGATTGAAGAAGAAATTCTTAGATTCGTGTGAGTTAAAAGATTTACCAATAATTTTGCAACCGTTTCCCCGCGTGTAATTAGATTGGTCGATAGTGAAGTACTTAATACAGTTCATATTGTCGATGCCTTTGATGATTTTGAACACTTGAATTAAGTCACCTCTTAATCTGCGCTGGGTTAAAGGAAATAGATTTAATTCTCTAAGACGCTCTTCGTATGGTTTGTTCTTTAGGCTAGGTATCATTTTGGTAACTCTACGTTGAACTCGTTCTAGCTTGTTTATGTCTTTTTGGTAATAAGGGCACCAGCATTAAACGCAGTATTCCAGAAGAGGGCGGACTAAGGAATTGTAAAGGGTTAGGATTACATCTTTGGATTTATGTTCAAATGATCTGCCTATAAAGCCAATTATTTTGTTTGCCTTCTTAACAACTTCTGAACATTGTTGACTCGGTTTTAGGTTACTCGATATTGTTACTCCCAGATCGGTTTCTCGGTTTACATTCTTAAGCTGAGTGCCATTCATCGAATAGTTTGCTTTCTCATTTAGGTATCCGATATGTAGTACTTTACATTTATCCGCATTGAAACTCATTTGCCAAATTTGGGCCCAATGTGACAATTTATCTAGATTGTGTTGCATATCGTCAACTTGATCTTTTGAGAGTACGCTATTTGCAATTTTTGTATCGTCAGCAAATTTTGAGATTGTACAGGTGAGACCCTCATCTATGTCGTTGATGTAAATTAGAAGGAGAATTGGTCCTAGTACCGATCCCTGGGGTACCCCGCTACTTACATTGGTCCATTTAGATGCCTTACCGTTTATGACTACTCTTTGTTTTCTGTCGCTGAGCCAATTTTCTATCCATTTCAACACACCGTCTTGTATTCCATGCGCTTTTAGTTTTAGCAGTAAACGTTTGTGGGGAACTTTGTCAAAGGCCTTTTGAAAATCAAGGTATATAATATCTACAGCTTTACTCTCATCGTAGAGGTTGAGGATATCGTGGAAGAAGTCTAAGAGGTTTGTTAAACAGGAACGTTTTTTACGAAAGCCGTGTTGAGTATCTTTAAGTATGTTATTTTCCTCTAAGTGATTTACGAGTCTGTCTCTTATGACCGTTTCTAGCATTTTACATACAACTGAGGTTAAGCTAATTGGACGATAGTTACTGGGTAGGGATTTGCTGCCTTTTTTTAATATCGGTGTTACGTTGGCTATCTTCCACTGATCAGGCATAGTTCCAGACTGCAAGGATTTATTAAATAGTAATGTCAGTGGTTTGGAGAGCTCATCCTTAGCTTCCTTTAGAACTCTAGGCGAGATTGTATCAGGTCCAGGCGTTTTATTTACCTTGAGTTTATCTAAACAATTCAATACTTCTCTCTCTGTAACGGTGATATTGCTTAGAACATCTGAATTATCAATCTGAATCGGCGATGGTGTAGGGATATCACTGAGGTCTTCTGTTGTAAAAACTGATGCAAAGAAGGTATTGAGAGCATTACTCATTTGTACTTCGTCTTTGGTGTATTCTCCATTTTCATCGACTAACGGTCCAACAGTTGAAGTAACTACTTTTTTCTTTCTGATATAACTATAGAATTCTTTCGGGTTTGTTTTACTTTGATTCGCAATATGTAACTCTAGGGTCTTTTTACTTTGCTTAATTAACTTTTTGGCTTTGCGTCGTAGCTCCACAAATTTCACCCGTTCTTCGTCATTTTGTGAGGATTTTTATCTATCATTAGCAAATTTTTTAGCAAGCAGGCAGTTTGAAATATCTTTATTCCACCATTTGGGCTTATTATTATGGCCTGGACGCCGTATTTTCGATGGTATGCAGTCTTGCACTGCTTTTAGGTAAGTGGTTTCGAATAACTTCCAAGATGTATTTATGTCGTTATTGTTAATTAAAAAGCTCCAGTCAGTTTCTTTAAACATAGCTCTAAGTTTATGAAAGTTTGCTTTCTTGAAATTAGGGACTTTTTCGATGCTACTATTTGGTTAGTTACTAGTAAAGTTTAAAGTGAAAGTTATCGTACGATGGTCGCTGTTACTGAATTCATCACCAACATTCAAATTCTCTATTAATTCTTCTTTTGTTGCAAGTACAATGTCAAGAACGTTATTACCACGGGTCGGTGTTCGAACAAATTGATAAAGCGAACTCTCTTGCAAGTTCGTATACAAGTCATGTCCGGAGTGTGAAGTAAGAGTATCGCCCCACTTGGTCACAGGTAAATTAAAGTCGCCAAAAAATACAGTATCTTGTGAGTTACTTACATCTGCAATTTGTTCATAAATTTCTCGGTCAGTTTGCACTGATTGAGCTGGAGGTCTGTATATTAATGCAAGTATTATTGTTGTACCTTTATTATTCTTTATTAGCACAAAAGATGTGTCGACGTTCACAATTTGAGGTTTTGACAAGAGGGTCGGGTTAAGACTTTCTTTGATATAAAATAAAACGCCACCTCCATTTTTATTTATTCGGCTTTTTCAAACATTACATAACCGGGAAGTGAATACTCTGCTAAAAAGTCTCTATCTACTGTATTGAGCCAAGATTCTGTTATACCAATCACATCATAATTTTCAGTAAACACTAGTTCCTCTAAATCTGAAAATTTATTGCGTATGCTACGAGCGTTTGCATAGAAAACCTTTAAAGTTGCGGTTTTAGAACTCGCAGAACGTTCTTTAATCAAATTTTTGGTTCTGATCGGATCTACATTTACATTCATGGCTGACATCGGTCCTCGGTCGTTATCCCTGGCGGTTTTGAATTTGGGTCGTATTGGTGGAGCTTTATCCAAATTCGCGGTTCTTGACAGATTTGCATTTAATTCCTTCGCAGGTTGCCGCCCTCGCTGTCTTCGGTCCTCCTTCCTGGTTGTCCTGTGCTGAGTCGATTTCTTCTCCGAAAATCCTTCACCGCATCGTTGAGAAGACGCCCAAAACGTGCTGCTCCCACCTGGTTCAGATGAACTCCATCGTCCGAAAACAAATAGTCATCGTAGTAGAAATTGTCCCAGGTGTCGACGAATCCCACGTTTTCCTTCCTGCAGAGGTTTGCTAGACAACGATTTGTGCTGGTGGCTATATTGTAAAATCGGCTCTCTACACTAAGCCGGGGGACGATTCCTGAGACGATGATCCTTGATGACTTCTCCTTAAACGACTTGATTAGCTGCTGGTACTTTAAAAGCAAATCTTCCGGCCGGGTTCGCTGTACATCGTTGGATCCAACGTGGATGACTTACATTGTATTAGCAGGGGCCAGCTTAGATACTTCGTCAACTGCAGCAACTACGTCGTCCACACCACCACCAGGGATACAAAAACGCTTCCTGGTCTTAGGTGCTCTGGCGCAAAACTCTGTGAGCTGACCACGTATCATCGAGTCTCCCACGAGCCGGACTTCTTCTATTTCCGCTTCGTCATCTGAGTCTGCGAGTATCTGGAAGCGGTTTTGACACTCGGTAATCGGTATGGGTTTCCTGGTCTTGGGGCAAACGTTGTTCCTCACGACACGGAAGTTGTCTTGAGCGGAAAGAGAGTTACTATTTGTTCCTTGAGTATCGGAACCATCAGATGAAATGGCTACTGCAGGCGTTGAATTGTTGGCAGTTGACGTTGGGGCGTTGGTGGCTGCTGGAGTTGCGGTGACAATTGAAGTTTGTGGTACTCCAACGTTGAGTGTTACAAACTCTTGGAGTGATTCCAGCTTCATGGTGAGGACGTTGATCTTGTTGTAGGCTTCATCTAATTTCACTGTCAAATTCTCTTGTTGCTGGCAGAGACGGCAGACTTGAAGATTGACAGTAACAAACATGGACTCACCAAACCTACCGGCGCAGTTCGTACAAGTGCGAGGCATGGTAACAGTCACTCACTTTAAAACACTTAACTCACTTTAAAACACTTAACTCACTTTAAAACACTTAACTCACTTTAAAACACTTCACTCACTTTAGAAACACTTCAATCACTTCAACCGAAAACAAATATGTTGAAATACACAACAATAGGTTATCAGGGGTGATAGCCTAACCGAAAACAAAAAAATTGAGATACGCAGAATTAGGCTTCCAGGGGCAATAGCCTAACCAAAAGTTTTTTTTAAATTTAAATACGCACCAATAGGCTACCAGCGTTAAATAGCCTAACCGAAAATATTAAAATTTAAATACGCAGAAATAGGCTACCAGGTGTGATAACCTAACCTTAAAAACAAAAAAATATATATATATATATAACAGAATATGTAACTAAATATACAATTCACCAAATAGAGATTATATAAAAATAAAGTGTGACCGCACACAAGGGGTTAATATACTGTATCAACAGATGGCCCTGGTGTCACTGTAGCCTAGAAAAGCAGTAGCCTACTCTTTTTAGATAAAACAAAACAAAATGTATCAGTCAAAGGTTACTACAAGATCGTGCAAGCAACAACTAAAATTACAGATATATATAGCTACAGTAGGATACTAAATACAATATCTACTAGAGTTAATAAGAACAACAGATTGGCTGGCTATAGGCTAGGCTAGGTTTGGATTAGGTTAAAAGCTTGGCAGGTTGGGTTAGGCTAGGTTAGTTTGTACAAATACCACCTTAGCTTAAAGTAAAATCACTCTGAGGAGAAAAAGTCAAGAATATATCTAGGGGGAAAAGATAAATGAATGCACTTAAATTTACTACAAAATTGGCTGGAATTTAATATGTATAATCCCCCAAAAAGTTTGTTTACAAAATGGCGTCGGCGTTCGTTGTAGCAGGTTAGTTAGTACACAATATTGTTTCTTAGCAAATAATATGCAAAGCTTTACTTACATACAAGGCAGTTAAATTGATACTTACTACAGTAGGTAATGGGTAAAATTAGGGGCTACGATTTTATATCAACTAAGAAGAGAGCGTTTGTTTACAAACAAAACAAAACAACAGATGGCGCTAGTGGCGCCCTGTCCGAGCAGGAGTCTTGTGATAAACACAAAGTTTATCAGTCAATACACAGCGAAATATCGTGCAGTGTTACTTACTAAACTACAGGATGGTTAAACGTGCTCTTAACCACCTTTCATGCACAAGAATGAAGAGGATGAGTAGTGAATACTCAAATTATGATCCATATCGTGAGAGCGTTGACAGAGCGTCTGCAGCGTCTGGCGGTAGCGAGGCGAGTGGAGGGTGGAGGAATGGGTAGTAGAGGGGTGAGTGTTTGGCCTTTATAACTGCATGGTGTGTTGAGATAGTGATGGGGTGGGGTGGAGGAATGGGTAGTAGAGGGGTGAGTGTGTGGCCTTTATAACTGCATGGTGTGTTGAGATAGTGATGGGGTGGGGTGGAGGAATTGGTAGTAGAGGGGTGAGTGTGTGGCCTTTATAACTGCATGGTGTGTTGAGATAGTGATGGGGTGGGGTGGAGGAATGGGTAGTAGAGGGGTGAGTGTTTGGCCTTTATAACTGCATGGTGTGTTGAGATAGTGATGGGGTGGGGTGGAGGAATGGGTAGTAGAGGGGTGAGTGTGTGGCCTTTATAACTGCATGGTGTGTTGAGATAGTGATGGGGTGGGGTGGAGGAATGGGTAGTAGAGGGGTGAGTGTGTGGCCTTTATAACTGCATGGTGTGTTGAGATAGTGATGGGGTGGGGTGGAGGAATGGGTAGTAGAGGGGTGAGTGTGTGGCCTTTATAACTGCATGGTGTGTTGAGATAGTGATGGGGTGGGGTGGAGTAGGGCTGCACCCTGGAAGCAATATCACAAATGTTTATGTTCGCTCTGATGAGTCTCTGTATTACGCCCGCTGGTAAGGTGTGTGTGTGAGAGAGAGAGAGAGTGAAATGAGAATGAGAGATATAGAGAGAATATACTGTAAGAAGCGTGATCATTGACAACATTATCAGTATTATACATTTTTAACTAAACAAACTTGTAATTATGTACGAAACCGCCTTACTACCTCCCCTTTAATGTTCATAATGTATCAAACATTACAATCTCCCATATTCTTATAATTGGGATATTATAGCGTTCAATTAATTTCAGTGATATGATATCTTTGGGCATTTTGCATTCCTCTTTTTCCTTATTTCTGAAAATTTAAATTGGTCTGACTACCTTACTGTCTTTCTGTCTGTCCGTCAGACTCTCTGTCTGTCTGTCCTCAGTCCACAGATTGAGTAGGTTCATAACTAAGCAAGAATGTATTCAGAGTTAGAGACTATTAAGTGGGTAACATATGCCTGCACCTAGTCTGAAACAACATTGTATTTTCATTATTTATAAGGTCTTCAATATCTGTCCAGAAATTCAAGTCCACAGATGTGCAAATTTAAAAGGAACGCACGAACCAATAACAAACCGTAAAAAAAAAGGCCCTAAATAACACATAACATCCGTATTACAACAACACGGCAGTACAGTTCAACATTTGTTCAGTTAACTACCTTTTCCATCACCATCACAACAGTTCTACAACAGTTACAAACAAGGCCCTCAAATCAAAACTGTACCACTCTACAGTATACCGTCAACATTCAGTAGTGGTCAACACAAGTACAAAACCTCATGCAACACCACACTCCAAAAATTAAATATACAAAACACAGATGTCACACGAACAATTTATCGGCGGTCTGTATTTGGCTCACGGTATCGGAATGAAACAGTTATGCTATAATAGTGTCTACTAACTGACGATATTCACCTCTACTATGGATGTATTTTGTATCTATTAGCTCTATACTACCTCACAATAAATGATAGGGCCACAATGCTAAACAAAGTTAATATGCCCCACAAAACTAATATTGCAGAATAAACATCGTCTTTAAATAAACTCCAAAACTACAGTATATAGTTGCACTAAATATACAGTAGGGATATTAAAAATGTAGAGCATTTAAGGTCAGTGGTTTAATGATCTACTATAAATACTGTTTTACTCCCCTCCCCCACCCCATCGCTCACGCTCACACATACTGTACACACACACACACACACACACACACACACACACACACACACACACACACACACACACACACACACACACACACACACACACACGCACACACTTCCCCTCTCCCTCTCTCTTGACCTTTTAGCGTGTGGTGCATCACAATTCAGTCAGTACTTAGCCCTACTCTCCTCTGCCCTGGTCATAGTTTCAGTGTGGGAAAGGAAGGGTCAACACCATCCTATATTAAAAAATGTAAGCAAACTAGGACGGATTAATTCTTTATATTATGGCTGCCATTAGTCGATTGTATGCAGCTGGAGGAAATATCTGTATAATCGACGGACTAAATAGACTACAATAAATTATCCTTTGCCTTCCCATACTAAACCTAATAATATCGTCTCTAAAACGAGTCAAAATTATACTATAGTGTGGCTCCTGGTATACTGAATGGGTTAACCACTTCAGTATGAATACGGCATATATATTTTATTCAAGCTAATAATGCATGTCACAGTATCATTATAATCTAACCTGATAAATATGTTTTGAAATAAAGGGTTTATAACTACCACATTAATAACTTCAGTACGACGCCAAAGCCTTCTATATAAATTTCTAGTAATTCTAAGATAATATCTATTTATATTAACCCGTACTCTACTGTAGGATACTGTAATAAAAGTCCCCTGCAGTCCCACGCACTGCGGCCAAAATGGCAAGAGAGAACAACTTTCCACTTCAAGAGATGAGGCAACACTGGCTCTCCCACCCTTCAGTGGGTCTTATATAAGCTGAGAAGTGTTGCCATTTCGAGGGCAGTGCTCAAACGGTCGTGGTACTAGGTACAGGCTTGTACAGGCAGTTACAAGGAAAGTACATTACTGACGACGATTTGCCGTCGCTGGGACTGGGGAGTTACTTATCTACTGACTGTGATTCGCCGTCGCTAGTATTGGAGGGGTTAAGAAATATGTCTTACAATAAATGCCTTAAGCTACCATCCTACCACTTAACTATTTCAGTCCAGTAATATATTTGTACTTGTGATTTGGCTAAAATTTGACAAATTCAATAAGTTCAGGAAATATCTCTACTACACCTTATCTTCCTCATGTGGACCCTAATTACAATATTGGATCAAAGAGTTATTATTATTTGTTCAACCTGGGGACAAAGACTTTTCCGTGTTGTTGTTGTTGTTGTTGTTCCCTAAGCTGCCTGGCCGAACAGCCCCGTTTCCGTGTTGTTAACCTGTATACTGTATATATATCTCATTTAGCTTGTGGTTCTAGGATAAAAACAGTATAATATATTACATAATTCAGTATGCTAAAATATATATTAAGTAAATAGATAGTGTTAATGAAGATAGTACATTAATCAAGTAATTCAAAGCATCATATGCGAAACTGATGAAAAGGGATACAAGACTGAGCTAGCTACAGGCTAGATGAGACATGTTGAACATCTGAACTCAAACCATACTAAGTCGAGCAGAGATAGGAAGCTCTGCTAGTACTTAATATACTGTAGATGATTACGAATATGCTACAAGAAAGGTATAACAGAATATATATATATATATATATATATATATATATATATATGTATGTATGTATGTATGTATGTATGTATGTATAGTATGTATGTATGTATGTATGTATGTATGTATGTATGTATGTATGTATGTATGTATGTATGTGTGGTGTGTGTGTGTGTGTGTGTGTGTGTGTGTGTGTGTGTGTGTGTGTGTGTGTGTGTGTGTGTGTGTGTGTGTGTGTGTGTGTGTGTGTGTGTGTGTGTGTGTGTGTGTGTGTGTGTGTGTGTGTGGTGTGTATGTATGTGTGTGTGTGTGTGTGTGTGTGTGTGTGTGTGTTGTGTGTATGTGTGTGTGTGTGTGTGTGTGTGTGTGTGTGTGTGTGTGTGTGTGTGTGTGTGTTCATGCTCCTAACTTTTCAGAATACCTTAAAGCATTCCGAAATATTTTGACAAACATTTGTCAATACCTGAACCCCATGATGTTTCTAATGCAGTTCGACAACCTGTTTTAGCTATCATTAGACGATCGTATTCAGCATAGGAAGGAATTATAACAATTTAAGGATTAATAGTGTTAACCCCTTCGATGCTTATACTGTAGATCCTTCCAACATTGCAAAATGCCGTCTAATCATAGCTAGAATAAACTCTCAAAACGCGTCATGATTATCAAGGAGTTAAGTTTCTTCCCTGCTCAGAACAGATTATATTTTTATTAAAACCTAAATATTCCCCACACCTCACTTATTGAACTGCAGTCCCCAGCTCTGTGAGCTGCGCCGAAACCTTGCAGCGTATGCCTTC
Organism: Paralithodes platypus; assembly: GCA_032716605.1. Classification (NCBI taxonomy): domain Eukaryota; kingdom Metazoa; phylum Arthropoda; class Malacostraca; order Decapoda; family Lithodidae; genus Paralithodes; species Paralithodes platypus. The sequence continues at coordinate 3,105,540 of CM064508.1, read as the reverse complement.
TACAAGTATACGTATTCACTAGTATTTGCAAAAATAACCATATCTGTTTATTTCAACAAATATATATTTACAAACACCTAGTTATTCCATAAAATACCGGCTTATCATAATATGCACACTCATACACACGCACATACACACACATGTAACACACAAACACGCAAAACACACATACACACATACATAATACAGTCGAGTTATCACACATACAAAAGTGCAAATATATGCATACATATACTGTGCATACGCATACAATCGAAGACAAACACTAACACCATCATACATACGAAGACACAAAGCAAAGGCAGATACAGTCATACATAATATGCAGACGTGAACATCGATATAAATCACCACAATCAAAACAACACTCCAGCTTTAAAAAACAAAAGAGAAACACAATGCTGCAGAATTACAACAGAAACACAACAGAACAACCTAACACAACCTAACAAAGAGAAACACAATGCTGCAGAATTACAACAGAAACACAACAGAACAATCTAACACAGCCTAACAAAGAGAAACACAATGCTGCAGAATTGCAACAGAAACCCAACAGAACAGCCTAACACAACCTAACAAAGATAAACACAATGCTGCAGAATTACAACAGAAACACAACAGAACAATCTAACACAGCCTAACAAAGAGAAACCCAATGCTGCAGAATTACAACAGAAACACAACAGAACAACCTAACACAACCTAACAAAGATAAACACAATGCTGCAGAATTACAACAGAAACACAACAGAACAATCTAACACAGCCTAACAAAGAGAAACACAATGCTGCAGAATTACAACAGAAACCCAACAGAACAACCTAACACAACCTAACAAAGATAAACACAATGCTGCAGAATTACAACAGAAACACAACAGAACAATCTAACACAGCCTAACAAAGAGAAACCCAATGCTGCAGAATTACAACAGAAACACAACAGAACAACCTAACACAACCTAACAAAGATAAACACAATGCTGCAGAATTACAACAGAAACACAACACAACAATCTAACACAACCTACCAAAGATAAACACAATGCTGCAGAATTACAACAGAAACACAACAGAACAACCTAACGCAACCTAACAAAGATAAACACAATGCTGCAGAATTACAACAGAAACACAACAGAACAACCTAACACAACCTAACAAAGATAAACACAATGCTGCAGAATTACAACAGAAACACAACACAACAATCTAACACAACCTACCAAAGATAAACACAATGCTGCAGAATTACAACAGAAACACAACAGAACAATCTAACACAGCCTAACAAAGAGAAACACAATGCTGCAGAATTACAACAGAAACACAACAGAACAACCTAACACAACCTAACAAAGATAAACACAATATTGCAGAATTACAACAGAAACACAACAGAACAATCTAACACAACCTAACAAAGATAAACACAATGCTGCAGAATTACAACAGAAACACAACAGAACAATCTAACACAACCTAACAAAGAGAAACACAATGCTGCAGAATTACAACAGAAACCCAACACAACAACCTAACAAAGATAAACACAATATTGCAGAATTACAACAGAAACACAACAGAACAATTTAACACAGCCTACCAAAGAGAAACACAATGCTGCGGAATTACAACAGAAACACAACACAACAACCTAACAAAGATAAACACAACAAAACAACATAAACACGAACTATCACTAACATGTCCCTCATTATAACTTTATATCATCAACTACACCACAACTTGATATCGCAGCACAAGGACAAACTCATACAATCTCGCAAGAGTACTTTAAGGAGGTGTTTTTTCTGGACCACCTTCCTCCTCATTAGTTTTGATATATTAAGACGTTCGCCCCATTAGTTTGGCAATGTTAAGACCTTTCGTGCAATTTAGGTGTACATTTTTCTTGGTGAGCAATTGCGAGCCTGCAATTTAAGAGGAACCTGTTAAGCTTGGTGCAGGTCTAATTTTGTTTTTTATAAGGTAACGCCAAAATTGTTTCAACAATATCCATATAAAACACTACAACGTTATATTGAGGAAGATATCACTAACAGCATGATAACATTAAATACAACAACTATACATTATAATAATTAACACATATCTAACAAAAAACAAACTTAGTTACTGTATATTAGACAACCTTACAAGATAATTAGTGAGAGTTGTGTGCAGAACATGTAGAACTCTCACATTCTCTCTCTCTCTCTCTCTCTGCAGGGTTGACATGAAACATACTTAATTAGACAGTCAGTCCCTGGAGAGAGAGAGAGAGAGAGAGAGAGAGAGAGAGAGAGAGAGAGAGAGAGAGAGAGAGAGAGAGAGAGAGAGAGAGAGAGAGAGAGAGAGAGAGAGAGAGAGAGAGAGAGAGAGAGAGAGAGATAATTAGCGTGCGTGCGCCCGTGTGTGTGTGTGGTGTTACATGTTTAATGTAGCTACGTATATACAGTATGTCATTATATGGTTGCTGACCACCCATACATTTGTTTTCTTTTAATAAGGCATTGATATGGTCACCAACAACAAATATTGGGTCACAAGTACTCATATATCGTTATCCTTTCTTGATCTATATATCTGCACTAAGCTCGTAAGTTCTGAACAATCTCAACCACATAGCATGATTATATAATAGTGAATTCCATACAAACAATTTGGCTCTGCTGGTGCCATGTGTCAATATCTTCCAGTAGAACCTGCCACAACTTTATTTCCTACACACTTACGACAAAAATGCATCATCTTCGAACATGCTTGCGTACCGTACCGTACCAAATATTGCATCCAATAGGTCACTTATAGTGAAAAAAACAAAAAATAGCGCGAATAGGGAGCTCTCTGGTACTACGATTGAGACATCAAGCCAACCAGAATGGTTTCCTCGAATGTTAATGTATATTCCTCTGTCAGCTAGAAAATTGTGCAGCTATTTTTAATGTGTTTAATTTATTATCTCTATATATTTCGATATTTCACGGTAATTAATTTTAATATAATTCATCAAAAGCCTTTAAGAAGTCCATGAACATTCAAATACCACGCATGTGTGTGTCAGAACGAGCTTATTCATGTGTGTATGGAAGTGTGTTTGCATTGTGTGTAACAATGCGATCGTGTATGTACAATACCTCAACGTACCCATGTCCATGTTAGATATAACAGTATAGACTGTAATTGTCCAAACTAGTTTTGAAGGAAATGTAGGATTAAGCAAATGTGACCGAGAGCGAAAAGATTATGGTAAACGTTACGGCTACCTTTAACACCTTACGAGCGGCCTATGCGGTTTATTTATATGTACCGCCCAGCGGGGTGTTTTTAGCCAAAATAGGGCTGTTTACGTGATCATTTTCATGCCTAAATAAGACCCAGCACGTAAAACAAGTACCTATCCCTGAAAGGGCATAAACAGAGCTTTCGAATGACACCATAACGATCCTTTTATGATGGCTAGTTTTCTTGCAATAACCGTGCAACGCGAGTGCAAAAAGCATGTAATTAGCCACTTTCCCGATACAATTCCTTATATAGCGAGTGAGAGAGGGAGGAGGGAGCTGGGATTCGTGTCAGTATGTTCGCCGCGGTGGTCTGGAGCAGTCATACGCTCGCTACTCTCCTTCCACCACTTGTCTCTCTCTCTCAGCAACATTACGTGCTGAAATTGCCACTCGACCTATGTCGAGCGCCGCCACATAGTCCAGCTTTATTTAACTCGACTTATGTGGTGAGCCGCTAATTAAGGGTTAAACGGGTGTGACTGTGTATATTCCAGTGCAATACGAAAGATGGAGTCACACCACCGATATTACCGGCAACTTATAGCGGCAACTTCGGTTTAGAAGCATCTGAAGGACAATTCTCCCTACCAATAAATGCCTACAGTGGCCGGTAGAGGCGCTGAACGCAATGTTTACCGCGGTGCATTGTGGGAAATTGGCAACATCGCGGACCTATCCACCCTCCCTCTCCTTCAACATTTTTATATTATAAGCAGTTAGTCAAAATGTCTGTAGTTGATACATACTTTGGTCTACCACTACCACTTAATCTAACACTACCACTTTATCCACAGCTACTACTTTATCCACCAACCATTGTATCCAAAACTACCACTTTATCCACCACTACCACTTATCCACCACTACCACTTAATCTAACACTACCACTTTATCTACTACTACCGCTTTATCCATCACTACCACTTTATCCACCACTACCACAGTATCCATCACTACCACTTTATCTACCACTACCACTTTATCTACCACTACCACTGTATCCACCACTACCACTGTATCCACCACTACCACTTTATCCATCACTACCACTGTATCTATCGCTACCATTTTATCCACCACTGCCACTTTTTCCACCACTACCACTTTATCTACAACTACCACTTTATCCACCACTCCCACTGTATCTATCACTACCACTTTATCCACCACTACCACTTTATATACCACTTTATCTAACACTACCACTTTATCTACCACTACAACTTTATCCACAATTACCATTTTATCCAAAACTACCACTTTATCCACTACTACAACACTATCCACCACTACCACTTTATCAAACACTACTAATATCTAACACTACTACTTTATCAACTAATACCACTTTATCTACCACTACCACTTTATCTACCACTACCACTTTATCCACCACTACCACTTTATCCAAAACGACTACTTTATCCACTACTACAACACAATCCACCACTACCACTTTATCTATCACTACCACTTAATAAACTACCATTGTATCCACCACTACCACTTTATCCACCACTACCACTATATCTAACACTACCACTTTATCTAACACTACCACTGTATCTAACACTAATACTTTATCCAAAACTACCACTTTATCCACTACTACAACTTTATCACCACTACCACCACTTTATCTAACGCTACCACATTATCTACTAATGCCACATTATCTACCACTACCAGTTTATCCACCACTACCACTTTATCTACCACTACCACACTATCCACCACTACCACTTTATCTACCACTACCACTTTATCCACCACTACCACTTTATCTACTTCTACCACTCTATCCACCACTACCACTTTATCTAAAATATAAACATGTAGAATCACAAAAAATCAAGATTAACTGTGTATATCCTAAAGTGTTGGGTATTGTTGATGTCGACAGTCGTAGCTCTAACGCTAGTTCGGAAGCGTCCACCAGAGGTCTCAGGTGAATTCTTGGTAGGGTCAATTGTATAAAGATTTATTTGTCTTAGAAGACTTAGTTGTTCTACTTTATCTCTAATCGCCGGTACTGCTGCCAACTAGCATTGTATTTGATTCAGGGTAAAATTGCCCATCGGAAATTGCCGAAAACAAACCCCTGTGGTGTGACTGTCACTTTAAGTGGTGTTGAGAATAACGGCCACGAATATACTAGGCCCCACGAACCCTACTGTGTGTCATAGAAGGCGACTATTAGGGGGGGAGGATGGTTGACTTGTGGACCAACAGCCATTACTATACAATAAAGCCTTGCTATTGGCACTGTCTTGGTATGGCACTGCCAAGGCTAGTGGGGTGTGGATAGGTGCCACAAGGAACTCTGCCTGTCTTACCTGGGTACTGTTTGGTGCCACACCAGACTCGGCCACAGTGTTTACATGGTGGGGCAGTGTTGTCGCAGAATTTTGTTGTTCGGTAGTCCAAGTTGCTTATTGTAAAGTAGAGTCTTTTTTAGTATGGTACAGTCTTGTTGTAGCACTGTTGAAGCTGGAGTGGTTTGCAAATACTACAGGTGCAGGTTCTACAGTTGAGTCTTGCTATGGCACGGTTATCACTATGCCAACATCAGCCAAAGTGATGACATGATGGGGTGGTGTTGTAGCGGGACATTATTGTATTATATTCCAACTGCGGAAAGGCAACCACGTCTTAGCCGTTTCAATGTATGAAATGGAAAATTACGTTAAACCATTGTATGCTTATCTTTCTATCTATTGCTTGACGCCGTGATCCCCGAAGGGGTGGCCAAGAACAAAACGTCCCCAGTCAGTCGATGCCCCTCCTCCCAACCAGCACTGCCTTCATTTATATACTTCTTCACTCCATCATTCCACCTCTCTGTCCTTCCACCTCGCTCTCGTACACCCTCTTAGTAATTCTCTCGCCTCCCATACGTCCCATATGGCCGAACCATCTCAAGGTGTTCCTTTTCACATTTTCCAGCATATCTACCTCCACACCACACCTCCCTCTTACTTCCTCATTCGTCTGTCTATCCCTCCATGTAACTCTGCACGCACTTCTCAAGTATCTCCTTTCCACCCCTCTCACTCTTTATCTGAGTCTCTCCACCAACGTCCATGCTTCGCTTCCTTAAGTCAATGTCGTGATTACTACCCTGTCATGCAAGGACTTCTTTACTTCCATGCTGACCACCCTATTTCATGTTACTGCTTTCAGCGATCCGACAACCCTCTTCCCCTGTTGCACTCTCTCCTGCACTTTCTCATCCATAGTCCCATCTTTACTCAACACACTGCCCAGATACTTAAATGAGCTGACAATCCCCATAGCCTGACCATTTAACTTCACCTTACACTCTGTGGATTCACCCCTTTCGAAGACCATATCCTTGCTTGCCCTTCACCTTTACCTTCAGATTCCGTTTTTCGCACACTGTTCCACACATAATATTTACCAGACCCTGCAACTCATTCATTATCACTCATCAGAACTGTATCATCATCACACAGCAGTATAGGTAGCTTCCACTCGTGTCCCTCCCTTATCAGCGATACACCAACATCCACTGCTCTTTCTTGTATTTCTTTCATGACTCCATCCATATATACATTAAACAACCACGAGGATATCACACACCCCTGTTTCAACACAACATTCAGATCAAAGAACTCACTCTGTTCATTCTCCACATGTACATACTCTTCACTGCTTTCAGCAACTTGCCATCTACTCCGTATATTATTACTTTCCACATACCTTCTCTGCCCACTCTGTCATAGTCCTTCTACAAATCCATAAAGGGAACATACAACTTCTGTTGCTCCTCCGATATTTCTCCACAACAAATTTCAGGGTAAAAATCTGATCTATACATCCTCTTCCCTTCCTAAACCCGCCCTACTTGTCACCTATTAATTTATCTGTTCTCGTTCTCACATTGTATGTATACTGTATATGTATAATTCCATCTAGGAATCGAAAGGGTTTTGTCAATCTCAATTAACCCCCAGACTCCCACTCGCTCTTCCTAAACTATTTACAATCGTCTAATGATAGGGTGTATATAATGAAAGACTTTTTCATGGTAAACTAAAATGGATGGGATGGGGTTTTTTTCTGGGCCCCCTTCTTCCTCATGTTTAGACTCATTAGTTTTCAGATTTCAAGACGTTTGGTTCATTAGTTTGGCGATTATAAGACCTTTAATTCCATTTATGTGTCAATATTTAGACGTTTCGCATAATTTTGGTGTCAATTTTGTGTCCATGCGACCGATAGGGAACCTGTAAGCCTCTGGCTGGGACATTTTTCTATAAAAAACGTTTAACATTTATTTTGAAGGGGTGTGTTGGGGTGTTTTTTTATGCTTGATGGAGGTCCAGGGAGGAAACGTAATAAAAATATACATATCTAAGCAAATAAATATGTTCATCCCCTCTTAAATGGGGATAATGCGGTCGGCAATACCTACAAAATTGGTTTGTCAAATGTCAGCAAGACTGATGGTGTATGGCGACACATATATGTACTCAGCGTTCATGTAATTATTATTAGGGGTTCGACCCCTACGGGGAACCCCTATTGTAATCATTAAACCCACTTATTCATCCAAATTCTTCTTACACGCCGGTTTTGACGCAATAACTCCAGAACCGCTTTTTGGATCGGGATCAAACTTTCACAAGAGGTGCGTTTTTAATGGGCAACTTTTGATATGCTAAACATCCGGCATGGCGGCCAAACAGGTCCGTGGCAGCCGATTTCCCGAAAAATTTGACGCCTAAATACCGTCTCTCCCACTCATAGGAAATGATTGGGCTTTGGCATATGGACTCCACTACTAATGCTCCGCAAATGTTATAGAGAAGGTTTTGCTTTTGCACGTGGGTTTTTTTCCGGCAATCTTGATTTTTTTTTAATTCCACTTAAAATTCCACATCTTGAAAACTACGCCGATGATCAAAGCCATGTTTGCGTAGTTGGGTGAGGCTCGCGATTCCGAACGTTTTGATATCAACAGAATATAAATGGGTGGAATAGTTTGGCCACAGCATTGAAAACTGTCTATTCTTAAATGACTTTAACCCTTCCAGCCCAGGCAGCATGTTAAAAGGACACCGCGGCAGATGGGCAGGAGCCCGGGCAGCATGTTAAAATCCGTAAGCTTGAAAGCCTATTCAGCTTGGTCTGAACGCCGCGCATCCGACGCATGTAAACAAATAAGGAGACGTCGGATCAATGTTATTGTTGTGATGTCAGACGAAATTAGTGTTTGAAGAGCTCCGATATTGTCAACATCGCGGAAAAATTCGCTCCACTGAAATCGTCATCACAACTGAACCAGTTGACTTACAGAGCTCTACTCAATGCCAGTCTACAGTTTGAAAACCGTACTACATTTATAGATGCGTGGGAAATTTCTAGCAGTTAAAATTAAAAAAAATACGGTAGCCTAGGCCTAGACGTTTTTCGGCCAGATCGCCCGGATACGACCTCCGTCCTTAGGAAAACCTGCCCGGGCCCCGAGGGTTAAAACCGTATTCGCTACCCACACAAAGTTTACCGTCTACAGTCTATAGGCTTTCACGCATCCCCCAGTTTTGCTTAATAACATAGTCGATTTATTATTCAGATCTATTATTTTTTTTTATTTAACTCTCTCAAAACAGTTCGAGTCCCTACGAATTCCAGCAATTATTTAGCCAACCTACCTATACATACCTACCCTACCAAATAATAATGATAATTCAAATTTATTTTTGGTGAATAACAGAGTATTGGCTAAGGTTTTTAACAATTCCTCTCTTTGCCAAAATATGGTTTGTTTAATAACAAAGTTCTAGACCTTGAAAGTTTTGAAATGTTTTGGTGTGGTGTGACTTACCTTTCCTCCTCCCTCAAACAGCAAGCAACGTTATCTGGGGTTCAAGAAGTATTGCACGCTTCCATAAAAATATATATAGTCCGGTTTTACGCAATAACTCCGGAACTACTTGTCGGATCGGGACCAAACTTTGACACAAGGTGCATTTTTGTATTGGGCAACTTTTGATATGATATCCAAAATGGTGGCCAGACACGCCCGTGGCAGCCTTTCACACCCAACCCATCTCGTCCTATCTAATTTTATGTTGAACTCTATTGTTCTTGATCTCACTATAGGACTTGGTAGCCTATTCCACATATCTACAACTTTGTTCCTAAACGAATAGAGGCAGATCCCTTACACACCCAGTCTCTCTCTGTTACTCGTTTGCTTGCACACCGGTACAAATGAGGCCGATCCCTTACACATGCAACTAAGATGAACATGGGAATCTGCAGAGAGACAAGTGGCCCACAAAAGGTAGATCCCTTTCACATCCGACCCATTTTGTCCATATGACTATCTGATTTTATCTTGAAATTCTCTATTGTTCTTGATCCCACTATAGCACTATAGCCTATTTCACATATCTACGACTCTGTTACGAGAGAGGCAGATCCCTTACACAGCCAATCTCTCTCTCTCTCTCTCTTATTTGCACATTTGTACAAATGAGGCAGATCCCTTACATATGCTACCAAGATGAAAATGGGAGTCTGCAGAGAGCCGATTGGCCCACACACGGCAGATCCCTTTCACACCCAACTCATCTCGTTCTATCAAATTTTATGTTGAAGCTCTATTGTTATTGATCCTACTATCGCACTCGGTAGCCTATTCCACATATATACAACTCTTATACCAAGCGAATAGAGGCAGATCCCTTACACAGCCAATCTCTTTCTCTCTTGCTCTTGTTTGTTTGCACACCGGTACAAATGCGGCAGATCCCTTACACATGCAACCAAGATGAAAATGGGAGTCTGCAGAGCCTAGTGGCCCACATAAGGCATATCCCTTTCACACCCAACCCATCTCATAAATGTTACCTGTTATTTACACTACTTACTATACAGCCATGTTATCATATACCTGCAACCAAAACACAATTGTATGAAATAGGAAGATAAGAAAATGGGAGTCTGTGGAGTGCCAATTGGCCCACACAAGACATATCCTTTTCACACCCAACCCATCTCATAAAAACTCATTTATCTCTGTCTTCCTTACATTTATGACATCCTAGTCTCTGGTTCTCTCACAAATGAGAACATAAGAAAACCGGAGTTTGCAGAGAGCCGATTGGCCCACACATGTCAGATTCGTTTCACACCCAATCCATCCAACGCTCTCTCTCTCTCTCTCTCTCTCATATTTATCGCTATATTCGTTACGTTTACGACATCCTATTCTCTCTTGCCATACTCTCTCTCTCTCCCTCACAAATGAGAACATAAACAAAATAAGGAAATGGGAGTCTGCAGAGAGCCAATTGACCTACATATGGCAGATCCCTTTAACACCCAACCCATCTTGTTCTATCTAATTTCAAGTTGAAGCTCTATTGTTCTTGATCCCATTATAGCACTCGGTAGCCTATTCCACATATCTACAACTCTGTTACTAAACAAATAGGGGCAGATCCCTTATACAGCCAATCTCTCCCTCTCTCGCTCATGTTTGTTTGCACAATCTGTTCCTTCTGTAGTTTCTCCATGCCCGATAAGTTATATGATCTTTTGATATCTGTGACACACCTTTTGTATCCAACACAATACACTGCTTGCAAAACCGCTCGAACCCCGGACAACGTTGCTTGCAACTTTAATTATTATTATTATTATTATTATTATTATGATTATAATTATTATTATTATTATTATTATTAGTAGTAGTAGTAGTAGTAGTAGTAGTATTGCTTCAGCAATGTACTGAGTAGTTATACAGAATATATTTTCCTTTGTGCATGCACCTTTACGTTAGAATGCAGCGTGCGAAAGTTCATATAGCATTAGAAGTGTAACGTTCATTTGGCTATTTTGAAGTGCGAAACGTTCGAGATTTCTTACCAGATTATGCGTAACTGACAACATGGTGGTGGTGGTGTGGATGGGAAGGGTGGACGAGGGAACGTCTAGGTTCAAACAGTGAACAAAAAGAAAAAAGAAACATGAAGGATATTTGAGAAATATATGAGTTTATGTGAGAGAGAGAGAGGAGAGAGAGAGAGAGAGAGAGAGAGAGAGAGAGAGAGAGAGAGAGAGAGAGAGAGATAGAGAGAGAGAGAGAGAGAGAGAGAGAGAGAGAGAGAGAGAGAGAGAGAGAGAGAGAGAGAGAGAGAGAGAGAGAGAGAGAGAGAGAGAGAGAGAGAGAGAGAGAGAGAGAGAGAGAGCGAGAGCGAGAGCGAGAGAGAGAGGAGTATCTGGGGAGACAGACAAGTTGAACAACAGAATACAGAAAACAAAACGACAGTATAGCTTCTCGGAAGAGAGAACAGTAAGAAAGAAACATAAATAGGATAGGATATACTCTAGGCAAAGTTGGAAAAGAAAGATGAAACAAATATAGTGAAGGGTTAAATAGCTCTTGTGGGGAGGCTCACTGTATTGACAACAGAGAGGTAACATCTCAATAATTCCTCTAACTCCCACATACTATTTTTAAGCTTAATACAATAGTTTAATTGTAGTCAAAATAAAATCAACCCTTTCAGTACGGGGAACGTCCTTTTCATATTATAATGGCTAGATTTACACCATACTCTCAGGCATGGAAGCATACACTCCATTCTCTTTCTCTCAGTCTAACGCAAACAAATCTTGATTTAATCATGCTTGTTCTACTGCTGTCTGCAACAAGGAGGAAGCATTTAAACGGTACCGACGCCTTAAAACTCAAGCATCTCATTCTTCCTATGTTTCTGCCCGGAATCAAGCCAAATCTGTTCTTCGACTTGCCAAACACTCTTTCACAAATGTAATGAACTATCCAATTCTAACTCTTCCCAAGCTTTCTGGCATACAGCCAAAAACCTCTCCAACAATTTGTCTTCCTCGTATTTCCCTCCCGTTTTCCACTCTGATGGCACAACCATCAGTTCTTCCTCTGACAAAGCTGAACTCGTCGCTCAAACTTTTGCTAGGAACTCCACCATGGATGATTCCGGTGCTATTACTCCCTCTCCATCCCCCTCTCTCCTACTCGCCGACTTGTGGTAATAACGTTCTTGACTTTGTACTTGCAACAAAAGAAGAATTAATAGAGAATTTGAATGTTGGTGATGAATTCAGTAACAGTGACCATGGTAAAATAACTGTCAGTTTAAAGTTTACTCGTAACGAACCAAATAGCAGCATCGAGAAAGTCCTTGATTTCAAGAAAGCAAACTTTCTTAAACTTAGAGCTAAGTTTAAAGAAACTGACTGAAGCTTTCTAATTAACAATAACGACATAAATACATCTATCTATCTATCTATTGCCTGACGCCGTGATCCCCGAAGGGGTGGCCACGAACGAACCGCCCCCATGCACCTCTGTCCCCAGTCAGTCGACGCCCCTCCTCCCAACCAGCACTGCCTTCGTTCATATACTTCCTCACTCCATCCTTCCACCTCTCTTTCGGTCTACCTCTCCCTCTCTGTCCATCCACCTCGCCCTCGTACACCCTCTTAGTCATTCTCTCGCTTTCCATAAGTTCCATATGGCCGAACCATCTCAAGTTGTTCCTTTTCACATTTTCCAGCACATCTGCCCCACACCACACCTTCTTACTTCCTCATTAGTCTGTCTATCCCTCCATGTAACTCCGCACGCACTTCTTAAGTAATTCATTTCCGCTGCTCTCACTCTTGGTCTGAGTCTCTCAACCAACGTCCATGCTTCGCTTCCGTAAGTCAGTGTCGGGATTACCACACTGTCATGCAAGGACTTCTTCACTTCCATACTGACCACACTATTTCTTGTTACTGCTTTCAGCGTTCCTACAACCCTCTTCCCCTTTGTACCCTCTCCCGCACTTCTTCATCCATAGTCCCGCCCTATCTTTACTCAACACACTGCCCAGATACTTAAAAGAGTTGACAATCTCCATAGCCTGACCGTTCAGCTTCACCTCACACTCTGTGACTTCACCCCTTTCGAAGACCATAACCTTGCTCTTCCCTGCATTTACCTTCAAATTCCGTTTTTCGCACACTGTTCCGAACTCATTTACCAGACCCTGCAACTCCCATTCATTATCACTCCTCAGAACTGTATCATCCGCAAACAGCAGTATAGGTAGCTTCCACTCAATTCCCTCCCTCTTCAGCGATACACCAACATCCAATGCTCTTGATAGTATTTATTGCATGACTCCATCCATGAATACAGTAAACAACCACGGGGACATCACACACCCCTGTTTCAAACCAACATTCAGGTCAAAGAACTCGCTCTGCTCACTCTCCACACATACTGCCGCCTTTGCATACATGCTCTACACTGCTTTCAGCAACTTGCCATCTACTCCGTATATTCTAAGTACTTTCCACAAACCTTCTCTATCCACTGTCATAGGCCTTCTCCAAGTCCATAAAGGCAACATACACCTTTTGTTTCTTCTCCAGATATTTCTCCACAACACAATTCAGGGTAAAAATCTGATCTACACATCCTCTTCCCTTCCTAAAACCTCCCTGCTGGTCGCCTATCCATTTCTCTGTTCTCACTCTCACTCACTCAATCACTACCCTACTGTATACCTTACCTACTACACTTAGAAGACATATTCCTCGGTGTTTACCACACTCCTCTTTCCCCTTTGCCCTTATATAGGGGGACTATTATGCCAGTCTTCCAGTCATCGGGTGCACTCCCCTTCTCCCATGCTAGTTTGCACATTTTCCATACCCATTTGATCACTATCTCACCACCATACCTCAACATTTCCCCACACACTCCATCTGTTCCTTGTGCTTTCCCCAACTTCACTCTTTTCATGGCTTCCCACACTTTTGACCTCCTGATCCCCACCTCCTCCTCCACTACTTCTCTTCTTCTCCCTCCCACACCATATCCAGCTATGTTTGCTGGCTCTTCATTCCTTACATTTAGCAACTCATTGAAGTACTCCCTCCATCTTTCGACTCTCTCTTGCTTCTCGGCTAGCATTCTCCCATTCTTATCTTTCACACCCTTACTGTTTCCCTTGCTACCTTCCCTAACTTTCTTGACTTCTTTCCAGAACAGTTTCTTACTCTCCCTCCATTTTACACTCAGATTCCTTCCAAATTCCTCATCTACTCTTCTCTTACTTTCCTTCACTACTCTCTTCACCACCCTCTTACTCTCCACGTACCTCGCTCGTTTCTGTCACTCGAAATCTTCATTCCCTCTACTACCCAACCACTCTCTATATGCTTTCTTCTTTTCTTCCACAGCTATTCTTACCTCTTCTGTCCACCATGCTGTACCTTTCCCTACCCTCCCTCTTCTCCTCACTCCACACACCTCCTCACATGCTGCACAGATCTCATCCCTAAACACCTTGCTCATCTCCTCCACTTCCTCCATAACTTTCAGGTCTAACCCACCTAATCGTCTTTCCACTGCTCTCCTGTACTCCTCCCTGACTTCCTGCTCCTGCAACCTCTCCACCCTCCTCACCATTCCACCCTCCTCTCGCCTCCCTCCAGCTCTCCTCACCCATTTGTTTTGTATCCTAACCTTAGGTACCACTACATAATGATCAGACAGACCCCCTCCAAAACCCCTATGCACCCTAGCATCCATCACAGATTTCTTCATTCGTTCATCTACACATACATAATCAATCAATGACTTTCGTTCTTGGGAATTATTCGCAACCACTTACCTATAAGCAGTGCAAGACTATATACAATCGACAATACTGCGTACAGGCCATAATGAGAAGCCCAAATGATGGAATAAAGATATTTCAAACTGTCTGCTTGCTAAAAAGTTTGCTAATGATAGATTAAAATCCTCACAAAATGACGAAGAACGGGTGAAATTTGTAGAACTGCGACGCAAAGCCAAAAGGTTAATTAAGCAAAGTAAAAAGACCCTGGAGTTACACGTTGCGAATCAAAGTAAAACAAACCCAAAATAATTCTATAGTTATATCAGAAAGAAGAGAGTAGTTACTTCAAAGGTAGGACCATTAGTCAATGAAAATGGAGAATATACCAAAGACGAAGTACAAATGAGTAATGCCCTCAATACCTTCTTTGCATCAGTTTTTACAACAGAAGACCTCATTGATATCCCTACAGCATCGCCGATTCAGATTGATAATTCTGATGTTCTAAGCAATATCACCATTACAGAGAGAGAAGTATTGAAATGTTTAGATAAACTCAAGGTAAATATAATGCCCGGACCTCATAAAATCTCATCTAGAGTTCTAAAGGAAGCTAAGGATGAGCTCTCTAAACCACTGACATTGCTATTCAATAAATCCTTGCAGTCTGGAACTATGCCTGATCAGTGGAAGGTAGCCAACGTAACCCCGATATTAAAAAAAACAGCAAATCCCTACCCAGTAACTATCGTCCAATTAGCTTAACCTCAGTTGTATGTAAAATGCTAGAAACACTCATAAGAGACAGACTCTTAAATCACTTGGAGGACAATAACATACATAAAGATACTCAACAAGGCTTTCGTAACAAACTCTTCTGCTTAACAAATCTCTTAGACTTCTTTCACAATATCCTCAACCTCTATAATGAGAGTAAAGCTGTAGATATTATATACCTTGATTTTCAAAAAGCCTTTGGCAAAGTTCCCTACAAACGTTTACTGCTAAAACTAAAAGCGCATGGACAACAAGACGGTGTGTTGAAATGGAGAGAAAGTAGGCTCAGCGACAGAAAGCAAAGAGTAACCATATACGGTGGGGCATCTAAATGGACCAATGTAAGTAGTGGGGTAACCCAGGAATCGGTACTAGGACCAATGCTCTTTCTAATTTACATCAACGACATAGATGAGGGTCTCACCTGTACAATCTCAAAGTTTGCTGACGATACCAAAATTGCAAATAGTGTACAAAAGAACAAGTTGATGATGTGCATCACAATCTAAATAAGTTGTTATGTTGGGCCCAAATTTGGCAAATGAGTTTCTATGCGGATAAATGTAAAGTACTACATATCGGATACCAAAATGAGAAAGAAAACTGTTCAATGAATGGCACTAACCTTAAGTGTAAGCAGAAAAACCGATCTGGGATTAACAATATTGTGTTAAGTTACGAGCGGGGTTCGAACCCATAACATAAAGAAACATTCCACTAAAAACCACAAAACGAAGACTTATTATTAATTTAGCCTCACAAAATGCGGAAAATATGACTATCAGTTTCAGTCAAGAATCAGTGGTATGTTAAACTTCCTCAAAACTAGCAACTCTCTTTGTAGTCACTAAAACCTTGGTAGGTGAAAAGATGTGGCAAGTTCATAAAATATCAGTTGATATCAAATGGCTGTTTTAGCCTAAAAACCCCAATGTTATTCCTTTCTTATCACTCGTTCAGAATTAGTTATCTTTAGTTACTTTGACTTAGATTTATCCCAACAATCAAAAGAATAATATATTAGCATATAAAGGTAAAATGTAAAGAGTATGTCAAATATAATTATAATTTATTTAAATGATTAATTATACACAAAATTTACTTCTAGTGAAAATATCAAATTTGAGAAACATTGATGTGAAATAATAAAGAAACTCTTAAGAAAAATAATACATAGTTATATAAATACCCTCCAAGAGAGTAAGTGAAAGCAATCAATAAACATAGAAAAAATCCTAGGCTATACTTATTCAACTCATGTTGATTCTTTTACAAACAAACTCAGGGCAGGGCAGCTTAAGATGGTGGTGGAGAATACACTCCCTGCCGTTACGTTACGAGCGGCTTATATACCCTTAGTGCACCTGGCTCTGATACCAACTTCTCTAACTGTGTTAATCTCAACTCCTCATATACTTGCTGAATTAAAGTATTACTTTTACCAAGAACTCTATGATATATCTTGTAAATATTACTTATGATTAGAAAAGCCAAATACATTATTACCTAGTTATAATCACGATCATTCGTACGTCAGGCAACTAAGAAGAGCAAGTGTTGGAAGAAAGGGGGGGGGGGGAGAATGAATAGGGTTACGAGTGTAGGACGATAGGGGGTAGAATGGAATGTGAACGAAAGGGGGGTAGTCTGCACCAAGCCTCCCAATTCCACTTCTCACTCGTTCCTGTACACTCTTGAACAAAAATATCTTCCCATATGAAACTAAGCTGTCTACAGGTCGAATTGATTATACCGGGCTCATAACATTGCATGCGATGTTCAATCATAAATAATTAAAGATCGTACCCACCATAACAAGCACAATACCTCAATTACATCTAGTGACACTTGAATTAAATAAAAATCCCTAACACCTCCCTCACAAAGAGATTTAGAAGAGAAGCAAAACTAAATCTATATCCTAATACAATAATTATAAACCTAATACCATTCACCAAACCATAAACCAAAACCAAAATCACATTAACAAACCTACAAATTTTTGCTGGCAAAATAGCATTAACAACTAAAATTGTTCTCATTCAGTTCCGGGACAACATGTCTGCGATAATATTGTTCTTTCCCTTTATGTGGTGAATTTCAAGGTTATATGGTTGCAATGCCAAGCACCATCTCATTAACCGCTGATTCGAGTTTTCATTTTATACAAGAATTTCAGGGGGTTGTGATCAGTAAACACTTTCACGGGAAAATGTGAACCACTAAGATACACATTAAACTTATCCACTGCAATGAGCAAGGCAAAACATTCTTTTTCAATAGTCCTGTAGTGTCTCTGATAAGGTTTGAGTTTACCGGATGCATAGCAAACTGGATGCAAAATCTCAGCATCACTGTACTGTAACAAAACTGCTCCTACACCAACATCACTAGCATCCACCTGAATTATGAACGGTTTATGAAACTGAGGGGACTTCAGAATAGGTGCATTTACTAATAGGCAACGAATCTTTGTGAATGAAGTTTGGCATTCTGGGGTCCACACAAATTTTCTCTTGGGACTAATCAAGTCTGTTAGGGGGGTGGAGAGGGCAGCGAAGTTGGGTACAAATCTCCGATAGTACCCAGCCATACCCAAGAAGTGCATTACTGCCTTGCGGTCCTGGGGAATAGGCAGTGTTGAAATGGCTTCGACTTTGGCAGAAATAGGGCTGACTTCCCCTTCTACCATGTGACCCAGAAAGATTAGTTTGGCATGGCCGAACTCACTCTTGGCAAGGTTGACAGCGAGTCCTGCCCTGGCCAAGTTGGAGAAAAGACTCTGTAGCTGGTGAAGATGATCCTGCCAGGATTCGCTGTAGACCACAATATCGTCGAGGTAGGATTGCACGCCCGAGAGGCCATCTGTCACCCGGTGGATTAGTCGCTGGAAGGTGGCGGGCGCATTCACCATACCGAAAGGCATGACGGTGTATTGGAATAGGCCGTCCGGGGTGACAAATGGTGACACTCTCTTGGCCCTCTCCGATAGTTTTATCTGGTAGTAACCCTTCAGCAGGTCAATCTTGGAGATGTACTTCGTTCCTCCCAAACGGTCCAACAGGTCGTCGATCCGTGGCAGAGGGTAGCAGTCCTGGCGGGTGAGTTGGTTTACCCGGCGATAATCCGTACACATCCTAAATGTGCCATCAGGTTTGTCCACGAGTAGGCATGGAGAGGCCCACTCGCTGTTGCTACATTCCACCAATCCATGGGAGAGTAGGAAGTCCACTTCCTGTTGAAGTGCCGCACGCTTCTCTGGATTGGCGCAGTAGGGATGTTGTTTGATGGGAGTGGCCCCCTCCATCAGGACCACATCATGTTCCACCAGGGGACACTGCTGGGAACGTCACCAAACAGCTGTGGAAACTCGGAAAGCAGATACTCCAAGTCTTCACCTTGGTCAGACATCAAGTGCTGGAATTTTAAATGGGGGTTAGTCAAGAAGTCCGAGTTTTGCAATTTGTTATCAAGAGGCAACTGGATGTCATTATGCTCCTTGATCTTTAGATCCTCTAGTTCACCTTCAAACTGTGCTACTGATTCAAAGTTAATACCTTATCTGGATTCTGCAGTGATAGGCTTTCAGCAGGTTAACATGTACTAGTCTTTCCGACTTCCTACGATCAGTTGTTTTTAAAACATAATTCACATTACTTGTTTTCTTAAACTCAACATATGGACCATGGTACTTGCTTTGTAGCGGCTTTTTAGGTATAGGCAGAAAGGCAAGCACTAGATCTCCTGGCTGAAATTCTCTGACAACTGTAGTCTTATCATACTGCACTTTCATTTTATCTTGAGACTTCTCTAAATTGTTCATAGCTAGTTTTACTGCAGATCTCAGTCTATATTTAAATTGATGCACATAAGTGAGAAGATGTTTATTAGAGTTACCATTGATCCAAGTATCTTTTAACACTTTCAAGGGACCTCTGACCTCATGACCAAAAACTAGGGAAAATGGTGAAAATCCTAGAGAATCTTGTACCCTGCTTCTAACAGCATACAACACAAAATGGATGCCCTCATCCCAGTCGGCATTGTTCTCTTCCCAATATTTAGTGAGCATTGATTTGAGGGTCTGATGGAACCTTTCTAATGCCCCCTGGGACTGTGGGTGACTGGCAGTGGAATGGTACTGGTGTACTCCCAACTCTTCCATGGTTTGCTTGAAGAGCTGAGAGGTAAAGTTACTTCCTAAATCAGCCTGTACCACACGGGGTATTCCATACTGGGTGAAAAATGTACTAAGCGCCTTTACTACATTCTTTGATGTTATACGCCTCAAGGGGAACACTTCTGGATACCTAGTGGTGGAACACATGACAGTCAACAAGTACTCATTCCCACTACGGGTTCTTGGCAAAGGTCCTACACAGTCAATTTTGATTTTACTGAACGGTTCATCCATTACAGGGATGGGATTTAAGGGTGCAGACTTGATGGGCTGGTTGGGTTTCCCAGCAAGTTGACACACATGACAAGTTTTACAGTAAGACTTCACAGATTGTTTCATCCTCGGCCAAAAGAAATAATTGAAAATTTTGTCATAAGTCTTGTTGACACCCAAATGTCCACCACTAAGGTCATGAGCAATGGAAATGATGTCTACTCTATACTTATGTGGCACAACTACTTGATGCATCTCTTGCCAGGGATCATCAGCTGGCACATTGGGAGGTCTATTCTTGCGCATCAGGGTACCATTACTTAGATAGATAGAAGCATTGAGGATAGTTTCCTATATCTGACTCTTCCACAGCCCTATCAAAATATATTGCCAGTTCAGGGTCCTGCTTCTGAGCCTCTTTGAGAGTTTCAGAATCAATGGGAATTTTGCTAATATCCTCCGACTCTACATCAGGAAATAGGGTGGAAGTGTCTAGGTCAACACTATCAGGAATAACTTTGTCCTTCTTACTGTGGTGACCAGCCCCACTCCTAGTCACTACACAGGAGGGAAACAAATTGGGATACTGGCTTTCTAATTGCTTAGTGTTGTTATCAGAGGAGGGAGTGGAGGTAACTATGGGGTCTGGTATCACCTTGCCACCGGCGATATCGTTGCCCATCAAAAAGTTCACTCCTTCTACAGGTAGGGAATCTTGAATCCCAACAGCAAAGTAACCACTAGCTAAATCAGTGTATAGATACACCCTAGCCAAAGGAACAACAAAACACCCACTGACTCCCTGAATGAGTATACTTTGGCCCAGCAAACAGTCCTCAATACTGGGCACCAATCCTCTTACGAAGAGGCCATGAGAGGCTCCTGTGTCTCTCAAAACATGAATGGGATAGTCAGTGGAAGCGTCAGTAGAGGAAACTGATCCTGTGGAAAGAAAAGGTTGGAACTAGTTAGAACAGCTAGGTGGTATACTAGGGAAAACCTGGTTGTGAGAGCCATCAGAGTCAGAACATGCACTCAACATAGGTGGAGTAGGAGGGGATACTGCTACTCTATTTGGATGAAGTACAAGGGAAGAAGCTAGAACAGCACTACTCTCTGGTTTACGGGTTTTCTCTTTTAACTTTAATTTGGGACACTCTCTGATAAAATGTCCAGGTTGTTTACAGTAGGCACAAACTAAGGGTCCAGGAGGTTTAATGGAAGAAAGAGAAGTTTTGTTAAATTCCTCTTTATCAGATCCATTGCCCCCAGAAGCTACCCTTGAAACTGGTTGGGAGACACCACCATAACCAGACCTACCACCAGTAGATTGGAAACTACCACCATCACGAGGACCAGCACCAGACGGTGGTCGGTTGCCAGGCCCTCTCTGTCCTGTCCTGAAATAAGAATCGCCATGAGTTAATCGGTAATTTTCAGCCAAAATAGCAGCCCTGTCTACAGATTGCACCTCTCTCACTTGGAGGTATAGTTTTAAAGGGTAGGGGACTTTGCAGAGAAATTCTTCAAGCATAACTAGCTGGCACAACTGCTCAAAGGTTGTCACTTTACTGGCTCTCAACCAACTCAGAAACTTTCGCTCTTTTTCCTTTACAAATTCTAGATAGGTTTGTTTTACACCTTTCTTCATATCCCTGAAACACTGACGATGTGTTTCAGGAACCTGATCATACACTGCTAAGACTGAGGTTTTAAGAGTTTCATAGGTCAAAGAATCAATGGGGAGATTGGTGTAAACCTGCTTGGCTTTACCTATGAAAGCAGTCTGGGCTAGAAATGCCCACCGATCATTTGGCCACTTGAGTTGGTTGGCTGCCTTCTCAAAAAGGATGAAGAAATTCTCCGAGTCAGTCTCATCAAAACTAGGGACAAATGCCAAACTATGACCCTTATCAGAAAATGGTCTACTTGCAACCGAATCTCTTTGATTCCGGTTTTCTTCAGCTTTTAACTTTAACATGCGCTCATCGTGCTCTCTCTAACGTTGTTTCTCCTCAAGCTCACGCTGTTTTTGTTCACGCTCATGTTCAATCTCGCGCTGCTTTTGTTCAAACTCTCTTATTGCCATATGCTCCCTCTGCTCCCTGTCCGCTTTTGTATTCTCCAGCTCTATTAGTTTCACTCTCATCCATTCCTCACTGCCTCCTTCCTCTGCACACAACTGATATGCTGCCTCAGACAAAACACCAGTAGTTACCAATTTCTCAATCACATTCCTTCTAATCTCACCTTTGGTATTACTAGTTCTGTAAGGTGCATCATACTCTGTGGCTAAGGCAATCCAGTCTACTTTTATGAGCTTCGACACAGACAAGGTGCTCAAGGAGGGGTCAGCGACAAATTCACTAATTTTAAATTCCATGATTGAATGCTATGAACAATGGATGAACGAGAAAATGTATGACTAATTAGGATGAGTGTGAAACGCGAATAATTGGCATTAAAGAACGTAGAGGCTGACACAGCTCTCTCACCTCATAAACAGAACAAAACGAGATGGATGAAATGAGTATGCGATGTCCTATCGAGGGACTTAATGTTTCACTAATGTTCTCAATTACTACCAAACGAGGGAAAGAAAGGAATCCTGGTCACACGGCACCATGTTACGTTACGAGTGGGGTTCGAACCCATAACATAAAGAAACATTGCACTAAAAACCACAAAACGAGGACTTATTATTTAGCCTCCCAAAATGCGGAAAATATAACTATCAGTTTCAGTCAAGAATAAGTGGTATATTAAACTTCCACAAAAACTAGCAACTCTCTTTGTAGTCACTAAAACCTTGGTAGGTGAAAAGATGTGGCAAGTTCATAAAATATCAGTTGATATCAAATGGCTGTTTTAGCCTAAAAACCTCAATGTTATTCCTTTCTTATCACTCGTTCAGAATTAGTTATCTTTAGTTACTTTGACTTAGATTTATCCCAACAATCAAAAGAATAATATATTAGCATATAAAGGTAAAATGTAAAGAGTATGTAAAATATAATTATAATTTATTTCAATAATTAATTATACTCAAAAGTTACTTCTAGTGAAAATATCAAATTTGAGAAACATTGATGTGAAAAAATAAATAAACTCTTAAGAAAAATAATACATAGTTATATAAATACCCTCCAAGAGAGTAAGTGAAAGCAATCAATAAACATAGAAAACATCCTAGGCGATACTTATTCAACTAATGGTGATTCTTTTACAAACGAACTCAGGACAGGTCAGCTTAAGATGGTGGTGAAGAATACACTACTTTGCCGCTACGGTACTTTCGACTTATATACCCTTAGCGCACCTGGCTCTGATACCAACTTCTCTAACTGTATTAAGCTCAACTCCTTATATACTTGCTGAATTAAAGTATTACTTTTACCAAGAACTCTATGATATATCTTGTAAACATTACTTATGATTAGAAAAGCCAAATACATTATTACCTAGTTATAATCACGATCATTCGTACGTCAGGCAACTAAGAAGAGCAAGGGGGTTGGAAGTAAGGGGGGGGGGAGAGAATGAATAGGGTTACGAGTGTAGGACGATAGGGGGTAGAATGGAATGTGAACGAAAGGGGGGTAGTCTGCACCAAGCCTCCCAATTCCACCTCTCACTCGTTCCTGTACACTCTTGAACAAAAATATCTTCCTATATGAAACTAAGCTGTCTACAGGTCGAATTAATTATACCGGGCTCATAACATTGCATACGATGTTCAATCATAAATAATTAAAGATCGTACCCACCATAACTAGCATAATACCTCAATTACAACCATTGACACTTGAATGAAATAGTAATCCCTAACAATCAAGTAACCTAAAACCGAGTCAGCAATGTTCAGAAGTTGTTAAGAAGGCAAACAAAATAATTGGCTTTATAGGCAGGTCAATTGAGCATAAATCCAAAGAAGTTATCCTAACTTCCTTAGTCCGCCCTCTTCTGGAATACTGCATTCAATCCTGGTGGTCTTATTACCAATAAGATATAGACAAGCTAGAATGAGTTCAATGTAGAGTTACAAAAATTATACCTAACCTAAAGAACAAACTATACGAGGAGCGTCTTAGAGAAAGATAATTATATCTATTC
Source organism: Paralithodes platypus (assembly GCA_032716605.1). Taxonomy (NCBI): domain Eukaryota; kingdom Metazoa; phylum Arthropoda; class Malacostraca; order Decapoda; family Lithodidae; genus Paralithodes; species Paralithodes platypus. The sequence continues at coordinate 3,081,325 of CM064508.1, read as the reverse complement.
CTTTAACCCAACGCAGATTAAGAGGCGACTTAATTCAAGTGTTCAAAACCAACAAAGGCATTGACAAAATGAACTGTAGTATGTAGTTCACTATCGACCAATCTGATTACACGCGGGGAAACGGTTGCAAAATTATTGGTAAATCTTTTAACTCACAAATCTAAGAATTTCTTCTTCATTCGAGTGTCAACTTGTGGAATGAGCTTCCCCAGGATGTTATAGACTGCAGCACCGTTAATTCTTTTAAACTTCGCCTAGACAAATGTCTTACATCAAACCTGCGTTTGATGCGTTTGTAAATGAATAACTTTATTATATTCCTCCCTCAGATTCATCAAGGATTATTGCGTATATATATTACAAAGACGTTACTCTCCTTTTCCGAGAAATACGAAAGATCACTTATAACTGTGTTATGTTACTAACCCATCTATCCCTTACTAACTTCCAAATCCTGCCACGGAATTAGTTCCAGGGCAGTAGTTACCTTTCCATTTTTCCCGTACCCACTCTAAACCACTGTTTGGACACTTGATCCTCAGTGTTTTGGAGGACAAGCAGCCTAGAGGGGGTCACTAGATATGTTGTAGCTTGATTTCCTTTGTACCTCTTTGTACTTATGCCTAATATCCTAATCTCTTCTAAAGATGTATTTTCTACCTTCTCTGGGCTTAATACTAAGAAGGCGTACGGCCCGGACGGTGTTCCTCCTGTTGTACTAAAAAACTGTGCTTCCGTGCCGACTCCCTGCCTAGGCAAATGTCTTTGTCTCTGTCTCTCCTCTAACATTTCCTCTTTTTTGCTGAAAGTTTGCTCTCATTCAACCTGTCCCAAAGAAGGGCGACTGCTCTCAACCCTCCAACTATCGTCCAAATTGCTCTCATCTCTTGTATCTCTAAAAAAATGTTTTAATTATTCCTGCTTCCAAATTTCTTAAGCATTTCTTTTCTCATAATCTACTCTCAGATCACCAGTATGGCTTCCTTAATGGTTTCATATCTTACTAAATTTTGGTCATCCTCCTTTCGGGACTATGGTGAGACCTTTTCTATTGCACTAGACATATCGAAGACCTTCGATAGAGTCTGGCACAAATCTTTAATTTCTTAACTACCCTCCTTCGGTTTCTATCCCTCCATCTGTGCCTCTGTCTCTAATTTCCATTCCAGCCGTTCTGTAGCTGCGGTTGTGAACGGCCATCGCTCACTTCCTCATTCTATCAACTTCGGTGTTCCTCAGGGCTCTTCTCAAATGTACCTACAGTCCCATCCAATCATACGCAGACGACTCTACCCTACACTACTCAATTAGTTTTCCAGAACGCCCCAGCCAGCAATCCCTCAAAGACAAACGTAATGAAACCATGCAACACTTATCTTTTGATCTAACTACTATTTCCAATTAGGGCAGAGAAAGCCTTGTTGCCTTTAATGCTTCCTAAACCCAATTTCTTCATCTTACTACCCGTTCAGAATTCCCAGAAGACTAGCCCTTACACTTCAACAATACAAAAATCAATCCTTCATCTTCTCTCAATATTATTGGTGTCTCTTTTTCTTCTGCTCTCACTTGGAAGGACCATATTACCAGTCTTGTTAAGACAGCCTCCCAGAAGCTGGGTGTGCTCAACCGCCTCAAGGGGTTCTTTACCCCTGCACAGCTTCTTGGTCTGTACAGGGGCACTGTGCATCCCTTTATTGAGTATTGTTCACATGTGTGGGGAGGTTCCTCTCACACCTCACTCCTAAACAAAGTAGAAAGGAAATCCTTTCGCATCATTAACTCCCACCCACTCATCATCAACTCTCTTTAATCTCTCTCTCTTCACCGCAATGATGCGTGTCTCTCACTATTCTATCGCTACTATAATAATCAATGTTCCTCAGAGATTTCCCAGTGTATAACACCTCCTCTACATAGAGTACGTAGTATCCGTCTTGCAACACAATCTCACCCCTACTCTGTGCAACTCTCCAACCCAAGAGTGAAACGCTACTCTCAGAATTTCTGCTATGCAACTGCTGAGTTCTGGAACTTTCTCCTAGAATCAGTTTTTCCCTCTTCCTATAACTAAAATTGCTTCAAACTCTGTGTGTCCAGTCCCATGATATTGGCTCTGTCACTCTTTCATCTCTGGGGGAGGCACTCGCTACAATCCGTTCTGCCTTTTGTGTCCCTCACTCACATAGAACAAAAAAATCAATACAAATACTATGTAGTTAACGAAGAATATTTGGTACTTAAAGGGGGAATTGAGATAGTTTGTAGCCTTTAAAATCAAGCATCAACTAATACCCCCGAAGACCCACTTCGAGATAAATTTGTGCATGATAGGTTCCTTCTAAGATTGCAGGCTCGTTATCGCTCGCCAAGAATAAAATTAACACCAAAATTACCGGTCAAATAATCACAAAGCTTATGTAGCGATTGTCTTAAAATCTATTGGGGCTATACATGAGGGAGGAAGGTGTCCTGAAAATCCCCCCTTAACATTATACTTATAGATCGTTAAACCGAATGAGTCAAGAATCATATGCAATGAATGGAACATATGTTTTTTATGTCCTTTTTTATACTAGATGACTATTTGTTTTCGGACGATGGAGTTCATGTGAACCAGGTGGGAGCAGCACGTTTTGAACGTCTTCTCAACGATGCGGTGAAGAATTTTCTGAGAAAAAAATTGATTCAATACAGGAGAACCAGGAAGGAGGATCGAAGACAGCGAGGATGGCGACCTGCGAAGGACTTAAATGCTAATCCGTCAAGAACCACGAATATGGATATAGGTCCATCAACAAGACCCAAATCCCAAATCGCCAGGGATGATGACCGAGGACAGCCATGAACGTAATGTAGATCCGATCAGAACCATGTTCCGTGAGTTCTAAAACCAAAACTTTGAAGGTTTTCTATGCAAACGCTCGTAGCATACGCAATCAATTTTCAGATTTAGAGGAACTAGTGTTTACAGAAAATTATGACATAATTGGCATACCAAAATTTTGGCTCAATACAGATGGCAGAGGCTTTTTAGCAGAGTATTCACTTCCCAGTTATGTAATGTTTGAGAAAAGCCAAATTAATAGAAATGGAGGTGGCGTTATAATTTTTATCAAAGCAAGTCGTAACTCGATCCTCTTGTCAAGACCCCAAATTGTGAACGTTGACATATTCTTTGTGCGAATAAATAATAATAAAGGTACAAAAATAATACTTGCATTAATATACAGAACTCCAGCTCAATCAGTGCAAACTGACCGAGAAATTTATGAACAAATTGCAGATGTAAGTAACTCACAAGATACCATAAATGTTGGCGACTTTAATTTACCTGTGACCAAGTGGGGCGATACTCTTACTTCATAATACGGACACAACTTTTATGCAAACTTGTAAGGGTGATCGCTCTATCAATTTGTTCGATCGCGGACCCGTGGTAATAACGTTCTTGACCTTGTACATGCAACAAAAGAAGAATTTATAGAGAATTTGAATGTTAGTGATGAATTCAGTAATAGTGACCATCTTACGATCACATTCCATTTAAAATTCAACACGAACGAACTCAATACCAGCAAAGAGAAGGTCCCAAATTTCAAGAGAGCAAACTTCCGTAAACTTACAACAATACTAAAGGAAATCGACTGGAGCTCTATGATTAACAATGATGATCTAAACCAATCAATGAGATTTTTCACCACCACTTAATCGAATGCAGTATATGAGTGCATACCATTAAAAACACGAAGATCAGTACACAATAATAGGCCAAAGTGGTGGAATAAAGCCGTTGCGGATTGTCTGCTTGCTCAACACCTTCTTTGCATCAGTTTTTACTTACTAATATCCCTACAGCTTCGCTGGTTCAGATAGATAATTATGATGTTGTAAGCAGTATCAGCATTACAGAGAGAGACCTATTGAAATGTTTAGATAAACTCAAGGTAAATAAATCGCCTGGATTTGATACAATCTCGCCTAGAGTTCTAAAGGAAGGTAAGTATGAGCTCTCTAAACGACTGACATTGCTCTTCAATAAATCCTTACAGTTTGGTACTATACCTGATCAGTGGAAGCTCGCCAACGTAACACCCATATTAAAAGTAAAGGCAGCAAATCCTTACCTAGTAACAATCATCCAATTATCTTAACCTCAGTTGTATGTAAAATGCTAGAAACACTCATAAGAGACAAACTCATAAATCACATAAAGGAAAACAACATACTTAACCCTTAATTAGCGGCTCACCACATAAGTCGAGTTAAATAAAGCTGGACTTTGTGGCGGCGCTCGACATAGGTCGAGTGGCAATTTCAGCACGTAATGTTGCTGAGAGAGAGAGACAAGTGGTGGCAGGAGACTAGCGAGCGTATGACTGCTCCAGACCACCGCGGCGAACCTACTGACACGAATCTCAGCTCCCTCCTCCCTCTCTCACTCGCTACATACTGAATTATATGGGGAAAGTACCGAATTACATGCTTTTTGCACTCGCGTTGCACGGTTATTGCAAGAAAACTAGCCATCATAAAAGGATCGTTATGGTGTCATTCGAAAGCTCTGTTTATGCCCTTTCAGGGATAGGTACTTGTTTTACGTTCTGGGTCTTATTTAGGCATGAAAATGATCACGTAAACAGCCCTATTTTGGCTAAAAACACCCCGCTGGGCGGTACATATAAATAAACCGCATAGGCCGCTCGTAAGGTGTTAAAGATACTCAACACGATTTTCGTAATAAACGCTCCAGCTTGACAAACCTCTTAGACTTATTCCATGATATCCTCAACCTGTATAATAAGAGTAAAGCTGTAAATATTATATACCTTGATTTTCAAAAGGCCTTCGAAAAGCTCCCCACAAACGTTTATTGATAAAAACTAAAAGCACATGGAATACAAGATGGTGTGTTGAAATGGATAGACAATTGGCTCAGTGACAAAAAGCAAAGAGTAGCCATAAACGGTACAGCATCTAAAGGGGAGGTGTGGTGGAGTGGTCTTGCCACTGGCCTGGTAATCCAAAGGTCCCGGGTTCAAATCCCAATGTATCAATGGGAAGATATTATTGGGATGGAATTTGTGCTGTACCTAGTATCAGTGCATTACCACAAAGCCCACCGAAACGTCAATAAAATACCCTGGTTGTTCCCTGATTAAATAGCACTGTATGAATATTCCCATATTCAAAATATGCTATAGGGGTGCAATGCCTGGTGAGTTATCTGCTCAACAGGTAGCGTTGTGTGTGTGTAAGTGTGAGAGTCCGAGTGTAGGTAGTGAGACAGTGAAGCACGGGAACGAGATGGCTTCAGAGATGGGGTCGTTTCGGGCCATGAGTGAGCACCGTGCCTCATGTGAAGGCAAGATGGCAGGTGCTCGTTGTACTCTACGTGCTTCACATGTCTCACTCCCTAGACTGGAACAAGACCTCACGGGCTTCACTGTTCATTGTAAAGCGGTGAATGTTAAAGGCTCTCAGCCTATGCCCGAGAGGAAGTAAGTTGGAATATAGAAGAAAAAAAAATGGATCAATGTAAGTAGCAGGGTACCCCAGGGATCGGAAATGTTCCAGTTATCTTCCTAGTTTACATTAACGACATAGATGAGGGTCTCACCTGTACAATCTCAAAGTTTGCTGACGATACAAAAATTGCAAATAGCGTACTCTCAAATGAACATCTCGAAGATATGCAACATAATCTAGATAAGTTGTCACAATGGGCTCAAATTTGGCAAATGTGTTTCAATGCAGATAAATGTAAAATACTTCATATCGGAAACCGAAATGAGAAATCAAACTATTCAATGAATGGCACCCAGCTTAAGAGTGTAGACAGAAACACTGATTTGGGACTAATAATATCGAGAAACATAAAACCGAGTCAACAATGTTCAGAAGTTGTTAAGAAGGCAAACCCCTTCTCTGTATCCTCCTACTTTCTCTATCCTAGTTTCAAAGCCAAAGGCGGATGTTGTGCATATGTGCACAACAAACTCACTTGCTCTCGTGTTCCCGATTTCGACTCCTCTGAATTCTCAACTTTATGGCTCAAACTTTCCTGTCATTCTCTTACTAAATATTTCTGTGCTGTCTATCTTTCCCCTAACTCTACCAACTTTCCGAAATTCTTTGACTATCTAAACTCTACAGTGGAACACATTCTATCCATTTCTCCTTTCTCAGAAATCTCCATCTTAGGAGATTTCAACGTTCACCACCGCCATTGGCTCTCCTCTCACACTACTGATCCACCTGGTGAACAAGCCTACGTCTTTTCTATCCTAAATGACCTAGAGCAGTTAGTTCAGCAACCCACCCGTATCCCGGATCGCATCGGAGATCGGCCCAACATTCTTGACTTGTTTCTAACTTCTAACCCTTCTTCTTATACTGTCGATCTTTTCTCTCCTCTGGGCTCCTCCGACCATAAACTTATCTCTGTCACCTGTCCTATCTCTCCAGTACAGCCACCCGATCCTCCTAGCCGGCGGCGCTTGTGGCACTTTGGCGCTGCCGACTGGGAGGCTCTTCGGCAGTACTTCTTTGATTTCCCATGGAATGATTTCTGCTTCCATGGCCGAGGACCCTCGGAGAGTGCTGAACGCATTACCGAGGTAATCCTATCGGGCATGGAAGCATACATTCCATTCTCTTTCTCTCAGACTAATGCTACAAAAATCTTGGTTTACTCACGCCTGTTCTACTGCTGTCCGCAATAAGGAGGAAGCATTCAAACGGTACCGACGCCTTAAAACTCAAGACTCTCATTCTTCATATGTTTCTGCCCGGAATCAAGCCAAATCTGTTCTTCGACTTGCCAAACACTCTTTCATCAATAATAAATGCAATGAACTATCCAACTCTAGCTCTTCCCAAGCTTTCTGGCATCTAGCCAAAAACCTCTCCAACAATTTCTCTTCCTCGTCTTTCCCTCCCCTTTCCCACTCTGATGGCACAACCATCACTTCTTCCTCTGACAAAGCTAAACTCTTCGCTCAAACCTTTGCTAGAAACTCCACCTTGGATGATTCCGGTGCTATTCCTCCCTCTCCGCCCTCCTCTCTCTTACTTATGCCTAATATCCTAATCTCTTCTAAAGATGTACTTTCTACCCTCTCTGGGCTTAACACTAATAAGGCGTACGGTCCGGACGGTGTTCCTCCTGTTGTTCTCAAAAACTGTGCTTCCGTGCTGACTCCCTGCCTAGGCAAACTCTTTCGTCTCTGTCCATCCTCTAACGTCTTCCCTTCATGCTGGAAGTTTGCTCACATTCAACCTGTCCCAAAGAAGGGTGACCGCTCTCAACCCTCCAACTATCGTCCAATTGCTCTTATATCTTGTCTTTCTAAAGTTTTTGAAACTATTCTTGCTTCCAAATTTCTTAAGCATTTCTCTTCTCATAATCTGCTCTCAGATCGCCAGTATGGCTAACTTAAGGGTCGCTCTACTGGTGATCTTCTTTCATATCTTACTAACTCTTGGTCATCCTCCTTCCGGGACTTCGGTGAGACTTTTTCTATTGCACTAGACATATCGAAAGCCTTCGATAGAGTCTGGCATAAATCTTTAATTTCTAAACTACCCTCCTTCGGTTTCTATCCCTCCATCTTTGCCTTTGTCTCTAATTTCCTTTCCGGCCGTTCCATAGCCGCGGTTGTGGACGGCCATTGTTCACTTCCTCACCCTATAAACTCCAGTGTTCCTCAGGGCTCTGTCCTATCTCCTATTCTCTTTCTAATTTTTATAAATGATCTCCTTAACTGTACCTTAATTCCCATCCATTCATACGCAGACGACTCAACCTAACACTACTCCCTTAGTTTTTCAGAACGCCCCAGCCAGTAATCCCTCAACGACAAACGTAATGAAGCCATAGAACTCTTAAATTCTGATCTAAATACTATATCCAATTGGGGCAGAGAAAACCTTGTTAACTTTAATGCTTCCAAAACCCAATTTCTCCATCTATCTACCCGTCAGGATCTCCCAGCGGACTATCCCTTATTCTTCAACAATACAAAAATCAACCCTTCATCTTCTCTCAATATTCTTGGTGTCTCTTTTTCTTCTGCTCTCATTTGGAAGGACCATATTACCAGTCTTGCTAAGGCAGCCTCCCAGAAGCTGGGTGTGCTCAACCGCCTTAGGGGGTTCTTTTCCCCTGCACAGCTTCTTGCTCTGTACAGGGGCATAGTGCGCCCTTGTATTGAGTATTGTTCACATGTGTGGGGAGGTTCCTCTCACACCGCTCTCCTAGACAAAGTTGAAAGGAAGGCCTTTCGTATCATTAACTCCCGTCCACTCACCAACTCTCTGCAATCTCTCTCTCTCCGCCGCAATGTTGCATCTCTCTCGCTATTCTATCGCTACTATAATAATCAGTGTTCCTCAGAGCTATACCAGTGCATACCACCTCCTTTACGTAGGGCACGTGGTACCCGTCTTGCAACTCAATCCCACCCCTACTCTGTGCAACTCTCCCAAGAGTGAAACGTTACTCTCAAACTTTCTTCTACTCAACAGCTGAGCTCTGGAACTCTCTCCCAGAATCAGTCTTTCCCTCTTCCTATGACTTAAATTGCTTCAAACTCCGTGTGTCCAGGCATTTTGGCTCGAACGTCCCTTGATTTTGGCCCTGTCACTCTTTCAACTATGGGGGAGGCACTCGCTATAGGCAGTTATGCCTTTTGCCTCTCTCAATCACATAGAAAAAAAAAATAAAAAAATAAAAAAAAATAATTGGCTTTATAGACAGGTAATTTGAGCATGAATTCAAAGATGTAATCCTAACTCTTTACAATTCCCTAGTCCGCCCTCTCCTGGAGTATTGCGTTCAATCCTGGCATCCTTACTACCAAAAAGATATAGACAAGGTAGAACGAGTTCAACGTAAAGTTACCAAAATGATACCTTGCCTACAGAACAAACCATACGAGGAGCATCTTAGAAAATGTAATATGCTTCATTTAACCCAGCACAGATTAATAGGCAACTTAATTAAAGTGTGCAAAGTCATCAATGGCATCGACAATATGAACTGTAGTAAATATTTCATTATCGACCAATCAAATTACACATTGGGGAATGGTTGCAAAATTATTGGTAAATCTTTAAACTCACACAAATCTAAGAATTTCTTCTTCAATCGAGTTGTCAACTTGTGGAATGGGCTTCCCCGAGATGTCATAGACTGCAACACCGTTGATTCTTTTAAACTTTGCCTAGAGAAACACCTTGCCTTTAATCCACGACTGACGGCATTTGTAAATTTATAAAGTTTGTATTTTGTTTTCCTCTATTATATTACTAACAACGTCCCGTACTAACATCTCCTAATCCTGCCACGGACATTTATCCCAGGGCAGTCTTCCCTTTCCATTTCCCCTTACCCACTCTAAACTACTGTTTGGACACTTGTCCATCAGTGTTTTGGAGGGCAAGCAGCTTTGAGGGGTCGCTGGAATTGTTGTCCCTTGATTTTCTTTGGACTCCTTTGTACTCTCATCTCAATGTCCTATCTTACACAGCATAATATATATCACATTAATTTTTAATATTTTAGAACACGTTTTACCTTCTAGGATAAATAGCCTGAACCTCCGGTAGTTAATTGTTACTGATGTAACCTTGTATGGAAAGAATACTCAGGAGTTAATATTAATCAGTCAATCTTTACAGCCATGCACCATGATAGTGCCCGGCCGGCCTAAATATTAGAGAACAAATCAGACGCATAATATTTAAGGGATTCAAACAAGGGGATTTCGGCAGAGAGACTAAGGCATTGTCATCACTTTGCTTTTATTAAACGGAAACGCAAAATCTAGCAACTACTGATGTACTAGGCCTACAACACAATAACTCGGCTATTAAATATGTTTTACCTTGATATTATATCCATCTGTATGTGTTTGTGTTTGTTTTACAGCACATAATTAGGGTCAAAGATGGTTCAAAAAGTAATGTAATCACTCTGCTCATACATATATTGTTTATAATTAAGTCAGTGACAGTGAGAAGTAGATCAAAGTAAGGATATTAGCCCCTATTAACAAATATGTAAGTAATCAAGCTTCCACCAAAGTAGCCAATTATATTCTCATAAACTCCCAATTTAGTCATCAATAAACCTTTAAAGTACTTTTGGCCACACACATTTGTATACACTCCCTAATGTTATGTATGGTAGGATAGTGTTTTGTTTCTTTTATATTCCAACTTCTCCAGGATGAGAGCCTGTATATTCAACCGTTCTACATTGAACGGTGAAGCCTGTGAGGTCTCGTTCCAGTCTAGAGGGTGAGACATGTGAGGCCCTTTTAGCTGCAACCAGCCCCTGCCATCTTGCCTTCGCAGGATGCATGTTGCTTAGTTGCTCACTCACCAATCTCTGAAGCTTCCTCGCTCCAGTGCTTCACTGTCTCACCTCCTAGACTCAGACCCTCACTCTCAGAACGTCACTTATTGAGTAATGAACTCACTAGGCATTGCATCCCTGTAGCATATTTTGAATATGGGAATATTCATACAGTGCTATTTTATCAGGGAACAATAAGGGTATTTATTTGGCGTGTCGGTGGGCTTTATGGTAATGCACTGATACTAGGTATAGCACAAATTCCATCCCAGTAATATCTTCTCATTGACATATCGGGATTCGGACCCGGGTCCATTGGATTACCACTCCGGTGGCAAGACCACTCTACCACACCTCCCCTGTATGATTGAATTACAAGATTATTTGGTTATGAAACCGTTAATTGGTCATTGTATTTATTGACTGCACAAACATAGGGGTATATCACAAAGGGGGGGGGGGGAGGGGGTATTTTTTTTTTATTTTATTTGTTATTTTTTTTATTGAGGGAGGTCTAGGGAAGAAAAAAAACAATAACAACACTAACACAACCCTAAATATACAATACCACACAGCAATATGTCACAGAAAAATCACGTGGATGAAGCCATGCCTGAATGTCATATTGGTGGGTGCAAGTAATTATGGAAGGAAATCATAATTATAGAAGGTCGTCATGATGTTGCAGTGGAATCAATTACATGTACGCTTCCTCGGCCTCACAGGACATTGGAACTCATTATAATTATAACTCATATAAACCTGAACTTATTTTCCCATAATTACGAAATTTAATTATTATTACAAAATTTCTTTCTGGCCGGTTCGGCTTCCCAGATATTTCATGCAGGAAAGATTGACCTTTTACCTTTATATAAGCATTTCATAACTTAAAATGCTATATAATATAATAGTCAGATAAAATATGTTTAAAGACAATTATATTATCATATTATAATAATGCTTCAATATTATAATGTGCGTTTTATACCTTCAAATTACGTTAATACATTATGCCAAATACCAGTAATTTCACGAGGAAAACATTCGCACGAGTAAGAACAAGTGGGGAGAAGTTTTAAGAATGGAAGACATAATTACCGGGATCTGGTTACCGTCATTGTTTACCTGTGCTGAACAAAGAACAGGTAGGGAGAGAGTATAAAATGGCTTACTGGAAAACATTTGGTGTTGTGATTATGTACATTATTAAGCCAAATTATAGATAATGTAGAATATGTCCCTCCACTCTGTAATATGTTCCTCAGACGCTACATGCCGGTCCCTCATTCCTGGCTTTTACCTCAGTCACTAAATTTCCATTTACCTCAACAAATAAGCGTAGTCTGTAGGGAATGTGAGGATTGTTCATGTAGATCTGCTGACTTGGCTACCTGGTGTAAACAGGTCATTTAACAGGTCATTAAAGGCCTCACTGAATAAAGAAGTAGAGTAGAACTCTAATATATTTCATATTGTTGTGATATGAAATTGTTGAAAAGGTTAGGTTTGGATATGTGTTGTGATTCTGACTGTTAACTACGTGTAATCAATTAACCTCTGAAGTGCGCATGGGGATAATTAGACACCTCTGCCTGTGCGCATGTATTTGAGCTGTTTCCATCACTAAAATATTAATTTTACCATATATAGCATTAATACTTATCCATATGCGCCTATTATAGGTTGATTATAAAGGTATTAACCTGTTACAACAATAAAACAAGTGAAAACAGCGTTTGGATGGTCAAAATCGGCGATACAGGGCGGGAGTTGCATAATGTATGGGTGAGGCAACCTCCTTTCCCGCCAATTTCCCCCAAGGCTGAAGAGACACTGTCGATCGATACTCTCTCTCTCTCTCTTGCACTCGCTTGCTAACAGTGATGACAATGCCCTGCTTGCAACTCGCTAATGTTAGCACGACAATATATCTCAGAATAAGGGAATGACAGGGAAAATAGGTGATAACTGAAGGAGGGGAGGTAGAGGACTGATATTTTGCATGGCCCAAGGGAAAAAAAAAATCGATGTTTAAAATTTTTTTTTTTTTTTCTCCGACTCTTAAGAGTCTTCCCGCAGGCCGCCGGGGGAACTCTTAAGAGTCTTCCCGCAGTTCCCGGGTTAATGAACACACCAGAGTATAGAATCGTATAGCATTATATATAAGACTCATTTGGTCAATTATAATACGCTACCAAACTACTCTTATCTGAAATAAAGATACAATTAGTTTTAGTTAAAGTATATGTTTAACTAGACGGACAATTAATATACCAGAGCGATAAGAATTGTTCGGGAAGCATGAAATACAAGACTCATTTGACTAATTAAAATATGCTTGAAAGAGGATACTACCTGGAATAAACATCCAATATATTTCTAACTAGATGGACAATTATGAACAATATATTTTCGTGTAACATGAAATACAAAACTCATTTGGCCAATTAAAATATGCTAGACAAATTATATTACTTAGAATGCATATTCAATTAGTACTAATTGAACTATATTTCTAACTTATTATACCATATAAAACTGCGATAGGAATAATGAATTGTACAGATGAATACATAATAATATTTCGGTTATGTTACATATGAATAGGACAAGAGCATATGGCGATTAATAAAGGCAGTATCACACCACTCATATTCTTCTAACTGATCTAGCACAACGGATCATACATTACCAACTGCATATCATAGTTGTAAAATCAAGTTATACAATTAGTAGTTATCTCATTACAATCATGTAGCATTCAATATCAGTGTTAATCCAATATAATCTAGCTTTATGAAATTAGGAACATTATGTACACAAGCAATACTTAAGTTGAAATACGCAAGTACATTAATATAAACAAAGCTAGTGTTCCCCTTAGACCTATTTTGGCGGCATATAATACGGCCTCACATAAATTAAGCAGTTGTTTTCGTTTCCATTCTCTCTACTTTTACACAAAATGAATATACAGTACAAAATTCATATGAACTGTTTGATTCCCTCTCTGGGTTCAGATTACCCCACTCTGCCCACCTTTGTTTCTTCGATATTGTTTCTCTATTTACTAATGTTCCAGTTAACGAAACCATTGATTTATGTATTGATTTTTTGTTCAGTGGTACCGAAATATGTATGGGCATGAGTAAATCCTGTTTTAAACCTCTTATATCTGCATGTGTAAAGATTGTCACTTTATCCTTAATATTGAAGTATTTAAACAAATTGACGGTGTTGCGATGGGTGCGCCTCTGGGTCCCACTTTTGCTAATATATTCCTTTGCCACTGGGAAAAGAAGTGGTTAGATAGTTGTCCCTCTGTCTTTAAGCCCATTTTGTACCGTAGGTTTGTTGACGACACTCTTTTGGTATTTAAACAAAATAGCCATGCACCTCTGTTTTTAAATTATCTAAATGCACAACATAAGAATATTAAATTTACTATGGAGAATGAGGTCGATGGTAAATTGCCCTTTTTAGATTTGCTGTTATGTAAGATCAAAGATAGTTTGATGATCTCTATTTATAGGAAACCCACTTTTTCAGGCCCTGGCACTAGCTTTTTCAGTTATAGTTCCCTGAGATTTAAGATAATCTCTATTAAAACCCTCCTCCACAGAGCCAATAAATTAACTTCAACTTATATTTTGTATCATGAAGAGGTCAACTTTTTAAGGAATTATTTTGTTAACAATGGATTTACCTCTGTACTTTTTTTACAAATAGGCCTATGTAAGGAATTTCTTAGCTAATTATGTATCAACCTAAACAAGCTGTACACACTGTGAGTAAGGAGGAAATATACAGTACATTAAATTACCCTTTCTTGGTAAAGTTTCTGATAAACTAGAAAATTCACTTATTGATCAACTTGCTAAATTCTACCCTCAAATCCAGTTCAGGTTCGTTCATATGAATGATTTTAAGATAGGTTCATATTTTTGCTTTAAGGACCGTCTGCCCACACCCCTGCGTTCATCGATCATCTATAAGTTTCAGTGGCCTAGTTGCCAGACAGGGTATATTGGAAGCAATTTTAGAGCTTTCAAGTTTAGGATCGATGAACATATGGGTCAGTCGAGCAGGACCGGTCTCCCTATCAGCAAGCCTCTTCACTCAAGTGTAAGAGAACATTGCTACGATTGTAAAGTTTCTGTTAACCCCCGTGACTTCACTATTATTGATTCTGGTAATACTGAAAATCTAAGGATACTAGAGTCCCTCCACATTTCTTAAAATAAACCCCCCCTCAATAATTATCAGTCCACTGTTCCTGTAAGCATTGTACAGTAACTTGTGAGCATAGAAGAATTACCCCTTTCACTCTTTTAATATATAAAGTTATGGCTATCTTTTTTTTCTTTTCTGGCATTCTATACTATATTGCCTTTTAAATATTGCAAGTTTATCCTCCCACTATAATTTACTTTCAATATTGACTTTTTTTAGTCTCAGTTTACAAATATCCCACAATTTTGCTTATTTATAAATATACGAGTGTAATGTAGGTTTTTTCTTGTTTTAGATCACTGATGATGACACAAAGTTATGTGTCGAAACGTCTGGAAAATAAAGATGCTGTTTGTTGCAACGTTTGTCATCCTTTTCCTCTATATATATAAACAAATCTCTAAACTGTATAAATGTCTAATACTTATCATTGGAACAACATACCTTTCTAAATTCACAGGGACGTGGCCTAAATTTAGAAACAACTGTGTCCACTTTATGAAGGCAAGTGGTGGACACAGCAGAGTCCGAGAGAGAAAGGTGATGTAAACAGTAAAAGTTATAGTAAGTATATAGTAAAGGAATATTTCATGGAATGGAAAATATAAACACATATGCGCACACACACACACCCACCACCTGCACTACCGCTGTCTCCAGTTGTACCGCTCTGTTATGTAACCGACTTATGATCTGAGTTATACTACAATAATTATATATTACGTGTGTGTATATATTAGTATGCCCCAAGTCACACCCGCTACCTAGAGACTCCCACACGTGGTACGACGCTGAACCCTGCGGATATACAACGATGTGGCCCCTTAGTAGGGGTAGTCATAGGAAGTGTTTGGGGTGACAAAACCACTCATGTTAGGGTTTAGGCTCCCATAATAAGGGACTCTCCTTGGCTGTGATTTTGACCATCTCTAAATGTATGCAAGAAGATTTACGCCCTTTAGAGGGTGGGTGATTTGTTATCGTCATCCCAAGTTAAGCCAAGGAGATTAGGTAGGAGATTAGTGGCTGATAGGTTCATAGGCTGTTAGATTATAGCAGAGTAGAGTATGAATGACAACATCCACACACCTCCCCGTGGCGTAACTGATAGCGCGTCTGGCTCACAACCAGAAGGTCCCGGGTTCGAGACCCGGGCGGGGAAGAGACATTTGGGCAAGTCTTCTAACGGTGTAGCCTCTGTTCACCTAGCAGTATAAATAGGAACCTGGTATAAGTGGACGAAGTTGTGACGTCCCATCTGGGGTTGGTGATCGGTTACAAGGTGAGATGGGTATCGTACTGGTCAACCTAAGCTACTGGTCAACCTAAGCCTTCTGGTGAGACTGGTACCGTAGTGAGAATGGTACCGTACAGATTAACCCTAAGCCTTCGTTTCCAGATGTCGCCAATTGGCTAAAATACAGACTACACACACATCCACAGCCATTCCAATGATACATAAACACTTACCATGCATTTCACGCAATACATTCCCAGTTAAGGAGGCGCGATAATAATGAGCTTAGCTCGTATTGCGTGGATTCCCCTTGACGAACAAGCAAGTGAATAACACATAAAAGGAGAATATAACGGCCAAGATAACGTCCAGGTTACCGACCAAAGTTCTGGTGTGCCGTCTGTGGTAAGGCTGCCAAGCCTGAAATTGACAAGACCTGCTTACAACAAGACTGTCCTAACATAGGTCACACTGCTTGCTTCACTGATAAAGCAAAATTCAACTGTGAGGAAGCAGGTAGCCTAAGCGACCACCTTGGGCTAGAAACAGGGATTACATTCTATACAGAGGCGACAGGCAATGTACAAGCAGACAACCATACTGTAGATGAAGATGATGATGATTTACACCAGTGGTCACCCAACAGACTGGTGGCCCTGGTCAAACAAGTAAGAGAGAAGCTGTCTTCATCAAAAACTAATCTTTTCCAATACAAAGCTAAAATAGGCCAACTGCCTGAAAAAAAAAACTATTTGTAGAAGCCATTTTTGTCATCGATACCCTCATCGCTACACAAAACAGTAATGAGGAGATTAAGCAGCGCACCATTGCCGTTTCTGCTTACCCAGAAAGAATCGATGAGGAATGGGAGAATCTCATTGATGAGAATGATGAACAGTATGTATGGTGGACATCAGTACAGACAAAAAATGTAAGACAAATATATCAACAAGGGGAATCCACTAACCGCACTACCAAGCAACAAAGGAAACGACAACCTTCAGCTCCTCGCCAACAAGACATATTCCTCTAATAGAATATCAACCTCGGCAGACTCTCATCTAATGATCCAACATAGGGGATATCAAAACCAAGTACCAAACAGGAATCTGCATATGCAACACAAAAAAAGGCAAAACCATATATACACTGAAGAACAAGAACAGAGGAAAAGGCAGTTATGCACGCTATAAGAAAACCGGGAAACACACTGATGAATATAGATATCAAGACTCCCAAGAAGATCTGGAAGAACTGATGCGCTCCAACACTGAACAAAGGAGAAATCCAGAAATCAGTGCTCCGGTGAGGAAGAGTGTAATGAGAGTCATTGTTTCGGACATTCCAGGGAGGAGTGCCCTCGCTTAATGTACTGTGACTACTGCTATCGTAGATAACATACAGTACAAAACTGTCGAGATAACATTGCTGACCAGAGACAACAAGAGGTGATAAACACTTTAAGATCTAGCAACCAGAAAACTGTGGCAGCAGTCCGTATGATACAACTCCAACAATAAGTATCACCAGTCCATTACACAGGAAATCACAGCGGCAATACATCTAGCTTTTCCGTATTTAACAAATCTGCTCCATTCCCATTTAACTACAATGTGGGCCAACAACTGTGCCCCCAAGCACAAATGATCCATCAATGAAATAAGAATATTGTCAGCTAATGTGAGGGGCTTTCACACTAATGTTGGCGACCTGACTCACCAATTTGTAAATAATGAATAATCTGATATTGTCTTCTTGGTGGAGACTTTCCTGGACGATACGGTGCTCCCCAACTATGTAAACATTGCAGGTTTCACATCGTGGTACAGGAGAGATTGCAACACACAAGGTGGAGGAGTAGCTCTGTGTTATAGGGAGGGACTTCAAATCCAAGTCATTGACATTCCAATACCTAACGAAATGGAGATAATTCTCTTCAAGATTATTGACAATGAATCTCAAGGTATTCTCTGATGAGGGTGTTACCGCCCACTGTCACAGGGAACAAAGTTATTAGATTTCCTGATGAACAATATCGATCATCTTATGCATAAGAATAACTGCGACAGAGTACTGATTATTGGTGACCTGAACCAACACCGAGTACAAGTCTCATTTGATCATCTCTTGGCAGTTTTCAATCTCCAAAATTATGTGAATGTTCCTACTCATACATCTGGTTCATCCTTGGATCCAGTATTAACTATTTGCCTTCCCACACTGTTCATTGCTCTCTACTTGGGTTTGTTGGTTCCTCCAACCATGTGGCAGTTCTCACTAAGATAAGATTGCAGATACAAAGAAAAGAGACTAGTGAGATAAAATTGTGGAGATGGAAGGAAGCAGATTGGCATGGATTTAAACAAAATCTAATTAATACAAGATGGACATATGTTATACAAGGGAATGTAAATGAACAAGTAAATGCCTTCACAACTAAGATCTATGAACTGCAACAAATGTATGTTCCACACAAAATTCACACATCCAAACCTTCTGACCAGCCATGGTTTGGCCCACAGTGTAAAGCTGCATCAGATTCCAAATATAAGGCTTGGTTAAAATACAAAAGTATCTCTTCATTAAGAAACAAAACAAAAAATACATACAAAAGCTGTGGCACATATGAACCAGGTACAGAGATGGGCAAAACGCAATGAGAAAACAGCACAAAACAGAAATTTAGACATAGCAATATGGAAGTAAGCAATGGTGGGGCATAGTTAAGGAGAACCAACGACATTCTAGAGATGAAACTATCCCACCACTAACTCTTTAAGATGATACAGTACCATTAAAAGCAGAAACAAAGGTTAATGCACTTGTCGAACATTTCTCTGCAAAGATGTCTGTACCAAATCCACAACACCAGCCAGCTACAATGCCTGTAAGAACGCAAAATGAAAACAAAACTGTGTTGTGACCACAACAAAAACTGAAGTTTATGAATACCTAAAAAACCTGGATGAGAGAAAAGCAATGGGACCAGATGGTATCAACCTATGCACATTGAGAAGATGTGCTAAAGAACTAACTGGTCCATTATGTATAATCTTTAATAACTGTCTAAATTAAAATCAATGGCCAGAAATATGGATATTAAACAATATCGTCCCGGTGCATAAGAAAGGAAGTGTGACATGAAGAACTACCGTCCTGTATCATTACTTTCCATTACAAGCAAAATTCTGGAAAAATAATATCATCACGCCTCACAGATCATCTGGTAAAAAAAAAACTATTATGTACAAGGCAATATGGATTTAGGAAAGTTTACTCTGTTGCCGACCTCCGTCTCCTGTTAACATCTGAGTGGACTGCTGCACTTTACAAAGGGAAATGCACCTGTGTTCTAGCACTAGATATTGAAGGAGCCTTTGAGGGAGTGTGGCATAGGGGATTGCTGGAGAAACTACAGTCAGTAGGAGTAGCAGGTGGTCTCTATGAATTATAGTAAACTACTTACAGAATAGAAAACTTGAAGTAGTCTTGAATAATAAGGAATCTGTACATCACTACATCAAGGCAGGAGTACCGAAAGGGACCGTCTTGGGACCTCTATTGTGGAATGTTTTCACTAACGACCTTCTTCACCTCATTTCTGAAGCCCAAGCATTTGCTGTTGATGGGGCATTAGCAGTTACCTATGATCCAAAAGAAGTAGCAGCTGCAGTAGTCCTGGTCACAAAGAGACTGGATGGAGTGAAAAGTGACAGGTTAGATTTGCTCCTCATAAGACCTCATAAGACCTAACTAACTAGGGCGGATGCACAATTGCAATTAAACTTCAATGGAAGCATCATTAATTCAAACAATGAGGTTGACATATTAGGGGTCGTCTATGATAAAAAGTTAAATTTCAAAACACACATAGAGAACATTGTTAGAAAAGCTTCCGCAAAATGTACTTTTCTCAGGAACATATCAAGCCGGTTTGATAAGAAAGGAAAGGATATTCTGTACAGAGCCCAAATCAGATCTGCAATGGAGTATTCATTTCTCACATGGGGAGATGCGGCAAATATACATGTGAAACTCTTGGACAAGGTACAGAGGAGAGCATAGAGAGTAACAGAACATGAATTTCCTACTCCACCTAAAGCAAACCTCGACAACCTACACTACATCATACTAGGGATGTTGCTGGAATTACAACCCCGTTTAAGATCCAGTGTCAGAACACCCCTCATTTACAGTCTCTAAGGCAAATCCAGCGACAGTGGGAGCGGACCACAAGAACAGTGGAAAGAGCTCCTGATGCATTGGAGCCGCACTGTCACATTTCAGCATATCAGACAGTTTATTCCAAGATAGCGTAGACTATTGAAAAATATCCTAAGTCAAGGTAACAATGTAAATAACCACAATGTACAAAGTTTTAAATGCTATGTAAATGTTTGGCTAAAAAATAACCAGACATAAAATAAGCTTTAATATCAATGTTGGGCTTTAAGATAAGTACCATGTCAACGCATGCACCTTTAGCCTGGCAAAGTAGTAGTCAGCCTATTAAAAGGCACTGAATGTAACCTCTGAAATAATAAGTATTAAAGGAGAGAGAGAGAAAGAGACAGATTGTATAACAATATCTTTAACTTTGACTATCATCACATGTAGCATAATTTTTACATATGGGTGCCATTTCAAAAAGCATAATGATAACAGTGATAATGTGAACGGTAATGGGACGTTGTTATAACTCCATGGTCAATACTGTCCATATCTCTCTCTCTCTCTCTCACCGGCACTGTTTGCTCCACACCTGATTATGCCGACTAAGGTATCAGCCCTCACCCACGAAGACTGTTATTGATCATATACAGTAGGTGTGCGTGAGAGAGAGAGAGAGAGAGAGTGTGTGTGTGTGTGAGAGAGAGAGAGATAGAGAGCAAGAGCGAGTATGGGTAATTCTCACACATTTAGTATAATTTCCCAACATTTACCGAACACACACACTGTCCATACTTAGTATCTAGTATGAACAGTCTCGTTGTTACGTAATCTGGGTTGATTTAACGTTACGTATCTTTCCGTAGACTTAAGTTGAACGCTTTCCATAGTCCTAAGTTGAACGCTTCCGTAACCTTAGGTTGGACGTCCACAATTGGGAAGAATATATTATTCTGTGGTAAAGTATTGTAGGATTATAATTCCCATATATATTTGTGTATTATTTAACCCACTGAATCCAAGCTAGTTTAGAATAAATGTACAATCAGGGACTGGCCGTTTTGGCAAACAAAATGTTGTTCTAAAATGGAAGAAAAAGGTGAAAAATTAAGAAAACCCAAATTACTCACCTCGGTCATTTGGGGGACGTATGGGGGGGGGTGGAGGGGGCAGCCTCATACATCATCTAGTGCCGGGCGGCCTTCAAACTTCCCGCCCGGGCAGCCATAGTTGAGCGCGGCAGCATGGCAGATGTAAGATGCGGCAAGTTTTCGAGTGACGGTTATTTACACCACCCGAGCATCATGTGTGCCTTCATAGTTCATATATTAGCAACATGTATCACATAATGTCATTGTAAGTGAAGTTACAGTGTGAAAAGTGCTTAGATATAAGTCTTGTAAGTGCACACGAGTGGCAAGCCCAGTGAGCGTCGCCGTTGCCATGGATACTGGCGGCCATCATGGTCTCGGACAATAACAGAACGCACGAACTGACACACACCCAGCTGACTGACACCCGCCACCAACACTTTCCCTTTTCTTGCGTTTCTCTCTTACTCCCTGCTTTATTCAGTTTTCATGTCACTTCCTCTCTTTATTCAGTTTATTACTTTATCATATGTTTTATAGTTATAGAATATGAGTTTCACACATTGTGTTTTACGTACGTTTGACTTAGAAATAGTATATATTTACACTTACTGGTGTCCGTCACTGTTTTACGTATATTTGAGTGTCAATCTCACTTACATATTGTGTTCGGCACTTTGTATATATTTATATTTACACTAAGTTTATATACACACACACTTCATAGCGTCATTTATCGCAGTCTTTCAGTACACTCGTTTAGAAATTGTCAAGGGTGTGATACTCCCTGAAGCAGTCCGGGAGACACAGTGGAACATCACATTCTCTGCACATCCACCTGGTATCTGTTTTCTCAGGCTGCCTCTGTGTCGTGTTGTGGCACACATGACACTGTCTTCGGGGTTTGTCATTGTTTTCTGTGGGCGGCACATATTCAGGGAAGTGGCGTTGTGTCAGCCTGGCAATCCCTTCTGCTGCTGGGCGTCGATGGGCGGGGGGTTGCTGGAAGTGGGGGGCTGTCGTGTATTCCCTCAACACCTCCCTGGACAACTCGATGCAGAAGTTCTCCATCGTTTCCTGCTTGCCGGTGATTGTTGAGTAGAGGATATGGCTGTTATAGAGGGTGAGATCGAGGAGGTGGAAGAATAACTTCTTATACCACCTCATCGTCTTCCTTGCACACTCACATGACGAGATGACAGCATCTGATTTGTCCACCAGCCGCATGTTGATATTATAATCACAGATGGCCAAAGGTTTCTTGATAGTTTCGCCAGTTGCTCTGTCACGACGTCTGCTGTCTTGGAAGATGGGAAGGTGGACTGTTGTGAGGACGTTCACATCCCGGTTATCCATCCAGGACAACATGAGGACATTGTTAGCCTGCTTGTGGATGATGGAGCCCTTTTCCCGCCTGGGTGGTAGTTCGGGCATGAAGATACGATTCCTCCTGACGGTGCCACAGACACCTGTACTGCGGCTATGCAGGAACTTGGCAAGGGAGGGGCTGGTGTACCAGTTGTCCAGGTACAGTATGTGGCCCCTGTCCAGGTAGCCCTGCAGCATGGTGATGACGACGGCCCCAGAAATTCCGTATGTCCACGTTTCCACCAATTCTGTTTTCTTGCCCATATACAGAATTAGGTCCTGGATGTAACCGGTTCGACAGTCACACATCACGAAGGTCTTCAGGCCATATCGATGTCGTTTGCTGAGCATGTACTGCCGGATGCCAATAGCAGCAAACTCTCATCAATAATGAGCTTCTGATGGGGTTTGAAGGCGGCAGCAAGCTTCACCTTCAGGTACTCGAAGATGGGTCTTATCCTCTCCATGGGGTCCTTCATAGCTCTTGGTTGAGTTTGATTTCTGGTGTGGGCTACCAGGCTGTCAATGAAATGTAGGTTCCCCATCATGGCTGTGAACCTATTTCTGCTCATTATTTGGCCCAAAATAGGGGTTCGGACGAGAGGATCCCAGGACCAGCACTTTTTTATGGAGGATTTCCTTGTGACCCCCATCAGCATGACAATGGCCAAGAATGTGTAAAACTCCGGGACATCAAGGGAGGACCATGACAGCCTTGCAGAGTATTTTGACTGCTCGTTCCCACCCATGAAATTATAATTGTACCAGTTGGTCTGGTCAACAATTAGAGCCACGAGATTGGTAGTGAAGAACTGCCTGAAGATTTCAAGCCTCGTGGTCTGCCACCCCTGGTTTGGGAGCGTAGGGCCAGCAATCCCAGCGCCCACAAAGTTGTAGTCGGTGGGCACAAAGTTGTCGCCATCAACCCAATCCCACACGTCGGGTTGAGCGGCACCTTCGTCGTCGAATCAAGAACTATGCTTCATAAACTATTGAATTACCTTCCACTACATTTGGATACTCGACCTAGACTTGGCCATCAGCATTATACTCCGTGACCAGAGTTGCAAATGTTGCATATTTGTTTATGCTAATCTGTTTCAAATAATTAGTATTTTTCTGCTAACAACCTAATATCATCACCATATTCTAAGATACATTGATTTCGTAATTTCTAATGTGTGAATAGGTAAACCTATACTTTCTCTTTAATTAAGTCCATAGTAAACATGTTAATCATGTATCAGTTATTTAGTGCTTTATTTGTAACCCTGTTTTGCTAGATTTCTAATTAAGCATATATCTCATTAACTCCTGTCCAATGAGGATGTTTGTAACTTCTACTACCTGGCAGGCGGGCAAATTTACCCTAAACGAGCTTCATTTCATGCTCTTTTTCATGCATAAACAAGAGCCAGAGAGTAATAGAATTAAGTATCCGTGAAAGGGCGATAATAGAGCTTTCCAATGACACCTGAATCATCTTTGTACGACCACGGGTTATTCTGTAGCGATCGTGCAACACGAGGGAAAAAACCCTAAAATACGGTAATTTCACAAGTTTTTTTCCTTGTCTCGCGAGGCCGTGGGTGTGGAATGGTGCGGAGGTACTGTCAGTCGCGGCACTGGGTCCGTGCCGAGCGGTCAGAGCCCGCCTATCGTCCTCCCAACGCGTGGACTCTCTCTGAGCCGATAATGTGCTCAACATCCCTTGCGACATATGTCGGGCACCGCAGGGGTGGCCATGATTCTCTCACTCGACATATGCCGGGCCCCGCGGCTTGAGTGTTAATAACACTTTTTTTGGGAAAATGGGATACAACAATATATGTTCATTTTCCATTTTACAGTGTGTTACTCGTCATAGTCTGTAACTGTTATTTCAATACACCCTGTCTTGTATGTGAGTATACTATATACTGTATACTCATAGATATGCTCTACTTATGACTAAGCACTTCACTTACCTTTGGGAAAGAAGTGATATATGAATTTATTTTGCTTCCGCTTGTATTTTCCGCAAACAACACATCTGTGACCGTGTTGTTTTGGTGCTATGTTTGTATCTGCCACCACGCCATCTTGCAGCTCCTAGTGACATTTGTATGTGTAGCCTACAGACGATGCACCACCGATGGCACAGCCATCTTCAGGGGTGCTTGGTCAAGAGAGGGATCAATTGGGAGCTCGTTTAAGACTTTTCTCCTTAATAGATTCTTCTTGTTGGCAACCTTCAGCAGTGTTGCTTATTTAGCTACTTTGCCGCTAGATCAAGAAATAGTTCTTCGATCTAACAGTAATTCTTTGACTTCTAACATTATAGATTCTTGCCACACTCTGGAGGTTTGATCCATTTATAATCGATGTTTAAAAGAGTTTCATTAGACTTTTGTGGACTAATGTAGTGGTATTATGTTATTTTGATGAAGTAACCCTGCCGGCCAGCCAGTGACACCCACCCCCACCTTCACTTGGAGTATGTTTCCCTAGTGTTCGGCGGTGCGTGTGGCTCCTTCATTAGTCCGGGTCTTTATTCGTGTTTCGTAGTAAGTAAGGCCTTGGTAGTGTTCGTGAGGAGGCCCTGAGGAACGAGGCGACAGAAGGCGAGGACGGAGTGTGAGTGTGATTCTCCTGTTGTTCCTTTGTGTGTGTTTTGATCTGCCATCCCTTCTGGTGTTTCTGGCTGGTAACTCGCCCCCCTGCTCCACTCTATCCAGCCCTCCCACACTCCCACCTTTTCACCCCGCTTCCGCGCCCTCCTCAACCCCGGTAATACAACCCATCAACATGCACCTGTTACCTTCCCCACTCTACTCTTTGACAATGAAGCAACTTGGTTGAGCCCGAGGACTTTCAGTCTTCTACTGTACTTCTCACTTCTCAGCTTGTTCTTCCTCTGTCCAATTGCTCTTCTTCCCTACTTTACTCCAGCCGTGTGGTCTGGGCTCCCCATTCTCACCGTTTTAAACCGTATAATTTATAGCCTTGGTAAAGAGCATATAAACCATTAATCAAAACTCTTTCACCACCTCTTGTAACTTCCTTCTCGTTCGTTCTTCCCTACTTCCCTTATAAGTACTTTGATTTTGTGTTATCCTCTTCAGCTTTTATCAGGTCAGGTGAAGCTATTGCTGGATAAGCCTTTACAACGGCACTTTTTATGTTCTACCCGCCATGCTTACCAACCTCCTTCCTTCCACTTCCCATCATGTTCCTTCCTCCGCAATCATCCATCCCTCCACACCTCTCCCTTCCTATGGTTAATTTAGATAAGTGGACTGTATATTATTGATTTTGAAGAAGTATTAACCATATAGAAATATTTACCCTTAGATGAACTCAGCTGGTGATTGGAAGATGGCGGAAACTAGGCTAGATGACTTGAAGTGATTAGTAAAGTAAACAGCGTATGAAAAGAGGCTACAATAGGCTAGGATAGGCTAGATATTTACGTTAAGTTGTGCTAATTAACAAAGATGATGATGTAGTGACTATATGGAGTATGAGATGAAAAGTGAAGCGAAAACACCTGGTGAAGTAACTATAGGAAGAAGGCTTAGCGTGTGTAGCTGGGACGGAGGTTGGTTGGGAGTGAGCGAGCGCATTATGTTTGTCTCTGTCGTGACATACCGCGCACTCGCATAACAGATGGAAAATGTATCCCATCTTTTTTACAATGAGATACTTATGAACAATCTTAAATACAAATATATATGGGAATTATAATCCTACAATACTTTCCCATATACAACTATAGAATAATATATTCTACCCAATCATGGAACGTTCGACCAAGGTTATGGAAGCGTTCAACTTAAGACTACGGAACGATACGTAAAGCTACATCAACCCAGATTACGTAACATCGAGACTGTTCATACTAGTTTGAGTACACTAAGTATGGACACTCCCTTTCTCCTCACCACCTCCCTTCCTCCACACCTCCTCTGCCCTCCCTCCATACCACCGCCCTGCCTCCCACAACACGTTTTTCCTCCCCACCACCCTACAACGTCTCCCTACCTCCCTATCATCCTCCCCATACTTCCTTAACTTTCCCCTCCCACTTCCCTCTCCCTTGTTCCTCCGCTCCTTCCTATATTCCTTCCCTCGTTCCATTAATCCTCCCTATCTCCCTGCTCCTTTCTATTCTATCAAATGAATAGTCTCACATGAACAATGACATTGTACATTTAACCCATCTACTGTAGACTCTATATGCTACGTGTATACATTTATGTTCTTCTTTTACATTATCGCAGCAATGTAGTTATGCTTCTTTTGAGCAAATAGGAGCAAATATAATTACTTCGGCAGAAGTCGGGTTTCTTCTTGTAACATACATAAAGTCGTTATGACTATCATTTCTATAAATGTCATTACCTGCAGAAATATAAGTATATTTTATTTGACTGTGTGGGTTAAATACGGGAAATGCAGCCACCTTGAATCAGTGAAGATCTATTTTTGTGTTCACTATTCCACCATATTTTTAGTATATTGTCATCCTCAATACCAGTGCTAAGACCAGCGGGGGTTTTGGGGCGGCAGCCCCCATGTTAGGTTAGTAACATCAAATATGAAAATTGTTGGGGTGATAGGGTATGGCCAAAACAAAACATTTCCACAACAAATGAGTGCTAAAATCGATTGAATGACATGAAAAAACAGTGGGAAAAAACATGTTTTGTTTGGAAAACTCACGCTTGTGTTTGATCGGAAAATTTACCGGCTTGGTGTTTCAAAGTATGATGATGAGTAAGTTAGGTCAAATTAAATCATTTTGGTAAAGTTGTGTAACGATTGATAAGTGGGAGACGTTAACGTCAACATTGAACGAATCTCCCCAACATATCACGGGAAAACAATTACTTCATCTCTTAATTACTGCGAGTGAAACTGCATGGTGACCATAGTTTACTCCCTCACTGGCGTCATTCCTCACCACTGATATTCAATCCCTATCTCCCTTTATCCCTCCCTACCTTCTTTCACGTCCATCTCTCAATTCTTCACCCCTCCCCTCTCCCCCCCATCCTTCCCCATCTCCCTGCTTTACTGATACATTTTCTCATCCCATTGTTTCGGGTTCTCTCATCTCGACTTTCCTTCTCTCCCCATCTTTCTACCCTCCAACCTTCCCTCTCCACCTCCACTTTTCAAAGCCACTTCTCAAAGCAAATAGAGTTCATGGATGTAAACACACTCGTGCTACAATATCTGTTCACCCAAATATTTGACGAATTTCTGAAATACAACTGTGCAAGCATAACATTATGTTAAGGTTACGAATTGGCCCTGGCACCAAAGATCAATCGTGTACCGGTACAATACAGTTATAGTATCTGTATGTCATAATATATGTAGGGCATTATTATTATTATTATTATTATTATTATTATTATTATTATTATTATTATTATTATTATTATTATTATAAGTATTATTATATGCAATGCCGAAGCCTCCAACCAAGGTGCAGAAACACCAGCAAGATGAATCCACACGAATCACCTGCAGGCACTGGAGATAGACTAAAGGCCGCGTCATACAGAACTCGAATCCACCAGAACCCACTGGATTCGAACTTTTCACCGGAATTGACGAGAATTATGCGGCCTTAATTGAGTGTGACTTCAGAGTAGAATGCGACCCATCAATGACCGGAATGTAACTCGAACGTAACACGATGGACTCGAATGTAACCCAAATATGAGTCGATGTTAACCAGTAAGTGACTCGAAGGAAACCGGATGTGGAAAGAAGACTATTCGATCCCAAGTCGAATGCAACTCGAATAACCAGAATGAGACCAGAATGTCAGTCTATCATGACCAGAATTACATGAAGTTAAGTCGAACGTAAGTGGAACTAAGTTGAACGTAACTCGAACGTAAGTGGAACGTGACTCGAATAGGCAGAACGTCCCTCGTTGAGGAACCTTTGAGTATATAAAGGGAGAATTGGTTCACAGGCACACCAGTAGTATATGGATATAAATGTTAAGTTATCTGTTCAATACCTTTGCATTAAAAATTTACCCCAGGTCATGTAATTATTTTATTCAAGTTAATTGTTCATAAATGTGCAATTTATATGATATTACTATCATGTTTGCATGTGACCTAAAAGTGTCCAAAGAAATTTTATTCCAATGACATATACCACACTACACTCGATGGCATTTTATAAGTTTCCAAGTCTTTTCATAGATCTCTTGTAGACTAATTGCGTATGACAATGTACCATACACCAATTTGAACAACCCAATTTAATAAGTGTCAAATATTTCTAAGTTCTCTCTTCAATATAATTGCAATGACATATAATTTTTTGTAAGTATCGAAAATATTAAACTTCTCTTTTGAATCTACCTGCAACGCCATATAGGCCACACAATTTAAGCCCAATTTTCTAAGTGTGTGGACATAAATGTCAAGTTCTCTGTTCAATACCTTTGCATTAACATATACCCATGTGATGTCTTTCCTTTGATTCAAGTTAAACTGTTCATAATCTTCTATTTATAATATATTGGTATCATGTTTGCATCTTACCTACTCGATCACATATTTCTACTTATATACGTATATACTGTATATACCTTCTAGTTACCTTCTAGTTGGATTCCACTTGTATTCTAGTACTTCTCGTCATGTTCGAGTCGACGTCCAATGTACACTCGATACATCAAGCAAGTATGCAGCCATCTACCAGTCATATTCTAGTCGGCATCCAGTTGTATTCTTCTTAATTCGGGTTATATTCAACTCTCATTCCATTACATTCAATTTTAAAGTGGAATAATCAACTTGTCATCCAGTTGACTTCCGGTCATTATCGAGTGGCATCGAGTTACATTCAAGTAATTCGAGTTCGGGCATCGACTATAAAAAAAATTAGACATCAGAACATGACACCAGAATAGGTAGAATGCGACTGCAATGCGACTCGAATGCGACCAGAAGAAGACTAAAATGTAACTCGATAATTTTTAACGTTTTTTTCACTCGATAAATAGTAGAAAGTTAACGCATGCACTAACTTTTTGCTCACTCACTCGATCAATCGAGTGACGACTAGAACATCACTCGAATCACAATAATAGACAAGAATCTAACCAGAACACGTACAAGAATAGACCAGAATCGGGAAGAAGTGGATAAAATTTGAATTTTTGAATTCATTCTGGTGGGTTCTGGTGGATTCGAGTTCTGTATGACGCAGCCTTAAGGCAACTCAAAAAAAAAAGAAAAAAAAAAAAAAGACATTGAACACAAATAAAATAACTAATACAAAATTACGCAATGGAGGATGTTAAGTATAAATAAAATACACACAAATAAATATAATCTCTATCTATCTATCTATTGCCTGACGCCGTGATCCCCAAATGGGTGGCCGCGAACGAAATGCCTCCATGCACCCCAGCTAGTCGACGCCCCTCCTCCCAACCAGCACCGCCTTTATCCATATACTTCTTCACTCCATCCTTCCACCTCTCATTCGGTTTACCTCTGCCTCTCTGTCCTTCCACCTCGCTCTCATACACCCTCTTAGTCATTCTCTCGCCTCCCATACGTTCCATCTGGACGAACTATCTCAAGGTGTTCCTTTACACACTTTCCAGCACATCTACCTCCACACCACACCTCCCTCTTACTTCCTCATTCGTCTGTCTATCCCTCCATGTAACTCCGCACGCACTTACCGAGTAACTTATTTCCACCCCTCTCACTCTTGGTTTGAATCTCTTCACCAACGTCCATGCTTCGCTTCCGTAAGTCAGTGCCGGTATTACCACTCTGTCATTAATTAAAATTAATGCTGCAAAAAAGCATTAACTCTTGACATAAAAACAGAGATATAAACTGAATTGACTAGCTCATTTGGCATCTTATTCCATGAACTAGAGTTATGTGTGTTCATTATTATATGATGTGTATTCGTTATTATCTATATATCTATCTATCTATCTATCTATATGCTCAGGCCCAATCCCCATTTTGGGGGTAGCCGACTCAAGACAGAGCAAGAACAGGGAAAACACAAAAACAACATAAAATAAAAAATAAACACAGATAAAAAACACAAACTCTCACACATCCAGGTCACCCAGGAGAAGACCCAGAGACCAGGGTTACCAAGGTCGCTTCAGCACTCCCCCGGACGCTGACCACCCGGAGAGGTTCCGATCTCGACAAGCAGACATGCAGCGGAGCCAAAGCCACAAGCCCTCCCACCACACTTCCAGGCACACCCTTCATATTGATCGTCTCCCCGGGCCAGGCGCCTGATGGACTATTATCTAGTCCAACTTGTGCCCGACCCCTTACTCCAAATGACCACGTGTTCACTCAACTATTCACAAGCATTTTCCATTCACTCCTGTCCACCACCACTTCCCCTGCCTGATCTATAGTCATTCCTCTATCATCCAAGCCTTTCTTACACAGTCTATCCATCTCAATGGGGGTCCCCCCTTCCTGCCCTTCTATCTCCCCTTGTACCTGACTCACATATTCTCTTTGTAAGCCTTCATCTCCCATTCGTTCAACATGACCATAACCAGCTCAGCACCCTTCTGTCCACTCTGGCTGAAAAATGTTGTTCCTACTGCCCCACTCTCCTACGTATCTCCTTCATTCCTCAATCTGTCTCTATGAGTAACTCCACACTATCCTCAAGCAGCTCATCTCCATCACATCCAGCCCTCTTTTCTCTCCTCCTTTTTCTTCAGAGCCCATGTCTCAGCCCCATACATCACTGTTGGCACAACAATTCCTTGATACAGTGCACTTTTTTACTGTTCACTCCGAGATTTCTCGTCTTCCACATACTTCCCATTGCTCCGAAAACCTTCCACTTCCTTCACACACCATCTGTTTTACCTCCACTTCCATACCTCCACTCCTGCTTATTGTCCTCCTCCTAGATATTTAAAACACTCTACTTGTTCCAATATTTCCCCCCATCCAGCCTCACATCTAGATTCACCCTATGACTCTCCCCTATTACACACAACCATTACTTTACTTTTATTGACGTTCACCTTTCAGTTTCCTCCTTCACACACCACACCAAACTCTTTGACTACCCGCTGCAGTTTCTCATCAGAATCCGCCACCAATGCTGTGTCATCAGCGAACAGCAACTGATTCAACTCCCCAATCTCTACCATTCTTTTTCGTTTTTCCTACTAAACCCAATCCTCTTCCCATAGTTCTCCTTTCAACCTCCTCACCACACCATCCATAAACATATTAAACAGCCATGGTAACATTACACAACCCTGTCGCAAACCTAACCCTTTACCTCAAACCATTCCTCAATTGTCACCATTTCCTACTCTCACACATGCTCTGCTCCCTTCATAAAAACTCTTAACTGCTTCTAACAAATTTTTCCCTCCTATTCATAAATCCTTAACACCTTCCACATTGCTTCACGGTCCCCCCCCCACAACGATCATACACTTTTCCAAAGTCCATAACCCAAAATATCTCCTTATGCTTCTCTCTAAATACTTCTCGCATAACTGTCTTACTGCAAATATCTGATCCATGCCACCCTCTTCCCCTCCTAAAAACCGCACTGTTCTTCTCGTATTGCAACTTCCCGTACACTTATTATCCTCTCTATCAACACCCTGCCATACAGCTTTGTCCACCCACTGACAATAAACTAATACCTCTATAACTTGAACACTCCTGCCGATCTCCCTTCCCCTTGTACAACGGCACAATACATGCACTCTTCCAGTCTATTGGTACCATTGACACAGCAAAGCACACATTGAAAAGTCTCACCAACCAATCTATTATCACATCTCCACCCTTCTTTATACACTCCACAGCAATACCATCCAAAACTTCTGCTTTTCCCGCTCTCATTTGTTTCACTGCTTCTTTCACCTCATTTTCCTCAATCCTTTCATTCATTCCCTGCCACCTGGGTGGCCTGGGTAACCTATTATGTTGGACAAAATTTAGATTGTGGCCACATGTAATGTTTGTGTTATAGACTATTTTTGTCAATAACCACATTAATTAACTAACACTTTATAAATATGGATCTGAATAGTTTTGGAAAGCTATAAAAGGTTAAGGTAATTAGGATTATAATATGGGAGGGTACCGGTACTCTAATCTGCTGATGACAGATACACTTTGGTAGTCAAGTTTAATAAGGTTAGGCTACTGTAAGGTACAGCATGCCTCTCTACAGTGGGTTTCGATTGGTTAGTTTTATTTGTTCACGTTAACTATTTTGTCTATATATACGTTGGTGTATCAATACTATTTTCTATAAATTATGTTGTACATCAATAATCCTATCCATCTATGTTTCTCTGTATCAATATTTCGGTCTATTTATAATCCTTATAAATATTTCTAGCTATCAACACCTACGACGGTTTCGCTGTATCATCATTATTTTGTGTATCTATCGGTGTATCATCCTGGTTCTCAGTTAATCATGTTATTTGTACCCAATATATCATCATAATTACCTATTGATCCGGAGAGATTATAGCCTAGTCTCCTCACACTCTGCATCGCTTATATATTCCACCCCTACCTCCTCCGTCTAGATAATAACCACATATTACTCCTTATGCTCACCTCCTCCATCTAGCTAAGAATTACCCCTAACCCCTCTATCTAGCGAAGTATCACCTTAACCCCTTATCTCACCTTTTCCATTAAGTTAAGAACCACCCCTAACCACATCTCACCCCGTCCATCTAGGTAAATATCACCCTTCCCCCTCGTCTCACCTCAGCCTTCTAGCTAATATCCACCTAGACCCCTCTCTCACTCACCCCCACCATCTAGCTAACATCCACCTATACCTACCCTTAATTCCCTCAATTTAGATATGTATCACCCCTACCCCTCCTCTTACCCCGTCTATCTAGCTAATGACTACCCTACCCCCTCCTGTCACCTCCTATATCTAGCTATTATCCATCTCTATCCCCTCTTCTCACCCCTTCTATCTACCTATATAATGACCAATACATCCTCCTCTCAGGAAGGGAGTGAGGTTCCCGAAAAGGGGCTCCTGTCCTAACGGTATTCTTGATTTAGTGTGCGGTCTTAATAATCCAGAAGGGTTAAAAGCTTCTGAAGTCATATTTTAACTAATCCTCTCATCTCCTCTTTCTAACTAATCATAAGGATAGAAAGGTAAATCCCTCTCTACCGTATATACCAGAACAGTACCGGAACCGTACCCAATGACTGTATACCCCTTATATTCACCTCCTGTTCACCATTCACTACCTGTTCTCCACTCCATCTACTCATTCACCAACCCATCTACTATTCCTTCATATTGATACCAACCCATTTCCACCCTGCCCTCCATATTGCTACCCACCCATCCTCCATAGTAGTAAGTACTTCACTATCGACCAATCTAATTACACGCGGGGAAACGGGTGCAAAATTATTGGTAAATCTTTTAACTCACACGAAGCTAAGCATTTCTTTTTCAATCGAGTTATCAACTTATGGAATGGGCTTCCCCCAGATGTTATAGACTGCAGCTCCGTTGATTAATTTAAACTTCGCCTAGGCAAATATCTCGCATCAAACCCGCGACTAACTGCGTTTGTAAATGAATAACTTTATTTTATCCTCCCCTCAGTTACTAACCCATCTGTCTCCTACTAACTTCCTAATCCTGCCACGGACATTAGTTCCAGGGCAGTTGTTCCCTTTCCAATGTTCCCTTACCCACTCTAAACCACTGTTTGGACACTTGATCCTCAGTGTTTTGGAGGACAAGCAGCCTAGAAGGGTCACTAGACCTGTTGTTGCTTGATTTCCTTTGTACTCCTGTGTACTCCATATTCCTACCCACCCACTCATCCCTCCATATTGTTACCCACCAACCCATTCCCTCCATATTGATACCCACCCACCCTCCATATTGCTACCCACCCATCCTCCATAATGCTACCCCTCCACCCACCCCTCCATATTCCCAGCTACCCACCCTTTCATATTGCTACCCATGGATCGCTCCATAATGCTACCCTTCCATCACTCCATATTGTTACCCACCAACCACTAAATATATTATATAATATATATATATATATATATATATATATATATATATATATACATATACATATACATATATATATATATATATATATATATATATATATATATTGTGACGCTCACCGCTCACCGGATGGAGCACACCCAGTGAAGAAGGATCCGGAAGGCTCGAACCCTGTCCGCGATGCCTTTTGCGACTATAGAGGGCATGGCTGCGTGAAGTGGGGCGGCAAGAAGCACGGGGTACAGCTTTTGCGTGACACAGGTGCCTCTCAGACACTCTTGAAGAATTTCACTGGTAGACCCATAAACGCGGCACGGGTAGTTGTGGTGCAGGGCGTTAATGCAACTAGGTCATACCCGCTTGTTAGAATGGAGCTTGAAGTTGACGGTGTGACTCGCGAACTGGATGTGGGAATCGTGGAGAAATTGCCTGTTGCGGGCGTCGACCTCCTTCTCGGCAATGACTTTGCTTTGCCTGCTTCTAAGGTTTCACCCTTAGTTGATGCTGAGGAGCCGGCCGACGTGAGTAGGGAGGAACAGGAGTGGGTTGAGAAGTGTCAGGTGCAACCAATGGCGTGTGTTGTAACCAGATCTCTCGCATTCAGGGAGTCACAGCCTAACCAACAGTCTTCAAATAAGTGGAGGAACGGTCACGAGAAGGTGCTGAAAGCTGATACGGTGGAGAGTCTAGTACCAGCAGCGCTTCTCGGGGACTCAGTATTAGCACCATTATTAGAGTCTGGAGAAGCACCACCACCTGTCACTGAGAGTGTAGAGGCAGGGCTTAAAGAGACTCAGAGGCAGCAACGGTATACACGGAGAGAGCAACGGGATGCAAAGTTCGATGTTGGGGGAGGGCATGAGTTGTTTCGCAAACACTTAGACAGGCTAGCTCCCTCAGATATTCGCAAATTGCAGCTAGAAGACCCGGAGGTTCTAAAGTGTAGTGACGGTGCTGTCGAACTTGAGAGTAGAGAACGAATGTTGCGTAGTCTGGAGTTGGCTGGCCGCAATCTGGTAGGCTCTCAGGCCCTCATGAAGGACAGGTACGACCACAAGGTGAAACTCAGGGAGTTTCACGTGGGTCAGGAGGTGTTGATACTACTCCCTCTTGTAGGTCACCCCTTATCCGCAAAGTACGCTGGTCCTTATAGGGTAGCAGAGAAGCTCTCGGACTTAGATTACCTGGTGGCCACTCCAGACAGGCGTAAGAGGAATCAGTTATGTCATGTCAACCTGATGGAGTATGTGAGGCGCCCACCTGAGCCTCTCACTCTCCCCGTGATGACTTTCAGCAGTCAAGGTGGAGAAGGAGAACGGGACAGTCATGCGCAGGTGGATGACAACTGGGATTATCATGTTTCTGCAGATCAGTGGGCGGGAAACACGAGACAGGCGGCTCATGAGGCTTTGCAACACCTACCTGAGCAACAGCGTGTGGCTGTCGAGCGCCTATTCTGTTTATACCCTACTGTATTTGCGGAACACCCAGGCCTCACTACTCAAGAGGTGCACGACGTTGACGTCGGAGACCACCCACCCTTCAAATCAGTGCCCTATAGGGTGCCCCCTATTAAACTTCCGGCCCTCCGGGCGGAGTTGGAGTATATGTTGCAACAGGGACTGATCGAGAAGGGGGCGGTAAAGTGGACATCTCCCGTTACGCTGCAACCTAAGCCGGATGGCAAGGTGCGCTTCTGTGTTGATTACCGCAGGCTAAACGGCTTGACTTCCACCAACCCATATCCTCTTCCCCGGGTCGATGACTGTGTAGACAAGATTGGCAGGGCTAAGTTCTTGACAAAGGTGGACCTGGTAAAAGGTTACTGGCAGGTGCCTTAGTCTGCACGGGCGAAAGAGGTGTGTGGTTTTGTGGTGGATGGTGCTACATATCGTTGTAATGTCATGCCGTACGGTCTAAAGAACGCACCAGCGACCTTCCAAAGCTTGATGAACGAGTTGGTGGCTGACATTCCGAACTGTACCGTGTACCTGGACGACGTCATTATCTACGATGACGATTTCAAGAGCCACTGTGAACATGTAGAATCCCTATTTAAGAAATTAAGCGAGGCAAACTTGGTGGTCAACCTGGGAAAGTGTGCTTTTGTGCGGGCTACCGTGCAGTATCTGGGGTTCATGGTGGGTTTGGGCCAGGTGTGCCCCCCACAGAACAAGATATTGGCTATTAACCACTTCCCCAGGCCGTCCACCAAGAAGCAGATCATGAGGTTTTTGGGCATGATTGGTTACTACCGCCGCTTTATAAAGGGCTATTCTACTGTGCTGGCTCCTCTGACGGACCTATTGGCCAAAGATAGAAAGTTTAAGTGGGCGCCTGAGTGTGAGAGGGCTTTTTTGCTAGTAAAACACCTGTTGTGTACTCACCCAATCCTCAGGGCCCCGGACTTTAGCCGACCATTCCAGCTGGCAACTGATGCCAGTGGTGTGGGGGCTGGTGCCGTTCTGATGCAATCAGACGAAGATGGGCTGGAGCACCCAGTCAGTTTCTTCTCAAAAAAGTTCAACTCGGCGCAGAAGAACTATTCAGTAGTTAAGAAGGAACTGCTGGCGATTGTGCTAGCGCTCAGGCACTTTGAGGTGTATGTTCCAGCCTATGGACCAGTTGTGGTGATCTACACCGACCATCACCCCCTCAAGTTCCTGAATCAATTCCATAACCGGAATATGAAGGCTGACCAGGTGGTCATTAATGTTGCAGGAATACAACCTAGACATACGCCATATTGCCGGTTCTGAGAATGTGATTGCAGATTGCTTATCGAGGGTGGAAGACCCGGGGTAGATCATCACAAGGGTAGCCTCCTACTTTGGTTTGATTAGTATGTTTACGTCTGGTGCTTGTTGGCTCGCGTGTGTAGCCCAGCGTATTGGGTCGTAAAGTAGGAGTTGCTGTGTTGGTATAGAAGAAAAAAACTAGGCTTGCCCCTGTAGTGCAGCCGCCATAAACATATTCAAAATATAAAAATCCTATAAAAACTCTTTCTTTGATAGTTGAATTTTGTTTAAGTATGTTATAGCAGAAATTCTGAGTTGTACTCCTCTCAGAAGGCTGGGCTAGTGAAGCTCGCTCTTATGAGCGTAACTATGTGATTTAATATATTGTGTTGGGAGGGGTTGTTAATTTTTATAATGTGTTATTTTGATGAGAACTGTGCTTTACGTTTCATTGTCGCTGGGTGGCTAGGAGTGGCGAATTTTGTATGGGTTCTGCGTGTCAGATTTAGAGCTCATAGTTGGAGCCTCTTAAAAATCTTGGGTGGGGTGTGACGCTCACCGCTTCCCCCAGAACCGCATGGCTTACTCGCTAGGACTCGCCAGGGCAGAGAATATAGCTACAGTCTACCTATCATTGTGTACTTTCCTTCTCGAGAAAGCTTGTGTTGCAGACAGTTCAGAACTGTTCTTTATTTTCGTCTGTCACAATCCTTTCTATTTTATTTGGTCAATTGAAAGTATTGTGTTAAGTAGTTGAATGATGGGAAGGCGAGCGGGAGAGAGAGAGAGAGAGAGACCAGGTGGTGTGACTTGGTAGGGAGGGAGGTGCGTGGCTGGCCCCCTTACATAGGCCTCGCAGGATTCGTGGCCTCCTGCCTAACACTGCCTACTAGGCGGCTGCTTACTGGGCGACTGTCGCGCGCCCTCGTGCCATTCTTGCGAACTGGGACTCCAGCCATGAGGTCCCTGGGAATATCCTTGTCAGATCCTTCCCAGACAGCATACTCTAAGCATCTCCCATGAACTGTTCCACACTCTTATCTTAGAATCTTTCTCTCCTACTGCCTCTATCATTTCCACTACTTCCTCACCTTTTATTAATATCAATCCCCCTCTGGTTCTCTGCATCCACACCTTGAATTGGTGGCCAGACTGTATTATATGATGGATCTCACATTTCTTATGTACTAGGCTAAGGTTGAAGATAGTCGTTGTCTTTTTGGGAGATTGTATTGCTCGGACTGTCTCCATCAATCACTAATGTTTCTACAGGGTTAAATAATGCTAGACTAGGGATCAGGTACCTTGTTGTTGGTGTTTTCACTGTGTGTAGGCTACTTTTGAGCTGCACGACACTACGGATTATGTGGGTTACCGGGGTGGATCTTTTGTCTGTGTACCTTGGAGTTTAGACTGTGTAGTGCGTGAGAGCTGCTTGCCTAATCCACCCAACACTGTTCTAACTCTATTTGCTTTTACTTTTGAGGGTCGCCAGGAGGATACTCGATACTTGTGATCAAGAATCCTCAAGAGAGCACCCCTCATATTAACGTAATCAGGCCGCACAGACCCAAGGTCCACACTAGGCTAGGAGCTGCCTTGCTCCACCAGAATTCTGTACCTTTGCAGATCCCAGCTAGACTTTATTAACCTGGGTAGACATTAGCTGGATTAGATAATATACTCTTTTATGCATACCCATTATTTCTACACAAGCATTTTGAGGTCTAGGTTGCTGTAGAGAGACACAACCAGCATAGACCGGTTTTGTTAATAGGAGTACTACTTTTTCGTGGCGGGCATTATTACTGTTGCACCGCTTATAATATTCTTGTGTCCAATAACATTATAGGTCCAGCCTTTTTGTGTATTTAGCCTACACGTGCATTGTCCTGCCTCCTGCTATTTTGTGGTTCCATTTCCGATACGTTCTTCTAGTAGCATCCGACATTATTCAGAAGATTCCTTGTTCGGTGCTTGAGGACTTTATAACACTTTCTTTCATAAAGGAGTGACAGATATTATTGATTAAAGTAACGTTAAGTAAACCTTCTTCTTGTTTGCATTAGATCACTCTTGTGATTTAATTAAGTTAACTATCTTTTCCTTGTGTACCATAACTAAGCAACCATATGTTATAGGTAATAGGCTGTTTCAGAGAACATCAGCCTATAGTAGAAGCACATAGATACTGAGAGTTAAGATACCCCGCTATCGCAGATATAACTCTGGAGGATTGTGTTCTTTGTTCGACGGGATTATATATCAGGGGTTGGATCTAGCGTTTCCGTTGTTGCATTTATGCCAGTCTAGTCCAATGTATAAGAGCCACTGAATTAAACGAGACCCGTTCGTAACAATGTATATATATATATATATATATATATATATATATATATATATATACTGTATATATTAGTGTAGCCAGGGAGGATATTTTCTTTCAGGCAGGTGAGATTAAAATAATAGGGACAGTTTGCATTATTGAATTTTTTATTGATACTCTCAATTTTTCGTAGTTTTTCTGGTATTTTCAGGAAGTTGGTAAAGGAGGTTTGCAAAGGGTTCCGACGTTTCAATGGGCGCAGCCATCATTATCAAGGAGAAGTGAAGTTAGAAGGTGATAAGTCGAGTTTATATAGGCGATACAAGATCAAGAGAGGGTTTATTGTACGCTAGCTGCACGCTGGTCGGCTAACCTAAGACTAGCTCTGGTAGGCTGGCCGGACGCAGGAGTGGGCGCGGCCTCTGCGTCGTTCGTCTGCGTGTGTGGAGAGGGCATTCCTGGGGGCATCATGGGGGGCCTCGCTGTGGAAGGGCGTGCCGAGGGTAGGATCTGGCTGTATTCCGCTTGTGTGTTTAAAGTAGGTTGGTATGTTTGTATATATATAGCTTCAAGAATGAATAGGCAGCGTGAGTCTATTTCTTTATCAAGAAAAGAGGTGTATTTATCTACGACTTAGATGTTTTGCGGAACCTCAATTTTGTATACCGTACCTATAATATTGGTTGTTATTAGTTCTCCAGGATGTGATTTTGTTTTTCCAATATGTAGAGGGGAAGGGGTAGGTGCTTTTTTTTTTTTTTTTTTACTCACCTGAGTTTATAATAGATTTACCGTCACGCTTTCTTCCATACACTCTTATTTTGGGCCTTTTTGTCCCTGCCTACACTGTGAGAGATTGGCAAACAATATATTGTATACCACACATATATTAGTGTTCTCATAATATATATACATTGATTTCAATAATTTCTTACCGTTATCTCTGATTAGATAACATATTGAAACTCTTAAATGATTAAATAAATAGATTATATGTATACCGGTATATACAGTATATATAAATATATTTATTTTTTTCTATGTGATTGAGGGAGGCAAAAGGCATAACTGCCTATAGCGAGTGCCTCCCCCATAGTTGAAAGAGTGACAGGGCCAAAATCAAGGGACGTTCGAGCCAAAATGCCTGGACACACAGAGTTTGAAGCAATTTAAGTCATAGGAAGAGGGAAAGACTGATTCTGGGAGAGATTTCCAGAGCTCAGCTGTTGAGTAGAAGAAAGTTTGAGAGTAACGTTTCACCCTTGGGTTGGAGAGCTGCACAGAGTAGGGGTGGGATTGAGTTGCAAGACGGGTACCACGTGCCCTACGTAAAGGAGGTGGTATACACTGGGATAGCTCTGAGGAACACTGATTATTATAGTAGTGATAGAATAGCGAGAGAGATGCAACATTGCGGCGGAGGGAGAGAGATTGCAGAGAGTTGGTAGGTGGACGGGAGTTAATGATACGAAAGGCCTTCCTTTCAACTTTGTCTAGGAGAGCAGTGTGAGAGGAACCTGCCCACACATGTGAACAATACTCAATACAAGGATGCACTATGCCCTGTACAGAGCAAGAAGCTGTGCAGGGGAAAAGAACCCCCTAAGGCAGTTGAGCACACCCAGGTTCTGGGAGGCTGCTTTAGCAAGACTGGTAATATGGTCCTTCCAACTGAGAGCAGAAGAAAAAGAGACACCAAGAATATTAAGAGAAGATAAAGGATTGATTTTTGTATTGTTGAATAATAAGGGATAGTCCGCTGGGAGTTCGTTACAGGTAGATAGATGAAGACATTGGGTTTTGGAAGCATTAATGGTAACAAGGTTTTCTCTGCCCCAATTGGAGATAGTATTTAGATCAGAATTTAAGAGTTCCAGGGCCTCATTACGTTTGTCGTTGAGGGATTGCCTGCTGGGGCGTTCTGAAAAACTAATGGAGTAGAGTAAGGTTGAGTCGTCTGCATATGAATGGATGGGAATTGAGGTACAGTTGAGGAGATAATTTATAAAAATTAGAAAGAGAATAGGAAATAGGACAGAGCCCTGAGGAACGCCAGAGTTTATAGGGTGAGGAAGTGAACAATGGCCGTCCACAACCGCGGCTATGGAACGGCCGGAAAGGAAATTAGAGACAAAGGCACAGATGGAGGGATAGAAACCGAAGGAGGGTAGTTTAGAAATTAAAGATTTGTGCCAGACTCTATCGAAGGCTTTCGATATGTCTAGTGCAATAGAAAAAGTCTCACCAAATTCCCGAAAGGAGGATTTTTTTTTTTTTTTTTTTTTTTAAAGGAGACAATGAATGGAGGAAGGAAAAACACAGATAAAACAAAAAGGTCCATGTGCCTAAAGGCATCCTCCATTCATAAAATGTTTGTAACAACTGGATTTAAACATTTGTAGATTGTAAGTTTGTGGAAAGCAATTCGAGGGAAGTGAATTCCAAAGAGTAGTAGCTCTGGGGATAAATTAATTCTGATAAGCAGAAGTTCTGCATTGTGGAGGAGAAAGTGTAAATTCATGGGCGCTCTCAGCTGCCCTAGTTCTACGGGGAAAGATGTGGAGAGGCGGCACAATTGAAGCAAGTTCCTCGGAACAATTGCTGTGAAAATATCTGTAGAATAATGCAAGGGATGCAACGTTTCTTCGTATGGATAATGTAGGAAGGTCCTGTGTGATTGCAGGGTTATTGATTAATCTAATAGCTTTATTTTGAATTTTGTCCAACTGCCTCAATGCAACCACTCCACTTCCACCCCACAGAGGTGAACAGTAATCCATCTGAGAGCGCACATGACTTTTATATATTACGGCCAACTGCTCGTCAGTGAAGAATTCTCGAACTCTGTACAGGAGTCCCAGTTTTTTAGAGGCATTCTTAGCAATGCTTCTAACATAATGTGTCCAGCTCAAGTTAGTAGTTAATGTTACACCGAGAATGTCAATACTAGGGAAAGTGGGAATATTTACATCATTAAAAAATACATGGGAGTCAGTGAGATTCTGTCGGTTAGAAAATTGAATGTACTTGGTTTTCTCTGCATTAAAGGAAACTAGATTCTTTTGTCCCCATCCATTAATTCTAGAAAGGTCCTGGTTCAGAGAAATTGCAGTGTTTATTTTTGAATTTATAAGATCGGGTTGGGTGACAGAATTGGTAAATGTGAAGGAACTGTGGAGTGTTGAGTCATCTGCGTAGGAATGTATTGGATTATGAGTGGTAGATATGAGATCATTGATATGAATGAGGAACAGAATTGGGGCCAAAACTGATCTCTGGGGAACACCAGCATTTATTGAGTGAAACTGAGAATAAAGACCATCTACCATTACACATATTTTTCTGTTATGAAGATAAGAAGAAATTAGTGGAACTAATGATGCAAGGCCGTAGTGTGACAAAGAGTTAGTAAGATATGAAAGAAGATCACCAGTAGAGCGACCCTTAAGGAAGCCATACTGGCGATTGGAGAGCAGATTATGAGAAGAGAAATGCTTAAGAAATTTGGAAGCAAGAATAGTTTCAAAAACTTTAGAAAGAGATGAGAGCAATTGGACGATAGTTGGAGGGTTGAGAGCGGTCACCCTT
Organism: Paralithodes platypus; assembly: GCA_032716605.1. Classification (NCBI taxonomy): domain Eukaryota; kingdom Metazoa; phylum Arthropoda; class Malacostraca; order Decapoda; family Lithodidae; genus Paralithodes; species Paralithodes platypus. The sequence goes on along the minus strand of CM064508.1, from coordinate 3,038,127 downwards.
CTTTGGGACTGGTTGAATGTGAGCAAATTTTCAGCATGAAGGGAAGGCGCTAGAGGATAGACAGAGACAAAAGAGTTTGCCTAGGCAGGGACTCAGCACGGAAGCACAGTTTTTGAGAACAACAAGAGGAACACCGTCCGGACTGTACGCCTTATTAGTATTAATCCCAGAGAGGGTAGAAAGTACATCTTTAGAAGAGATTAGGATATTTAGGCATAAGTAAGAGAGGAGGGTGGAGAGGGAGGAATAGCACCGGTATCATCCAAGGTGGAGTTTCTAGCAAAAGTTTTACCTTTGGCAGAGGAAGAAGTGATGGTTGTGCCATCAGAGTGGAAAAGGGGAGGGAAAGACGAGGAAGAGAAATTGTTGGAGAGGTTTTTGGTTAGATGCCAGAAAGCTTGGGAAGAGCTAGAGTTGGATAGTTCAGTGCATTTATTATTGATGAAAGAGTGTTTGGCAAGTCGGAGAACAGATTTGGCTTGATTCCGGGCAGAAACATAGGAAGAATGAGAGTCTTGAGTTTTAAGGCGTCGGTACCGTTTGAATACTTTCTCCTAGTTGCGGACAGATGTAGAACAGGCGTGAGTAAAGCAAGATTTTTTAGTATTAGTCTGAGAGAAAGAGAATGGAATGTATGCATCCATGCCCGATAGGATTACCTCGATAATGCGTTCAGCACTCTCCGAGGGTCCCCGACCACGGAAGCAGAAATCATTCCATGGGAAATCAAAGAAGTACTGCCGGAGAGCCTCCCAGTCGGCAGTGCCGAAGTGCCACAAGCGCCGCCGGCTAGGAGGATCGGGGGGCCGTACTGAAGAGATAGGAAAGGTGACAGAGATAAGTTTATGGTCGGAGGAGCCCAAAGGAGAGAAATGATTGACAGTATAAGAAGAAGGGTTAGAAGTTAGAAACAAGTCAAGAATGTTTGGCCGATCTCCGATGCGATCCGGGATACGGGTGGGTTGCTGAACTAACTGCTCTAGGTCATTTAGGATAGAAAAGACGTAGGCTTGTTCACCAACTGGGTCAGTAGTATGAGAGGAGAGCCATTGGCGGTGGTGAACGTTGAAATCTCCTAAGATGGAGATTTCTGAGAAAGGAGAAATGGATAGAATGTGTTCCACTGTAGAATTTAAATAGTCAAAGAATTTGAGAAAGTCGGTAGAGTTAAGGGAAAGATAGACAGCACAACATTATTTAGTAAGAGAATGACAGGAAAGTTTGAGCCATATAGTTGAGAATTCAGAGGAGTCGAAATCGGGAACACGAAAGCAAGTGAGTTTGTTGTGCACGTATGCACATTGCACAACATCCGCCTCTGGCTTTGAAACTAGGATAGAGAAAGTAGGAGGATACAGAGAAGGGGTTGCTGGATGTTGCTACAGACACCTGAGTTTCGGTGAGGAAGAGAAGATCAGGTTTGTAGGAGGAGAGATAGTGTTCAACAGAGTGAAAGTTAGAGGAAAGTCTGCGAATGTTGCAGAAATCAATAGAAAGGGTAACAGGCCGAGGTCCAGGTAATTGTGTGGGGTCGTCAGGGGATGGTCGGTCGGGTGTGGGGGCAATTATGGTCCCCCCCCCCCCCTGGGGACTCCGAGGCTGGGCTAAAATAAATAATTTTTTAAAAAATTTGGTGTGGAGGAATGAAGTGTGGTGTGCATGTTTAGTGTAGTGAAGTGGATAGGAAGAGAAGGTGTTTGTGAGAGCTAGCTGGATTGTTCTCAGTGTAAATGAGGCACAAAGAGAATCAGTAAGAGAGGCCAAGCAAATGAAACAGGAGTTCCAGTGACTCTTTATCACATGCCTATAACCTTACTTGGGTGTAGCCCTGATCGATTGGTGCCTACAATATATATATATATATATAAATATATATATATATACGGTATATATATATATATATATATATTCCAGCTTCTGGTAGTTTGTTTTCCATGTTGACATTGTTCGTGTTTTGTTTCCCGTTCTGTAGTTCACTATTCTTCGCTGCCCCATATTTTGTATCCAATATTGGTAGCGTGCCTTTAACCCTCCAGCCCCGGGGGCTATAGCTTGCGTCTGTGCTCCGGTACCGGGTGTTTTGACGATCTTTGGCCTATGTTAACTACTCTGTAAGTCAATGAATATGGCATGTAATGTTGTGAATAAAAAAGAATAATGTTCCACAAACCTTCCTCTGTCGAATGGCGTTGAGTAGAGGTCTCTAGCCCCTCTGGTTGCATAATGGTGAGCGCGGGAAGACGAGTGCTTTTCGGCGGCAAATTCTTCCCGCGTTCGGACGCGTCGCCCCGGCCATGGCTACGACGCACCTAGCCGCTCGTCGCGCCAAAGTATTTATCTCCCTTAGACGATTTTAGTGTTTGATATTGAGAATGTGATGTTTATTTGATATTTTCTAGTTATTTTGAGGCCAATTATATAAAATGTTTATTAGGGTATCACTGTCACTGATATTGCTAATTTGCACTCAATACCCGTACATTTTATTAGTAATTGAGGTAGCTTATTGTTGTATTAGGCACTGATTATTCATTATCACAGGTGTTTATTATACTTTGGCCATCATATATTAGGTCTTGTGTCACTTTCACTTTGACAAATATGCTTTAGAGAGTGTCACTGTCACTGATAATGCTCATTTTCACTCGATACCGTACATTTTATTAGTAATTGAGGTAGGTTATTGTTGTATTAGGCACTGATTATTCGTTATCACAGGTATTTATTATACTTTGGCCATCAAATATTAGGTCTTGTGTCACTTTCACTTAGTTAGTTATATGATTTTTAAAACGTTTTATATACAATTTATTGTGTCTTTTTTCACTGATTTATATATTTCTATAGGTTCTAATCATATGAATGTCACTTGGGTATATACATATGTGTCACTTTCACATATTATTATGGTGTAATTGTATTTGTATCAATGTTCTCATAATACATGACTTTTGTATTACAATAAATTGGTTTTCTTCCACGTTTTGCCTATATATAATTATAGTGTACATATTGTCATTTTATTTGGCAATTTCAGTATGATTATTAGAACTCCAGCTTGGAGTGGTAATCAAAGAAGCACTCTAACGCACAGAGTGCCACCTTGCACTCCACACACTCCATGGTTGACTTTTTACCTGACCTCGGCCTCACCCTGCTGTTGTAGCAGACATGGCACCGCTTCTGCTGTGTTCTTCCTGATTCATTCTGAGGCAGGGAACCAAGCCTGTGCCTAATCAAGTATTGAGCACACTGCAAGCGGTCAATAACGGCGGGCCCAGGATGTGCCACTGCCCTCTGTGGCGTAGCATACTTCTCCAGGAGCTCCGTCAACACCTGCTTTTGGAACCTTCGCAGGCTATTGAACTTCATGGGTGTGTTCACATTCCGAAGCTTGTATATGTTGTAGGCATTCAGAACTGACATGTCCACCATATGCAGAAAGAACTTTTTGTACCATCTGCACGAGGTACGCAGGCAGTCAATGAAGCCTATCTGCATGTCGGACTTGTCCACCAGCCTCATGTTGATGTTGTAGTCCAGGACAGCATCGGGCTTGGTCACCCTGGCCTGGGTGCGGCGATCCACCTTGCCAGTCTCCACCATTTCCCCCTTGTGGATGGTGGTCAGGATGTTGACCTTCCGCTGGTCGTGCCAGTGGATAGCCAGAATGGGCCCCGACTTCTTCTTGAACACATCACCTTTTTTGGTCTTTGGAGGGAAAGGTGGCATGCCCTTCCTTTTCCCTCGTACTGTGCCTACAGTCCCCGTCTTGCGCTCATGCAGGTACTGTGAGAGAGTGGGGGACGTGTAATAATTGTCCGTGTAGAGGACGTGATTCTTGTGAAAGTAGCGGTCCATCATGGCTTGCACCACTGCTCCGCCAAAGCCAATGAGGGGGTCCACAAGCAAGTCCCCTTCCTTCCCGCTGTAGACCAGGAAGTCCAGGACATAGCCAGTTTGGCAGTCGCACAGCACAAAGAATTTTATGCCAAAGCGATGTCTTTTTGAGGGATGTACTGCCGGAAGCTGAGTTTTCCCCGGAACAGCACAAGTGACTCGTCAATGACGACCTTGCGGAAGGGCTTGAAGTAGGAGGTGAAGCGTTCTCGCATCATCTCGTACAACGTCCTAATCTTCCACAGCTTGTCTGGGAGGTTGGACGTCAAGGTTGGTGACAAGATGGAGCGCTGAGAGGATATCAAGGTACCGGTCGCGAGACATATATTTCCCGAAGGCAGGGGTGGATATCAGATCATTGGTGATCCAATAGTCAGGCAACCTATGCTTCTTGACATGAGGCATTAGCATGGTGAGTGCCAGGAACACCATGAACTCTTTATGAGTCACTGGGGTCCACTGCCTCATGTGGCCCTTGGTCACCTTTCCCAAAAAGTGGACCTGGAATTGGTGCTGCTTATTTGTCTCTTTGACAACATAGCCTACCACCTCCTCATCAAAGAAGGCCTCAAATAGTTCGTGTGGTGGAGCATTGGGGCCTGCAGGAAAATTGGGGGTAACGCCTGAACCCTCCAGTACCTCATCAAAAGCTGGCACATCAGGGTTGTATCCATCCTCATCAACTACGTCTTGCCACTGAAAAACGTAGAATGGGTCTTGTCTACGCTGACGAAGAGCTCCAGCTGGTGGCCCAGCACGCCCACGGCCAACTCGGGAGGCGCGTGCCCTAGGGCGGCCAGGGCGGCGGCCAGGGCGGTGGGCAGCACGACGGGCAGCACGACGCCGGGCCAAGCGGATGGGTCGAGGGTCGTCGATGTCCATATAGTCATCGTCAGGGTGGTCATCTTGCCCTGACGGTGGACCTATGTAATCATGGCCAGAGTCTTCAGAGAGGTGCCCTTCATCATCAGTGGCCCCCACATAATCTGGCGGGGAACCAGTGATGCGTGGGCGGCGTGCGGGTGGGCGAGGTGGGGAAGGAGTGGCAGGTGAGGCTGTGTCCCCCCGAGGTCCTGGGCTCCTTGGCCTGCGACGAGTGACAGAAAGCAATGTTTCACTGTCACTAGGCCCAGGTATTGGTGATGCGAGCTCAAAGACTTCTTCAGGAAGACATGTTGAAGGCGGGAGAGGTGGGGAGGACCGTGGGGAAAGTTGCGGGGACGTATGGCTGGGGCCGGCCGGGGTGGACGCTGCGGGAGCCTCGAACAAAACTCTCTTACTTTTCTTAATTTTTTTGGTATATTTCCTATCTTTCCCCTTTTCGGCAGCAGTATGTCTCCTGTCGGGGGACCTAGGAGGCAAATAGGCCGAAAGTGTGGGGTCCTCAACCCTTGGCAATGGTGGGGGTGGTGGGGAAGAATGCGGGGCATCCGGGTCATCTTGGGTGGCGTGGGTAGATAAGGGAGACAATGGCGGACGAGAAGGGTCACCACGCTGACCCTCACTCACAGCCTCATCCTCACCAAGTAGTTTTGCTTGTTCCCTAGCTGCCGCGGCCGCCTTCTCAAGTATTTTCTGCTTATACAAATGTAGCTTGAAAGGCGATTTACCTGGGGAAGGGCTTGGCGTCGTGTCACTTATGCGAAATTTGGTGAGTGACCTTGAACTCTCCCACTCACTCACTCTCTCAAGTTCACTGTCTTTAGGTAAACCAGCTTCCTCAACAACTGGTACATCACCTTCATCACTCTCATCACTGTCATGTTCTCTCGCAAATCCCAGGAATTGCTCTTCTTTGTCACTCTCATGGCCATAATCACTCGACTTATAATTACTGGAGTCGTCACTGACTTCATCATCAACATTATGCTTGGCATCAGCTCGCTCATAAAGTCTCAATGTCGTCTCAATACCTCCGGGAGATAACACATTTAGGCGATGGCGTCGGGGTAAGGCGCGACGAACTAGCAAGGGCGTCGTAGGAAGCACGGTATCGGACTCAGCGGAATCACTATTTGGCGTACTGTCCATGATGGCGTCGGGGTAGATACTGTTGCTGTGGCGTAGTTTACGCCTGGTGGCGCCACCTACCGTCCCACGATACCGAAAATGTACGCGCGGCATTCGAAAGCACGCACGCAAGCAATGGGCGTTCAAGAGCCCTTCCGGGTTGCGCGGGCCGAGGTTGTTATGGGCGTTCAAGAGCCCTTCCGGGTTGGAGGGGTTAAACAAAATAAAACTAAAACTATATACGTAAAAAATAAATAAATACAAATCCACAGAGGAAGGGGAGAGAGAACGTATGCACTTTGAAGTTAACATTGTTCCCGGAAAAATTCCCCCTGACAGCCCTCTAAATCCCTGACGATATATTGACTCCCTGATGACCAAAAGGTGCTTCAGAGTGTGTTATTAACCCTCTCCGACATATGACGCAATTTTGAGCCTATTAGGGATACTTTAACCCAACGGGCCTGGGCTGTATCTCCAAAGGACAGTGTGGGCTACTCGGGCGATCTGGCCGAAAAACGTCTAGGCCTAGGCTACCGTATTTTTGTTAATTTTAACTGCTAGAAATTTCCCACGCATCTATAAATGTAGTGCGGTTTCCAATCTGTAGACTGGCGTTGAGTAGACCTCTCTAAGTCAACTGGTTCAGTTGTGATGACAATTTCAGTGGAGCTAATTTTGCCACGATGTAGACAATATCGCAGCTTTTCACACACTAATTTCGTCTGACGTCAAAACAATAACATTGATCCGACGTCTCCTTATTGTATTCGGAGGTGCGGTGACGCAACGATCGGCTTTGTTTACATGCGTCGGACGCACGGCGTTCAGACCAAGCTGAATAGGCTTGAAAGCTTACTGCCTAGTAACAGGACACCCGGGCACCTACCCTTATTTCGTGGTGTCCTTCCACACGGACACCCGGGGATGAAGGGTTAAAGCCTTTATTACCATCAGGGGTATTTACAAACCTTTAGTTTAGTTACTTCAACCTCTGCAGTTGTCTTTGAGTTAGCTGTGGGCAGAAAACTAATTTTGGAGAGGTAATTATAAGAGTAAGAGAACTCTATTTCTTATTGCTAATCTGGCAACCTCTGCGTGATATGAGTCTGAAGGGGTTAATGTTATGCCTGTGCCTTATTAACTACTGTCCGCCTCACTTGGGTTAATTTGATCATTCAAACAGGTAATGGCACTGTTCATGATGCTCACTCACCTGATCTGTTTCAATTAAATCCTAAAGGATATTTAAATTGTATTATTCATCAGTGTGGTGAAAATGAGTATCTTTAATTGTTGGTTGATTAAGTACAGCTGTGGTTTGTTTTGTTTAGCTTGTTTGTGTCCCATAGGCCACATGTATTTGCTTACATTATTTGTCTTCTCCCAGTCTGCCATTCAAGCACCTGTCCACTGCTGCAGATTGTTCATCAGTCTTTAATATTGTTTCTCGACTGCATCGTTATTAGTATTATTGTTTTCCTTCTGTTCCTACGTTTCGTCCATTTGTCTTATTATTTATCCTCCTCCTCATCTTCTTTCATCCCTATTATTTTCTTTAACTTCTTGGTGTTCTTTTCTTCCCACACTCTGCCTTCAGAACCATCCCTCATTTCTGCTTGTCTGCCTTCAAGGGGAGGTGTGGTGGAATAGTCTTGCCACTGAACTGGTAATCCAATTTCCCTGGGTACGAATTTCTGTGTATCAATGGAAAAATAATATTGGGATGGAATTTACCATAAAGCCCACCGAAACGCCAAAAAATACCCTCATTGTTTCCTGATTAAATAGCACTATATGAATATTCCCATATTCTAAATATGCTACAGGGGGGCAATGCTTAGAGCCCGGGAGAGTTAATTTCTCAATAGGTGGCATTCTGAGAGTGAGGGTCCGTGTCTGAGGGTGAGACAATGAATCGCAAAGGCTAAGCAGCTTCAGAGATGGGGCTGCTTTGAGCCGTGAGTGGGCTTCACATGTATCCCTCCCTAGACTGGAACGTGTTGAGTGGTAGAATGTACAGGCTCTCAGCATATCCCCGAGAGGGAGTAGTTGGAATATAGAACAAAAACAAAACAAATCTTTCCCTCCTCCCTTGTATTATAATTATTTGAGCTTGTTGGTTCCCCCCACCCTCCTCCTTCTCCCTTTTTTTATTTTTTTTACCTACTGCTCTTCTTCTCTTCCTCTTATTTTTTATCTCTCTTAGTCTCTTGCAATTCTTCTTTTGCTTCCAATTCTTGTATTGCTTCTACAATGTCTAACATTTCTAGTTATTCTTCCTCTTATACCTCCTTCTTATCGTAATCCTCATAGTTTTCTTCATATTTGGTTTGCTATTCATCTGTTATTCCAGTCTGGCTCCAGGTCCTTATCTTCTGTTAGTTTTTTTTTTTCCACTCTAATATTTTTGAAAGTTTTAGTCATGCATTTCTTCTTGATATATTTTGTTAGGATTTTCCACCTCCTCATCTTCTCCTCTTCTGTATCTTCTTAATATCGTATTCCACTACCATCCTTCCAATTTCTCATCTTCCTTTTCTTCCTCGTTTGTCCTTCCTTTCTGCTTATTTGCCTGTTTCTTCTTCTTCCTTCCCTCCTACCTCCTTGTTATTCGGTCTCTTCAATTCCGCCCCGGCCTCAAATTCCCCTTACTTTCCTATTGGGTTTGACTGTAACTTGTACTCGTGTTATCTGCTTTCCCTCACTCTTCTTTCGTTTTAGGTGGCGCGTGTGTGTGTCTGTGTGAGTGTGTTTAGAGTTTTTCGTATACCTTCCTCGTACATGTTCGCTCTTTCTTCTATGTTTCCACTATTTTCACGCTTGTGGTTTATTTGCTGCGTCCACCTAACTGACTCCATGTCATGATTTTGTTTAACTTTCTTCCTTCGTAGATTAGACTTGGTTTATCGTGTTTATTGGTATTGTTATTATTATTGTAGTTAATTGCTATAATGAAAAATATGTGTAATACATGACCTCAAATATTGTCACAGAGCTATGTTGTTGTGTCTGTTGCCAACCCTTGCACCATCAGCTGACGACACAATGTCTCTCGCTCATGTCCAGGCAATAATATAACTCTTTATATGCAACTTAATTCTCCTTATCGTGGAACTTACCGGATATTATGCAACATATGGAGTAGAAGCACGATGTACGTGTGTGTGTGTGTATGTGAGAGAGAGAGAGAGCTTTTGCGTGTACAAGAAATAAAACATAGTCCAGATGATGGATAAGGCTAGTTGGGAGGACTTGCCTCAACACTGCCTCTGAGTTACTGAGATACACACATTTGTTACCCTCTCTGTTCTTAGTGTCGCAGTGCTAAAGTCTGCTGTGAGAGAGAGAGAGAGAGAGAGAGAGAGAGAGAGAGAGAGAGAGAGAGAGAGAGAGAGATAGATGAAAGAGAACACTAATGAATGACAGTGAAGCCCTTTGATGATAGAGACAGTGATAGGAGAACATTATTGGGTGACAAAGGTTATTATTATGAGAGAGAATGAGAGAGAGAGAGAGAGAGAGGGGGGGGATTGATATTGAGATTTAGCACACAGGAAGCAATTAGTGTTGTTGTTGTTGTTGTTGTTCCCCAGGCTGCCTGGCCGAACAGCCCCAAGGTCCCGAGCAAGGCCAAGGCCATAGAGCGCCCCCACAAAACCCTCCCTGCTTACCACTAACAAAACCCAGGTGACCGAAGCCACTCTAAGGCAGGGAGCTGAGGAGGGCGCGGAAACGCCCGGGAAACTAAAGCCCCACCCAAGGCCCTGTGCCCCTCAGCAATTATGAAGGGAAAGTTGAGGGGCAAGGGAAAAATGTGACGCTTTGGCTCCCAATCTGTCAAATTTTAGGTTGGCAGTAAGGAGGTCGATCCACGGAAAAGACGCCGTCACTTGAGATCTAGAAGATATATAAGTAAAAGGAACAGTCAGAGTAAGCTATGGGTATGGCAGAGATCACTCAGCTCTCACTCTGATAGACCAGCCCATCACCACATGACTAGAACCCAATCCTCTCAGCATCAGCTAGGAGAGGCCCTAGAAAGCCGCCTTTGGCGGGGGGATAGCTCCCCTACTTCAACTCCTTTCGGAGTTGGGCACCCGCCAATTAGTGTTATCATAAAGAACTCCGTGAGTTCCAAGCTATTTTATAATACATTCCATGTGCCTGATTTATCTGTAGATATTACAATCCTTGAAACTACACATTCATCACGGTGTTGGTAATTATTCGTGTGCTAGATAATTATTCAAGAAGTTGAAATATATGTTAATTCTATAGTATGAGTAAATGTTCGTTATTTTGTGAAGTATATACAAATATACTTTTGTGTGGACATTATAGTTTGATGTAATGTAATCCTTAAATATGGTAATAACATCTTATCCTATTCTAACTGTTGTCATCCCTTTCACTTTGAGTATGTTTAATATTATGCACTTTAACTTGTATTCCGACTAGCAGTTGACGATTATATTTAGCTTATAAATGAACTGTAAGAGAGAGTATTTTAATATATTAATGTACAGTAGATTATACCCTCCTACTCCCTTCAGGCCATTTTGAAGCTACATCAAATCGTCTAATATTAGCCAAAGTAAAATTAACAAAAGTTATCATACACTGAACTGGATACCAACAGACGTCAGTTATCATTGTCGTCACAACACAACACTTTAAGCTTTATCAATGTTTATGTAGACTATATGATATCCTTTACTGGATTTCAGTTATTTGGAATCACTGGAACGTGGTACAGTCAGAAACCGCAGTTTCTGAGACACCTGGATAGGCCCGGACATTGGGAGCGTATTGATTCTGGACGACAGCCCACTTTAACTATCACAAGGCCGCACACGTACGAACACACGTTTCGAACTAATAGATGCCTCACTCAGTCTGCCATGTAACATTATTGAGCTGTTGTTATGCTACGATACGATTCATACTACAGAATCTGATATAAACATTACAAAAATACCCATTGTTTGTTATTGCCTCCTGTATCTACATTTAACACGGATGAATTAAGAATGTAAAGAAACTCTACCATACCGAGGTGAATGAACAGGTTTTCGGTGCGTGCATGTGTGTGTGTGAGATTAGTCAGACGTCATCCATAGTAGTTACCATTATACACATACCAGTACTCACATAAATTATAATTAATCCCTTTTATATCATGCTATTAACCTGGTTGCACTGTGTAAGCATTGCAATATACCAGATACTATAATACTAACACCGAAAAGTTATCTGTAGCCATTGCTAAACGTAATATCACGATGCGATGCATACCGAATATATAAACCTATCAGCGTCTGAAGCTTAACACTGTGTGCTATTACATAATGCCCCCCATATATCACTACTGATAGCTCATTGCCGTTTCACACCTGAATTTCAGAACTAGATGATAACAATGGCATGTAATATTACATTGCATAGTTCGTTATGTTGTATGTCATGAAGCAGACACTTCTGTTTTCAGTGTTTGTCACATACTGTAGAGCATTATGTCTATTACAACACACATCGGTTCACACACACACACACTTGACTAATTGTAACTAGCAATTCACGTCATAATTGCCATCGTTACTTCACACAACAACTGTTTATTACACACCAATGCAAGGTAAAGATTTACACTGTATTACTGAACATCATCCTCATCGAAATGAATACAAGTATGCATAACGTGGTCACTGGGAAGTTGGGACCCTGGAAATGAAAACAGCTCTCTGGGGAGTGAGGGACGAGAGAGCAAACCTAAACTACCAAATTTCGTAACAGCCAATGAAACGTTAAGGATGGAACCCAAGCCATGTTCGTGGGGCAGCAATTTGAAAGTATTTATTTTTATTTTAAATTTCTTAAAACCTATGTTGTTGTTGTTGTTGTTGTTCCCCAAGCTGCCTGACTGAGCAGCCCCAAGGCCCCGAGCAAGGTCAAGGCCATAACCAAACGCCCGTAATTACTGTAAATAAGTAAGGCAATGTAATAAAGGTATTTTTATCATTTGTATATCCATAAATATATGAATGCGGATAATAGCATTGCAGAAGCATTATAATTTTACATGGCAGACTGACTGAGGCATCTATTGGTGCGAAACGTGTGTTCATAGGTATGCGGCCTTGTGATAGTTAAAGTGGGCAGTCGTCCAGAAACGATGCGCTCCACATGGCTGGGCCTTATCAAAGTGTCTCAGAAATTGCGGTTTCTGACTGTACATACAGATAATGACAAACAACGATGGCAGACAGTCACGTTTGATATATAGTTCAACAAAATCATTATGTCCCACCAGTACAATACGCATCAGGACCCATTATAATTTTAAATCTCTCAATTGGGTCCCGGACAACTCAATAACTATAACATTTCAACCATTAGATTTCAACCAGTGCCAAATCGACCAGGGGCAGCATAATACTGTATGTGCAGTAACCTAACTTGAACTAACAATGTAACCTAGCAAAATTGGATAAGTTTGCACTGGTTTAGTAGAACTACTGGTTATATTATTTTTCTGGTTGAGTTGTCCGGTCTCCCTTTCAATTATTACTAACATAGATTTAAAGATGGAGCAACATCACAATTTAAATTTTGTTCAATAATGCTTCTTGTCATAACTTCGTGGCATAAATCTGGGCTTTATGGAACTATAATGAAAGGACTGTGGTCGTTACTGACAATAATATAAATATTGTTGTGGTAACTATAATGTGACTGACTGTGCATCTGAATGACTTGAATTACCAAACATACGTAATAAATTGACCAACTATGTACAGCAGTGTCACCATTAATATTATACTTTACTGACGTAATTATGTCTCCAAAGTTGGTCCAACCAAGACTATAATAACCCCTTCAATCAGACGACTACACCTATATTTTATTAGGAATAAATCAGGAATACGTTCTCAGTTTAGTAAGGCCCTTTACAAATTAAAGGGGAAAATATTATGTTAATTGATCTCTAAGTGACTGATCCGTTCTAAATAAAATTTAATCGTCTGAAAGTAGTCAGAACAAAACATAAATTGTAGATATTTGATTAAAATGGTTTACAGGACTCAACAACTGAATACCGTCAATCTGTTTTTTACTAACATGACTTTATAAATAACACATCATAAATCAATCCAGATCTCCTTAATGTGAGGGACATGTAGAGTGCAGCTCCCGTGCAGGACAATGTGCAGGAGATTACGGGATGGGAATTCAGTCTGGAGAACAATAAGCCTTAGGAGGTTTGGTGTTCGTTTTGGTTAGCCTTTCAGATAATGTGTACTGTTTTGCATGCTTGAGATCATTCCTAAGCTCAATTAAGCCGTCTAGTGCTATTGGTAGAATGAAAACAACACATATATTTTTGTTTTAGTGTAACACAGTAGTTAACAATATTATGTCGCCATTAGAGAGGATGATTAACCCCTACAATAACCAAGGAAACATTTGTTAATTTTATTTAGAATAATACTAGATAATGTTTTCAAACATAGGAAACATCTCTAGGAATGAAATAGCTACAAACTGTCACCATTAACCTTTTGACTCACACAGATCTCTTACAAGCTGAATGAAACAGTTAAATGATAGTGAGAATCAACAGATGGGAAGTGATACCGTACAGCAAGGATTATCTTGCTTGAAGACCATCAGGGGCTGGATAAACACAGCCAACCAAAACCATAATATTATGACATCATACCGTAGACTTTATCAATCCTGTACAATTTATGTTGCCGTGCATATCGAAGATATAGATCTTCAAAGTTTACCGAGTTTGAGGAAATAGTCCCATAAATGCGCTACACAGTTCAGTCTTTGTTTATATTTTGGCTTTCTGCGAAAACTGCACTCCTATTATAAGTTTGTCACGTTTGTGATGCTTAGCCCGTGTATTGTCCAGAGAAAGACTTGACCACTTACAAAATTAAATTAATATTCAACAGCAGAGTCTAAGTTTGCATATCTTGGGGTTTCTATATAACTTCCCTGCTTGTTTTGTGATCGTTAACATTGTGGAAGCTTAACATTGATTAATCAAATAATGTATCGGATTGAACTAGTTTTGTGGATCATGCTTATATCCTAGAACTATTATAATGTCAACATTACCAGCGGGGTTCATACACAACACACGAGACAATATTTAGACTGCATCTAGCAATATATAAAACAAACTAAAAAGCAACCGTGATTATTTATGGAACACTCGGCTTTATACGTTGCATCAGCAGAGAACAATTTATCATCAAATACTTCAGAGACACTCCATTAAAGGCTGAACTATTGTTTACAGATCTTTCAAGATAGAATTCATGAAAGAGAGAGAAAGAGGGCGATGGAGCGACTGAATGAGAGAACAAAAATGAGATAGAGGAGACTGTGTGTGTGTGTGTGTGTGTATTCACTTGCTTGTTCGTCAAGGGGAATCCTGCGATCCTTTATCTATCCTTTCCTTCAACTTTCCTTTTCTATCGGATATGCCATTTCCGGACCACATTGTTTGGATCGCAAGGTCTGTGTGGCCAGTACATATGTGTAAATGTATGTAAATCTATCTCAATACTTCCGTTTCTCATAGTTATATCAATTAGGTAAATTTAATTAAAGTTGATTATAGCCAGGACTCAGTTAAAGTATACAAAGTTAAATTTATCCCCAAAGGTAGTATTATCAACTCTGCAAAGCAGAGTGGTATCGCGCACATAGATCCCACCTGTATACTGTGCACCACCAGTCAGCTTGTCTGTCGTCGTCCGTCGTCGTCGTTGTCCGTCGTCGTCCGTCTGTCTGTCCGGAAACTCCTCCTAGACCGTTAAATGGATTATCACCAAATTTCACAGGTATATCCATTTGGTCAATGCAAAGATCGGTCAAGAATAATTTTCCATTAAACTTAAAGGTTAAGATCAAAGGTCAACGTTAAAAATAAGGTCAATATTTCATATTCTTTAGTTTTTACTCAAATGTCTTCATTTTCGCTATACGAGTTACTGGTAATCTTAATATTGTATTCACCAAATGTTAGGTAAATATTCTAAAGGGGAAGGTCAAAGGTCAAGGTCAAATGTCAAAATAAGTTGTTCACTAGTATTTCTTATACTACCTGTTAGATTCTCACTAGGCTTGCCATGTATATTTGGAATACCTAGGTCAAGTTCATACAAGAAACTATACTATTCAATATGAAAGGTCAAGGTCACAGGTCAAGGTCAAATAAAAGGTCAATATGCTATTTTCTTTACTTGTTATGCAAACTTCAAAACAATTGGTGAGATAGTTGCAATTTAAATGAAAAGGAAAATAATACGTCATAATTATGGACACACATCATAAAGGTCAAGATAAAGGTCAAAGGTCAAGATCGACTATTCTATTAATATATACGAAACTAACTGATGGGTTTTAGTGAAATTAGGCATGCTTATTTGATTTTCCAGGGCAATGTCAATGAAAACAAAATCACATACTCTTACATAAAGGTCCAGGTCACAGGTCAAGGTCAAAGCTCAACTTTTACTATTTATTTTACTTTTTATTCAAATGTCTTCATTTTCACAATACATGTTACTGGTAACCTTGATATCGTATTGCCCAAATCTTAGATAACTATTTTAAAGGGTTAGGTTCAAGGTCAAACTAAAAAATAATTTGTTTACTAGTAATTCTTATACTAATTGTTCGATTTTCCCTAGGCTTATCATGTATATTCGGAATACCTATGCCAAGGTCATACAAGAAACTATTCAATTCCATATGAAAGGTCAAGGTCACAGGTCAAGGTCAAATAAACGGTCAATATGCTATTTTATTTACTTCTCATGCAAACTTCACAACATTTGGTGAGATAGTTGCACTTTAAGTGAAAAGGAAAATAATAAATGTTGAGATATATAAAGGTCAAGATAAATGTCAACTATTCTATTAATATATATGAAACTAACTGAAGGGTTTTAATGGAATTAGGCATGCTTATTTGATTTTCATGGGCAATGTCAATGCAAAAGAAACTGTACTCTTGCATAAAGGTAAAGGTCACAGATCAAGGTCAAAGGTCAACTTTTATTATTTATTAAAAAAAGTTTACTCAAAATTTGGAAAACTGGCTGTGTTATGGCTTATTACTTAAATATCATATATATCAAATTTCACATAAATATTGTAATAGTTAAGGTCAGAGGTCAGGGTCCAAGCAAGGTATTTGTCATTTACCCTAATCTCCTCCTAGACTGCTTAACCCTTAATTAGCGGCTCACCACATAAGTCGAGTTAAATAAAGCTGGACTATGTGGCGGCGCTCGACATAGGTCGAGTGGCAATTTCAGCACGTAATGTTGCTGAGAGAGAGAGACAAGTGGTGGCAGGAGACTAGCGAGCGTATGACTGCTCCAGACCACCGCGGCGAACCTACTGACACGAATCTCAGCTCCCTCCTCCCTCTCTCACTCGCTACATACTGAATTATATGGGGAAAGTACCGAATTACATGCTTTTTGCACTCGAGTTGCACGGTTATTGCAAGAAAACTAGCCATCATAAAAGGATCGTTATGGTGTCATTCGAAAGCTCTGTTTATGCCCTTTCAGGGATAGGTACTTGTTTTACGTTTTGGGTCTTATTTAGGCATGAAAATGATCACGTAAACAGCCCTATTTTGGCTAAAAACACCCCGCTGGGCGGTACATATAAATAAACCGCATAGGCCGCTCGTAAGGTGTTAATGTATTGTCACCAAATAATACAGGCAAATTCAGTTGGTCAATGAGACGACCATCCAAATATATGTAATATATTTTAAGTCAAAGGTCAAAGGTCAAGGTCACAGTATATGATCGCTATTTGTAATCAATATGTTTTTGTTTGAATTACACCATATTCATAATGCTAGTGAATATGAATATTTCTGTTAAGCTAACTAAATCTTGGATAAGAAATTCTAAGGCCGAAGGTCAAGGTTAAAGTTTGAAATATGATTTTTACTAGTATTTCCTATTTAATGTAAGATTCTCATTAGGCATATCATGCATATTCGGAATGCCTAGACCAAGGTCACACAAGTATAAACATAATTCCATTTGTTAGGTCAAGGTCACAGGTCAACATCAAATATAAGGTCAATATGCTAATTTCATTACTATTCATCTAAGATTCACAACATTTGTTGAGACAGACGTTGTGCCTTAACCCGTAAACGGCGGCAAAGCTCTTAAGAGGGAGGCCTAAAAATACCATTTAAACAGCACTAAACGTTTTTTTTTTCCCCTATACCTCATATCACTCCTCCACATCCCCTCCTTCCTCCGTTTCCCCTCCCCCTTCAATTATCACCTATTTTCCCTGTTATCCCCTAATTTGTTGGTATATTTTTGTGCTAACATTAGCAAACTGTGTGGGGGATGTGCTTACGTGCCTAGCAGGTGTGTTACACAAGCGAGTGTGTGTATGAGTAGGCTCAGTGTGGCTTGAGGCCTCATGGAGGGAGGGGTTGCCTCAATTTTCTCCAAAATTCATGAATGGGCTGGTCCATCTATATTCGCAATTTTGACCAGAAAAATTATATTTTCACTGGTTTGATTGTTGTTACAGGTTACTATCTTCATAGTGAAGGTATAATAGGCTCATATGAATAGGTAATAACGATATTTATCGTAAAATGACGATTATAGGCCTGAATGGAGCCCATATGCTCGCCCATGGGGAGCTAGTTCATTACCCCCCCCCCCTCGCCGTTCCCGGGTTAAGGGAAAATTTAAATTTAAATTGTTCAGACATCATGAAGGTGAAGATGAAGGTCAAAGGTCAATGTCAACTATTCCTTTAATACCTCTGAACTAACTGCTGATTTTTAATGAAATTTGACACACTTATTAGATTTTCTAGGGTTACATCAAAGCAAACAAAAATATAATCCTACATAAAGGTCAAGGTCACAGGCCAAGGTCATAAGTTAACCTTCATCATAAAAAATACTCAATGTTCGATAAGCTGACGAATGTTAGTTGCATTTTACTTAAATATCATATATATATTTATATATATTATAATACTTAAGGTAAAAGGTCAAGGTCAAAGAACAAAAGAAGAGTGTTAATAACTTTCTTTAAACTCTTCCTAGACTGTTTAACCCTTTGTGTACCGGTGACGTCTTTTTTATTGTAGTCTAGCTATAATTAGAAGATTTTGTGGAGCGTATGAAGGATCTGTGGTAGTAAAAATGGTTAATTAAGATACTTGAAAGCCTGCTAATTTGATGGAGGCCCTTCATAAACTAAATCAAATCGTCTTAATATACAGTATGAAATGAAACTAACAAAACTGTACTGAACTGGTTACGTATCGTCACCAACATTTGCTGGCAAATTCGGTTGGTCAATGCAACGATTGTCCAAATGTTGTGTTTTTGTTATTTAAAGGTCAAGGTGAATGGTGAAGGTCACAGATTATGGTCACTATTTCTTTCTTATATATATTCTAATTTTGAATTACACCATATTCAAAATGCTACAAAATAATGTTACGCTGACCTTATTATAGATAAGTATTCCAATGGTTAAGATTCAATGCGATCATATATGTAATTATAAATATATACTCCCAGGCGGACATGAACCACCAAATGTCAGGACAAGTGACTATGTTTTCATCCACTGTACACAAGTATCCTCTATCACGCTGTGGTATAGTGGACTAAAGTATGGGCACTTGTTCTGACTGTCAGTGGTTCAAGTCCGGCTGTAAGAATACAAACATTTAGTATATATATATACCGATTTTATCCAAGAGATTCAATATTACTTGCAGAATTCTAGGTCGCAGAGTTGCGTATGCATTATTATTTTTTTTTTTTGCCTAATGCGAAAACTGCACACCTACTTTTTTCAAATCCTCTCTTCCACACACACTACCTTACTCATCTCCTGTTGCTCTCCTTCTCTCGCATAATCAATCCACTCTTGTTTATCCTGTTTCACTCCCTCTTTCATTCTACTTTCCTCACAATTACATGCATAATATATAAAATATATATTCGCCTCCTCTCGTTTTGTTCTTCTCTCCGTTCCTCTGTTCTTCTCTCCTACCTCTCCTCTCCTCTCTTCCTATAATAACTTCCCCAGTTGTTCTGCATAGTGTCATTTGGTGTTGTGGTACCATCAGTGATCAACGTATTAACAGTGTGTTCCCTTCACTATGTTGGGGCCGAACTCTCCATAATCACCAGTTTAATTGATGTTTGTGCTCGTAAAGAAACGTAGAGGACCTTTGTTTACACTAGCACGCACATTATAATACATGCGCGCACGCACACACACACACACACAACAATCCCACCCATACTCTGTGCAACTCTCCAACCCAAGAGTGAAACATTACTCTCAGTCTTTCTTCTATTCAACAGCTGAGTTCTGGAACTCTCTCCCAGAATCAGTCTTTCCCTCTTCCTATGAATTAAATTGCTTCCAACTCCGTGTGTCCAGGCATTTTGGGTCGAACGTCCCTTGATTTTGGCCCTGTCACTCTTTCACACACACACACATACACACACCATCCATCAGAGACCTACACGTTCAGGTGACTGGTTGGAGCTTCAGGAATAAACCACAGCTGATTTATGTATCGTGCTGTGTTGGAGAGAGAGAGAGAGAGAGAGAGAGAGAGAGAGAGAGAGAGAGAGAGAGAGAGAGAGAGAGAGAGAGAGAGGGGAGGACTAAAGAAAAAGTACAAATAAGGGTGAAAACGACAGAAGATAATATATGCGTTGTAATAATTATACAACACTCATACAAGCAGAAAAGCGAAAGACAAGTTATAACACCTAACCCTTTAAAGAGGTGACTAACATAAAGATAATACTAACGAACACGAAAATGAAATATCTATAACCACGTAATATGATTTGGAATTGGTAGGGAACACTAAAACAGGAACGAGATAGAACAGGAAATAACAACTGATAATAAGATGGATGGCAGAGGAATGGGATATTTATGACCGGTGTCAATATATGACAGTTTGGTCTTAGACTTATGACGGTGAAGGCTTATGGTGCACAATGTCCAGGGGTCTTATGGGATCTGTACAAGTAATATATAATTATACTACCACAATATTCATCACTGTTACCATCACAGAGTCAGTAAAAGTGCTTGGAGTACCCTGGTGTCCTTAACCTCTCCACTGCGTAGGTGGGGTAGTGGCCACCCCTCCCTGTGCGGAGGTATTTAGAGTGTTTCCTACACTCAAATCGTCATCGTACCATAAATAGCATTAATACTTATCCATATGTGCCTATTTTACGTTGATTATAAAGGTAGTAACCTGTTACAGTAATAAAACAAGTGGAAACAGCGTTTGGACGGTCAAAATCGGCGATAGAGCCCGGGAGTTACATAACGTATGGCTCAGGCAGCCTACCAGCCAGCCAGCCGTGAAGACGGCTGGAGAGACACTGTTGCGTGGTAGTCTCTCTCTCGCTCTTTCACACGCTTGGTAACGCAGATGACCACGCTCTGCTAGCAACTCGCTAATGTTAGTACGAGTATATACCTAAGAATAAGGGAATAACAAGGAGAAAAGGTGATAATTGAAGGGGGAGGGGGGGGGGGGTGGAAGGAGGGGATGTGGAGGAGTGATATTTGGCATGGCCAAGGGGCAATTAAAAAAAAACACAAAACAAAATATACTGGGATGATTTAAATGTTTTTTTTTAAGGCCTTGGATTATATAAGGCTTCCCGCAGCCCACCAGTAAAACTTATATCAGTCTTGCTGCACTTGCTGGGTTAAATATTGTATGAGCTGCTTGTATCAGAGTTTGACATACGTTACAACATTATATACTGTTCGAAGGATTGCAATGCAATTTATATAACTGCTCGTGGTCATGAATATCAAGTTTTACAATTTTAAATTATTTCACTAACCAATATATATACAGTATATATTATATATGTATATATATTATATATGTATATATATATATATGTATATATATTATATATGTATATATATATATATATATGTATATATATTATATATGTATATATATATATATATATATATATATATATAATATATATATATATACAGTATATATATATATATATATATAATGTATATATATATATATATATATATATATACTGTATATATATATATACTGTATATATATATATATAATGTATATATATATATATATATATATATATATATATATATATAAGTATGTATCAATGTATATGTGTGTAACTGTTGCCTGGAGTGTTGACAGTGATATAGAATGTCATTGGGACACAATATAGACAGTTGTCCAGTACCTATTTACTGAAGGGTTACTCTGTCTATATGCTGACTAGCGCCGAGTATGCAGTAGCCTAGCATTGTGGTTTATCTCTCTCTCTCAAATATACACAGGCGCGTTTGCAGATACACACGCACACAAATATTCACAAGGAAACAAACGCAAACTAAACGCTCAAATATCAATAATCACAAACTAACACAATAATTCAATAACAAATACCCTGTCTTGACGCCGTGTAACCACATTCACCCTCTGATTCCATACCCGGGGATTCCTCTGAACAAGTCTCCAGGCATAGCTCTTCCTGTCCCACGTACCTCTTGTCATGACCTGGTCTTGCCTCAGTCATGAGTCACGGCATTATTCCCTGACAAACCCGACTTTCCCACCCACCCACAAACTATTTAATATGTATTGATTAGTGGTGTAGGTGTGTGTGTGTGTGTGTGTGTGTCAGCAACAGTAACTCTAACCATTGATATACAGGATATTACGTACACAATCCATAACCCTCTGTTGATTAGAAACTCAAATCCGTAGTTGCAGTGAAATCACAGAATATTAACGCTCGGTCTTCTCTTGTAAATACTTAAACTGGATAAGAAATCTATTATATTTTGTCTATGTGTTGAACTTAGCTATGACTCGATAGCAATTAATGCCAATTATAATAAATACTAAACATAACTAATATTATGAACAGTGATACACTAGGCATTTTCGTGACAAGAAATCGGCTGCCAGAGAATGATAAACAGAAGGATTTCTTGTATGCGGATCAAATAGATTCCCTATAAATCGTACGAGATTGTATTTAGGGTACCATCAATCAAATCAACGGTTCACATAATAGCTTCACAATAAGCGAGATTACATCCCTGCTATGATATACCATCTATCAAAAATCTCTTTGACGGTAGAAATGAGACATAGATATGGCATCAATTCATCGCTACACATCTTTTATTGTTCATACAGAACAATAACCCAATTACCATTCAGAAATATCTATACAATTAGTGGTACCGGTAGATGATTATCGATTTGTACTTTACATGTATGATCACAGTAATTTCCATGACCCTCTTTAATCACTTACCGTTAACTGAAATCTATTTTTGTTACTGAGTATAATAACCATAAGTAAAAGTATATTGGAGTGAGATTGTGTGTGTGTGTGTTGGTGTGTGTATGTGTGTGTGAGTTGAATTGAATTGAAATAAGTGAATTTGATCAAACTTTTCTAAAAGGTATGGAGCACAACCTCTTACATAATACGCATGTACAATATGCTTTTGCTGACTAAATTGTCGTACACGTAAGTACACTGGTACATCTTAAACAAACCATATTTAACCTCTGAAGTGCGAATGGGGGGTATGAGACACCACACTCCTGTGCTGACGTATTTGAGCTGTTCCCATCACTAACATATTTATTTTACCATAAATGGCATTAATACTTATCCATATACGCCTATTATAGTTTGATTATAAAGGTATTAACCTGTTACAACAATAAAACAAGTGGAAACAGTGTTTGGATGGTCAAAATCGGCGATACAGGCCGGGAGTTACACAATGTATGGCTGAGGCAACCTCCCAGCCCACCACTTTTCTCCACCTATGGAGAGAGACTGTCGATCAATGCTCTCTCTCTCTCTCTCTTGCACTCTCTTGCTAACAGTGATGACAACGCCCTGCTACCAACTCGCTAATGTTAGCACGAAAATAGACCACAGGAAAAGGGAATAACAGGGAAAATAGGTGATAACTGAAGGTGGGGAGGAAACTGTGGAAGGAGGGGAGGTGGAGGAGTGATATTTGACATGGCCCAGGGGCAAAAAAAAAAAAAAATGGGTGTTTTAAATTGATTTTTGTTTTCCCTGACTCTTAAGAGTCTTCCCGCAGTCCGCCGGGAGAACTCTTAAGAGTCTTCCCGCAGTTCCCGGGTTAATGTTCTAAGAATTGTTCTATCTATACATAATAAATGTTATTTTGAGAAAAAGTAACAGATTCTTCATAAATGTTAAGTTAGTATTATGCATTAACAGTATATATTTATACTGTGTTGGTTTATGCCTTTAGTAATGATAATTATATCTATTCATTAGCTGTACACTATCCTCAAATTGACAAATAAACCATATTCTCATTACATGTAGTACATCTCTTGTCTTATCTATCAATATTTTTGTGTCTAGCAGTAATAACTGGTAATGTATTATTACTTGTCCTCAGTTTACTCATAGGTAGTCTCTCTCCCTTATCCAATTTCACAAGATAGTCATCCATACGGAAAACAAATGTATAAGTTCTATAGCTACTACAAATGGCCATACTTAACAAATTGCTATTCCATTTTGTTATCCGTTGACCTTTAACACCTTACGAGCGGCCTATGCGGTTTATTTATGTGTACCGCCCAGCGGGGTGTTTTTAGCCAAAATAGGGCTGTTTACGTGATCATTTTCATGCCTAAATAAGACCCAGAACGTAAAACAAGTATCTATCCCTGAAGGGCCCAATACATAAACAGAGCTTTCGAATGACACCATAACGATCCTTGTATGATGGATAGTTTTCTTGCAATAACCGTGCAACGCGAGTGCCCAAAAAGCAGGTATATTAATTCGGTACTTTCGGTACATAATTGAGTATGTAGCGAGTGAGAGAGGGAGGAGGGGAGCTAGGAGGGGAGATTTGTGTCAGTAGGTTCGCCGCGGTGGTCTGGAGCAGTCATACGCTCGCTAGTCTCCTGCCACCACTTGTCTCTCTCTCTCAGCCACATTACGTGCTGAAATTGCCATCGACTCGCGTTATGTACGAGCGCCGCATAGTCCGCCTGAGCATGAGAGTCCAGCTTTTATTTACTCGAACTTATGTTTGCTCGCCGCTATGGTCTTATCCGCTGGGGTTAAGGGTTAAAGGTGAATTACACAAAGATGATAACAAAGTGAGATAAGTTATCTATCAGAACGTTAAATGTTCTAGCATTACACCATTATCGGGAATATCCTTAAATTTGCCCCTAACATATAAAATAAATAGGGTCAAGTTAAAGGTAAGTTTTTGTTGCCTGACAACTACAGGGATTTATGACGTCATCATAATACTGGAAGGCGGGAAATTTGCAAGACAGTCTACTATCAGATGCCAACAGATATTAAACTGTTTAATATTTGTTTTCTTTACTGACGTAAATTTACTTTATTATACACAAACCTGAGCATCCTTAATATGTTTTGATGCATATAAAATATACATCTTACGAGGTATGCAGCTTATGTAATTCACCTTTAAGCTGTTGTTCTATTGCCAATCTGAACTAGGCTGGGTTCATTACATTTTGTGACACCAGACTCTAGACATCCCTCTATCATTACAAATATTTTTAACACAATTCAACCAAGGTAAAGTATAAACACCAGCCTGATCCAAATATAACAAACACTTGTACATTATATAACTTAACTTACTTGCTTTACTATTAATTAATCTCGCCCAGTAGCCTATCATTGAACACTTAAGGTTAATATTTATGTATATAGGATATTCACCAAGTTCACCATACACCATATCATTAGTTGTATACTTATGAACATATAATGTATGCTTTGAAAACTTCAAATGAAGCTGTTCTAATTATTTAATGTCCCCAAAACTCATCAGCATACAACATAACTGGTCTAACCATTGCTTTAAATGATTCAAGCTGTATAGCAACTGGTAAATTAAATGTTCTGCATTTACTGATCAAATAAATACATGGCACTTGTAGCTTGCTCTTTTAATTATAATTCTCCTTGGCGGAATCTGCCATTGTAATTAAAAGGGTTCCATGTCACTTCAACCAGTAGACCATTTCAACCAGTAGCTCTCAATCAGTGCCAAATGAACCCAGACCAACCAAACCAATGCCAAAATATAGTACTAACTTAACCTAACCTAACCTAACCTAACCGTATTGGTTGATTTGGTACTGGTTGAAATGGTCTACTGGTTGAAGTGACCGGTCACCAATTAAAAGTTAAACCCAAATATATATATTCACCTGTCATTTCAATGTCTCTTGTCCCAAATTTTAAGTTATACCTCCCAGTTTCTACCCTACTTCTACTAAGTATATATATATATTTTTGTTCTTTTTTTGCTACAGCTTACTTAACTTTACTGTGTGTGTGTGTGGGGTATACATGCTTTGTATGTAGATGTTTGATTGTTCGCTTCTTTTTGACAGCTTTTAAGTGTGATCATTATTCGCATTTGGTCTGTTCTGGCATTTTACATTTGTATTTTAATATATCGGTACATGTTTTATAATAACTATCATAAGATTAGTATTATTTATAATTTTGTTCTCATAAGCTTATTAAAACCAATAAGTTTACAGAGAAGCAGAAATTATACCAGGGATAGAGAGGTAGATATAACAGTGAGAAATAGATAGATAGATAAATAGATAGATAAATAGATAGATAGATGAGAAGAAAGAGAGAGAGGAGGAGGGTTTGGGAGAGATCAAACACTTGCCCTCTATAATATTCGTAATTGACTCTTCTCGAAATTGCTCACTCTCTCTCTCTCTCATATCCCCATTTTACCCATTCCTCTCCACCATTACTCATTTCCCTTCCGCTCGTATCTCTTCCTATTTGTCCTTTAGTAGTCTCTCTCTCTCTCTCTCTCTCTCTCTCTCTCTCTCTCTCTCTCTCTCTCTCTCTCTCTCTCTCTCTCCCCCCTCAACACATGAGTTGTGGTGGCTGGGATCACTTGCCAAAAAATCTATGAATATTTCTCAGGGATTTGCAAGTAATTTATTAAACTGATGAAGGTGTGTGGGTGACTTGTTGATATCATCTCTCTCTCTCTCTCTCTCTCTCTCTCTCTCTCTCTCTCTCTCTCTCTCTCTCTCTCTCTCTCTCTCTCTCTCTCTCTCTCTCTCTCTCTCTCTCTCTCTCTCTCTCTCTCTCTCTCATCCATCTGTGGCCTTCTTCACTTTTAACTTCCAGATACCACAAACTTTAGAGAACTTATCCGCTAAATCTGCGTACAATGTGAGCGTCCTTCCGCCTCCTGATATGTTAGTCTTTAAGGGAAAGGTCATTACTGGATTAAGCAATGTTTTTTGTTGAAGGTAATGCATGCAAGTCTGAGCTGGGGCTTTAGAATATGTGCTTGGGATATTGCTTGGCCGAAATTACAATCTAGAGATTTTGAAATTCCATCCATAAATGTAGAGAACAAAAAACGTATATCAGACATTGCTTAAATGTTTGTGATTAGCTCTCTCGCTTTCTCTCACTGTGCCTGTTTGTCTGTCTACATATCTGTCTGCCCGTGTGTTTCCCCTGCATCAATATTCGACAGATCAGTTATGAAATGTATACCGTACATTATCTGCATCAATATTCAACATATCAGTTATGAAATGTATACCGTACATTATTTGGGCCAGCACAAAGGACATTGATCCCAGAGATAAATATATATATATATATAATTATACAGAAAAGAGATATATAGTGCAAAGAAACAAACTCTGTGGGAAAAAAATATAAATGGTCTGTGGCTCAAGATATAGTTTTAGATATGCTTGATGCCAAATACAAAATGCACATGAAAGACTGAGCTCAAGTATGCTGCGTATTGTTGCGAAAATTAAAAGGTTTGTGGCTCAAGATGTCTTATTAGACGTTCTTTATGCCAAATCAGGAATGCAATTATACAACTAAGCTCAACTTATGCTGGCTGTACATAAACATTTAAAAAATGTATTCATGCAAAATGCTTAATAATGTTTAAAAAGTATGGTGCACTTTGTTGCAGGTAATTAAACAGAGATGTGACTCAAGATGTCTTCGTTCTTTATGTAAATAAAAGATCGAAGCTCAACTATGCGGAGTCTACTTAAAAAGGATAAAACATTTATTCATGCCATATGCCTAATCATTTATAAAAAAAAATGTCAAGAAAATGGGCAATATATGTAAAAAATATGCCAATAAGATAATTATATGCAAAGACAATAGGAAGAAATATGTTTAAATTATGCCAAATGCATTTCTCCACTGTCGTGGATCCTCAGTGGCTAGTGTTTACTATGCGGTGTCTAAGGCATATATATATATATATATATATATATTAATTACGTAAGTTATATCAGCTGAGATTTAGATGTTCGTACACGTATCATTGCCGATATGTCAACATAGCCTAACTTAACAATACGTAATTTTGTCTATCTTAGCTTGAAATAACTTAACACACTGACACGTTACACAAGTTGACCAAAGATTATCTTTTTATTAAACAGTATATTAACTTACCAACATATATTTAATTATATAATTACTAAGTTCCATCATTTTAACTTAACCTACCGTAGTAACTTAAATTTTCGTTAACAATGCCTACTCTCTGAAACTTATTTGAGATAAGTTGCGTGGTAAAGTTTCAAAAATATGATTCAAGGTCAGGTTAGGCTACATTAGGTCAGGTCTGGTTTAGTTAGATTATGTTCAGTTAGGTTAAATTGAGGAAGATAATGTTAAGAGATTGCCCGCTCAACTAACTCATTAACCCTTCTTTAGCGGGGCCCGACTTAAGTCTGTATCTAAAAATCTGGACTATGTGGCGGGGCCCGACTTAAGTCTGTGTGCAATTTTGGCGCAATATTGGCTCTGAGAGAGAGACGAGCGACGGGAGGGGCGTAGGTTACCTCATGACCGCTCGCCACGGCCGCCGTGGGTCTACTGACATGTACTCCACACTACTCCACCCTCCCTCCCTCGCTACACACTTAACACCTTAAGAGCGGCCTATACGGTTTATTTATATGTACCGCCCAGCGGGGTGTTTTTAGCCAAAATAGGGCTGTTTACGTGATCATTTTCATGCCTAAATAAGACCCAGAACGTAAAACAAGTATCTATCCCTGAAAGGGCATAAACAGAGCTTTCGAATGACACCATAACGATCCTTTTATGATGGCTAGTTTTCTTGCAATAACCGTGCAACGCGAGTGCAAAAAGCATGTAATTAGCCACTTTCCCGATACAATTCCTTATATAGCGAGTGAGAGAGGGAGGAGGGAGCTGGGATTCGTGTCAGTATGTTCGCCGCGGTGGTCTGGAGCAGTCATACGCTCGCTACTCTCCTGCCACCACTTGTCTCTCTCTCTCAGCAACATTACGTGCTAAAATTGCCACTCGACCTATGTCGAGCGCCGCCACATAGTCCAGCTTTATTTAACTCGACTTATGTTGCTCGCCGCTAATTAAGGGTTAATTATGTAACAAAATGACCGTATTTTAGCGATTTTGCCCTTCGGTTGCACGATCATTGCAAGACAACCAGTGATCGTAGAAGGATGGTTCTGGTGTCATTGGAAAGCTCAATTTACGTCCTTTCAGGGATACATAATTGTATTACGCTCTGGCTCTTGTTTATGCATGAAAAAGAGCACAGAAACAATGCCATTTATGGTAAAAATCCCCCGCTGGGCGGCACGGTGAAATATACTCCACCAGCCGCTCTTTGAGTGTTAACTCACTTACCAATGATTTGCAGTCTCTCTCTCTCTCTTTTCGCCGCAATCTTGCATCTCTCTCACTATTCTACAGCTATTACAATAATCAGTGTTCCCCAGAGCTCTGTCAGTGTATACCACCCTATCTTTGTAGTGCACGTAGCACTCGTCTTGCAACACAGTCCCACCCCTACTCTGTGCAACTCTCCAACCCAAGAGTGAAACGATATTCTCAATAATTGTTCTATTCAACTGCTGAGCTCTGGAACTCTCTCCCAGAATAAGTCTTTCCTTCATCCTATGACTTAAATTGCTTCAAACTCCGTGCGTTCAGGCATTTTGGCTCGAACGTCTCTTGATTTGGGCCCTGGCACTCCTTCAACTCTGGGGGAGTCATTTGTCACAGGCAGTTCTGCCTTTTGTTTCCCTCATTCACATAGAACCAACAAAAATATATATACATATATATATAAATATATATACTGTATATATACTGTATATATACACTATATATATATATATATATATATATATATATATATATATATATATATATATTAGTTATATGAATTTTGTATGTGTACATTTCCTATTGAATAATACAGCATAAGGAAATCAAAATAAACAGTCATTATGTGGTGTTTGTTAACGCAAGTGAAACGCTATACCTTTTGTCACAACATCAAGTATGATGTTAAAATCTATATTATTGATCCCTCTAAATAATAAATGAATAATTCCTGAAACTTCCGAATGTAAATACAATCTCCAAATATTAGCCAGAATAAATATACCAAGAGATAATTATACAAAAGTGCGTAAACGATACATATGCTGTAATTAAGTCATGGGTAATAATGTTGCATATCAATAACCAAATATTAGCCAAAATATAAATATAAAGACATCATTTTACACAAAGAAGTATGGGATTGTATATACTGTAGTTATGTGAGGGAGAATAATTTTGGTATTAGGTAGTGGAACATGTACCACTGTGATAACATCATAAGTGTACGAGGTAACTGGACCTCTGAGACCCGGGCATTTATAACACAGTCAGCCTTCAATAGTAGCTTGGCTTATTCAATCCGGAAGTAGTCATTATATAATTATAGTTATATACTTCGTCAGTCATGTCAATGCTGATTTATGAAGAACGTCTTCCTGGAATCATTGGGCTAAACACTATTTTGAAAACAAAAACCATCTTTAATTACTTGAATGATGTATAAACTGGCCCTTACTCTTTGATAAACATTGTCTGAGATATACAGTAAATGTACAAAGGATAATTTACATAAATAAACAGTATGATTGAATTTGATAATGCATTGGTTAAGATTACATTTTTTAATATATGGAGAGAGACAACATAATTATGACGTACTTACCTGACCCCCCAATTCCTCCCTATGTTCACTCATTATATGTTATATGGAGACACAATCGAGATTCAAATACTACATTTTTTGTACCGGGGGATGGGCAAAACACTCCCTGAACCCAATTCTGTCTCTGGGTACCGTAATGTGTAATATAAAATCTGTTAAGAGCCTGGGCAGGTAACCCCAGACACTAATAGTACACCAAGGGGGGAAGGAAGAACTATATTATTATACCCCGACTGTATATGTGGCGCCCCCTGCTGAAGTGAGGCAAACGATGGGCCAGATGAAATTGAGTTAACACTTGCCTTGGATAGGCAAAGGCATCCTTGAGCCTGTGGAAGAAGCATTTGCCTCAAATCGACACGGAAGTGTCTATAAGGACGATCTTCCTGCAATTATTGCAGGATTTTTTTCCCAGCTAACGCATGACTGAAAAGTCCATGCTGAACTGAGTCAAAGTCCCGAGACAAAAGCCGCCACCAATCAGCGGGCGCCATGATGATGAGTAATCGCCCGCCAGCCAATCAGCGTCCACCATCTCCCTCCACCCTCCTCAGTTTTCGCGCCAGCTCGTATCGATCGCATACCATCCACATTTTGTAATTTTGTTTTGTTTTATTCTGTGATATTATTCTCCACCATGGCTGATTGCGAGGCAAGTGACCAACCAGAGATACAGTCACCCTCTGGAGTACGAAAGAGGCCGAGAAACAAACGAAAGTGGAAGAAAAATGCAGAAAAAATAAATAGGAACTTAGGCCTTGAGTATACGTCTGCTTATACAGGGAGGAAAATACCGGAGCGAAAAGTGGGGCCTCCCTGTACCTGTCCTGCGAAATGTTATGATATTGAAAGTGCCTTGTGCGATATAAATAAGTGTGTGCAGCCAACACACGTGTATATTCAGTTATTATGTTTACATATAATGTGGTAAAGTGATTATCAATAAGTTCAATTGCATATTATACATAATTGGTGTAAGTGAAGGGTCAGGGTCACATCAGTCTCGGCATTCAGCCTCTCAGCACTCATCTCCCAGTATCTCCGCACTCATCTCCCAGTATCTCCACACTCATCTCTCAGTATCTCCGCACTCATCTCCCAGTATCTCCACACTCATCTCCCAGTATCTCCACACTCATCTCCCAGTATCTCCGCACTCATCTCCCAGTATCTCCGCACTCATCTCCCAGTATCTCCACACTCATCTCCCAGTATCTACGCACTCATCTCCCAGTATCTCCGCACTCATCTCCCAGTATCTCCGCACTCATCTCCCAGTATCTCCGCACTCATCTCCCAGTATCTCTGTACTACACTCATCGCCCAGACTTCCTAACCAACAACAGTAAGTGAATACATTTTCATTGTGGTACAATAAATTAAAATATAATATATTATATTAATATTTGTACCACAAAACGTTACTATTACTATTAATATCATTATTTACATTATAATACCTATTATGTATTACGGTAGTTTGAAATGTACTGTATATTATTATCCTTGACTAACACATTTGCTCAACTTAGGAAGGATACACCGTGGACAAGAGAGAGAGAGAGAGAGAGAGAGAGAGCAGCTTAATACACAGTACCTATTTAATTATTATAACCATTAAGTATTATTTTGTGTACGGTAATCTACTATTTTTGCTTGGGAAACAAATTATCATTATTACCATTTTTTTTTGTTTTTTTTTGTTTTAAGAGACAATGAATGGAGGAAGGAAAAACACAGATAAAACAAAAGGGTCCATGTGCCTAAAGGCATCCTCCATTCATAAAATGTTTGTAACAACTGGATTTAAACATTTGTAGATTGTAAGTTTGTGGAAAGCAATTCGAGGGAAGTGAATTCCAAAGAGTAGTAGCTCTGGGGATAAATGAATTCTGATAAGCAGAAGTTCTGCATTGTGGAGGAGAAAGTGTAAATTCATGGGCGCTCTCAGCTGCCCTAGTTCTACGGGGAAAGATGTGGAGAGGCGGCACAATTGAAGCAAGTTCCTCGGAACAATTGCTGTGAAAATATCTGTAGAATAATGCAAGGGATGCAACGTTTCTTCGTATGGATAATGTAGGAAGGTCCTGTGTGATTGCAGGGTTATTGATTAATCTAATAGCTTTATTTTGAATTTTGTCCAACTGCCTCAATGCAACCACTCCACTTCCACCCCACAGAGGTGAACAGTAATCCATCTGAGAACACACATGAGTTTTATAGATCACGGCCAACTGCTCGTCAGTGAAGAATTCTCGAACTCTGTACAGGAGTCCCAGTTTTTTAGAGGCATTCTTAGCAATGCTTCTAACATAATTTGTCCAGCTCAAGTTAGTAGTTAATGTTACACCGAGAATGTCAATACTAGGGGAAGTGGGAATATTTACATCATTAAAAAATATATGGGAGTCAGTGAGATTCTGTCCGTTAGAAAATTGAATGTACTTGGTTTTCTGTGCATTAAAGGAAACTAGATTCTTTTGTCCCCATCCATTAATTCTAGAAAGGTCCTGGTTCAGAGAAATTGCAATGTTTATTTTTGAATTTATAAGATCGGGTTGGGTGAAAGAATTGGTAAATGTGAAGGAACTGTGGAGTGTTGAGTCATCTGCGTAGGAATGTATTGTATTATGAGTGGTAGATATGAGATCATTGATATGAATGAGGAACAGAATTGGGGCCAAAACTGATCCCTGGGGAACACCAGCATTTATTGAGTGAAATTGAGAATAAAGGCCATCTACCATTACACATATTTTCTGTTATGAAGATAAGAAGAAATTAGTGGAACTAATGATGCAAGGCCGTAGTGTGACATCTTCGACAATAAGGATTGATGCCAGACTCTATCAAATGCCTTTGATATATCCAGTGCTATTGTATGTGTTTCACCATGTTGGTCTGTAGCTTGGTTGATTTGATGCGTAAGAAGGCAAAGCATGTCTGCAGTTGATCGACATCGTCTAAAACCATATTGCCTATCACTGATTAATTTATTATTCTCAAGATGCTTAATTATGTGATTATTTAATATAATTTCAAAGACTTTACCAAGAGTGGAAGTTATAGCTATTGGTCTGTAGTTTGATGGATCTGAAGAGGCACCTTTTTTAGGAACTGGATGGATGTTTGCTTCTTTCCAGGGTACTGGGAAGCATGAGGTATGAGTACACAGACGGAAACATTTTGCCAATACAGGAGCGAGCACCAAGGAGCAATTCTTAAGTACTATTGGAGGAATTTCATCTGGACCAGGAGCCTTATCTACCGAGAGATTCTGCAAAATAGTTTTGACATGTCTGGTGTGGATCTTAAGTGAGGGCATTTCAGGCGAATTAAAATTAAGTACAGGGACATCTTGATTTATTTCATCTAAGGTTGAGTTGGTGGAGAAAATATCCGCAAGAAGGTTAGCTTTACCTCGTGGGTCACTTACAAGATTGCCAGTCGGAGATTTTAATGGTGGGATGGATGAAGCAGTAGTGTGAAGTTGGATTTAAATGAGTTAAGAGTAGACCAAAATATTTTGTTATCATTTGGATTATTTAGAAGTTTATTTGCCTGCTTGTGGAGAAAGTTTGATTTAGTTAGGTTTAATACAGTTTTGGCATGATTTCTGATGTTTCTAAAGTAATTAAAGGCTTCATGTGTTTTTGATCTTGTGTATGCATTGTAGGCTATTGCTTTTTGTTCAGTTACTCTAGCACAATTATGGTCAAACCATTTAGGTGAATTAGATCTTTTACTGTACTTTTGATGAGGAATAAAAGTTTCCATTCCAATTTTTACAAAATCTTGTATGTGGCTCAAGGTGGAGTGTGCATCATTAGAAAAGAAAGAGGTCCAGGGAATATCAATAAAGAAACCTTGAAGACCCTCCCAGTCTGCCCTATCGTAATGCCATTTAGTCACCAAAACAGGTTCAGAGTGGGAAGGTGTGGTAGGTGATAGACAGGTGGCCTGTATCAGACAGTGATCAGAAGATCCAAGCGGGGACCTCACTGTAACATCATAATTTTCTGAATTGGTTGTTAAAAATAAGTCCAGTAGGTGGGAATTATGATTAGGATTATCTGGTACACGGGTGGGTTGGTTGACTAGTTGAGTGAGATTAAATGAGTCTGCAAATAGCTCACATTCAAGACCAGCATCATCAGTCCTGGCTGAATGAGTGAGCCATTCAACATTATGGACATTAAAATCACCCAACACAGTGATTTCAGAAGAAGCATTTAAGTTGAGGACACTTATAGCTCCTATTGTGTTACGGTTTTTTAAAATGTATATATTTTCCCGACTAACACCCTTTTTTCAACTTAGGAAGGATGCACAGTGCGCGAGAAAGAGAGAAGCGTAATACACTTTACCTATCTTATTATTATAACCATTAAGTATTTTTGTGAAATATACTATTTTTCGTTTGCCTCACTTCAGCAGGGGGCGCCACATATTATCCGTGGGTTGTTGTGGCCAGAGAGGTGGTGGTGGTAGTGGTGGTAGTGATGGTACAAAGGAGTACAAAGGAAATCAAGCCACAACAGGTCTAGTGACCCTGCTAGGCTGCTTGTCCACCAAAACACTGAGAATCAAGTGTCCAAACAGAGGTTTAGAGTGGGTAAAGGAACATTGGAAAGGGAACTAGTGCCCTGGAACTAATGTCCGTGGCAGGATTTGGAAGTTAGTAGGTGACAGATGGGTTAGTAACTGAGTGGTGGTAGACGATTACCTTACCATTGTGGTGATGGTTGTTGTTGTTGTCGTTCTGTAGGCTGCCTGGCTGAACAGCCTCGAGTCCCTAAAGAAGGGTTTTCCCACAGGGCTCTCAAGGAGTGTAGATTATGTTGTTGGCGTAATTGATTGTGTAGAATGCAGTCTTTTATGATGTGTTTAATAGTATGGGGTGCTGTGTTGCATCCTGGGTAAGTGTCGACGACAGAGATATCCAGTCTCTTCTGATAGCTCAGAAGAGCTGGATGGTGCCCACATCTCAGCCTGGCCAGGTGGATTCTGTCCTCGTGAGGAAGGGAGAATTCAGAAGGATGGATTTCGGGAGGTTGTGCCTGCAGTTGCGTGTTGTCTATGAGTGACTGGATGGAACGGCGAGAGATATGAGTATTAATGTGCTTCTGGAAGCTGGTTTGGGGTGGGCAGGGAGGGAGAGATGACAATATTTGTGTATGATACCGTGTGCTGGGTGTTGTTTTGATATTCTTTGGCGTCTGTGAGTGTGCTGCCATGTATTGTAGTGGGTGGTGATGGTTTGTGGTTTGTTATTGATGGCAGTTGTGGTAGACACCTATCTTACCATGGTGGTTTGGGTGGTGATGGTGGTAGTTGTAGTTGTGTTTCTCTCTCTCTCTCTCTCTCTCTCTCTCTCTCTCTCTCTCTCTTACCATACACCACCTGGTTCAACTCACTCTTTCCCTGCAGTGATATTTTTTGTGTTTTGCATATAGTCTTTGCATATTTCCTACTGCTTTCAATCATGCTATCTCTCTCTCTCTCTCTCTCTCTCTCTCTCTCAAATAAATAATCTATATATCCTTGCAGTAAATATGTTAAAGTTTATTCAACTGTACGGTATTCTAATTAAGTTTGAAACAATATATAGTTGTATTTTGTTCTATGTAAAGCCTGTGTCACACATCCACACACTATTCCCCTTTCTCTTTCAATAATTCGAGCCTTTGATTTCCCTTCTTCCCCATCCCTATAATGTATTTGAAGTAACGGGGTTAAGAAAGGCATGTAGGATTGCTACCATACAAGAAAATAGAAAGGACAGGAGAAGCAGCCAACAAGAGAAATGGGAACATATACAAGTTTCCCATACTCTAAAGGAAAACGGAACAGAGGAGTGCCCCCTGACCTCAGGTCATTCCCGTTCTCTAAGAACTAGGAATTTAGGTGTCTCCCAGACTAAGGATGGGAGAACTGGACCAATAACCAGCAAGCTTTCAAACCACCTCGACCTATCACCAGCCTTCATTCGACCAGCAGCCAGACTTACAGTATAACGAACACATGTTTATGCATACTAAACATCAGAGACCGGAATGTTATCGAAACAAGAGGGGATACTAGGACCTCCCTTGTGGTACCGTTCCAGATAACTATAAGTAATCCGGGAACATAGAAACTCACAGAGATAATTAGTTAAACAAGAATAACCCCTGATTATTGTAGAATCACTAAAGTTACAATTATCTCTGACCTAGACCTCGTAAGCACAACGAGGATATTAAATAAAATACGTAAAATAACTATGTACAACGCTATAAGCACCATGTATTTTTAGACTAAGTTTTACCTTCGGAAATTACATCACAACCATTCACTATGTCCTTATAAAATTGAGTTACTATATGTTAAAGCTACAAAATAACTCGAACATAGTCTCGCTGAAATTTAGAGAAAGTAAGCACTTCTATGGCAATAATACCATCACGGCTGAAAAGCACATGGTATATAATTAACCGCTGTCTATCAGGGCCAGACTTAAGTCCGTATCTAAAAACCTGGACTATGTGGCGGGGCCCGACTTAAGTCCGTCTGCAATTTTGGCGCAATATTGGCTCTGAGAGAGAGCCGAGCAGTGGGAAGAGCGTAGGTTGCCTCATGACAGCTCGCCACGACCGTCATGGGCCCACTGACATGTACTCCACACTACTCCACCCTCTCTCACTCGCTACACACGTAATTATGTAACGAAATGACCGTATTTTAGCGATTTTGCCCTTCGGTTGCACGATCGTTGCAAGACAACCAGTGATCGTAGAATGATTGTTCTGGTGTCATTGGAAAGCTCAATTATCGCCCTTTCACGGATACATACTTGTATTACGCTCTGGCTCTTGTTTATGCATGAAAAAAGGGCACGGAAACAACGCCATTTATGGTAAAACAAAAAACGCTGGGCGGCACGGTCAAATATACCGCCTAGGCCGCTCGTTGAGTGTTAAGATAGAAGCTGCCTCCCCCTCCCCCCTCGAGACTACAGTCGGACCTGCTGTTGCCATCTGATGCCAGGACCTTGGATTCCTGTTCGTGAGAGGTAGTTCCCTTTGATGTCCAGCAAGCCGAATCTAAGATCCACGTCGGCCAGACTTGTACTCTAACGACTACTCTCCCAAAACCTACCCTAAGTGTCTCTAAGTGTCTTACTTTGTGATTACTGATGTGAAGGTAAGGTGAAATATGCGAGTATTCCAGAGCGAATTCTTATTTAGATCTGTGCCCAAGATCGATATTTATTGCATTATGTATTAATCCTTCAGAACCATATTAATTATTGAGTAGATCTGTGTCCAAGATCTAAGTTTAACATGTGTCTACTATCTTATAAATCATAATACGCATACGTTACATACTCGTGTTAACCCGGCAGGTGCCGGGAGACTCTTAAGAGGTTTTACTGGGCGACTGCGGGGAGACTCTTAAGATCCTAGGCCTAAAAAAAAAAACGTTTAAAAGGCCCCAGTAGCACTTGAAACTTTTTTTTGTTTTTTTCTATTGCCCCTCGGCCATGCCACATATCACTCCTCCACATCCCCTCCTTCCCCACTTTCCCTCCGCCCTCTTCAATTATCACCTATTTTTCTCTTATTCCTGTAATTATCGGTTTATTTATGGCGCCAAAACTCGCCACCCAGTTACAAGGTGGTGAGGGGGGGGGGGGGAGAGACTCGTAGCCCTCACTACATACAGTCTCTCACCAGAGCTGGTGGAGGGAGGATGTGGTCTCTCTCTCCTCCAACTTCATGACTGAACCGCTTTACTTAATTTCACGTTTCTCACCATCCAAACCCTTTTCCCACTTGTTTTATTGTTGCAACATGTTACTATCTTCATATTAAACGTAAAATAGGCACATATGGATAAGTATTAATTATATTTTTGTTAAAATAACTATTTTAGTGAGGAAAGAGTCATAATACCTATGCGCAGCGGTATGGTGTATACTACAGGGGCTGTACAGCGGAGAGGTTAAACTAGAGGTTATCTAGCCGAATACTCACAGATTTTCCTTGTATATGTCCATTCTATTGTGTATGTATCAAGGCGAAATTGAAGTATATATTGTGCATCTTTTCCCTATTCAAATCCAACGGTTACCTAGAACCTACACTCAATTTCATATTTAATTAAACTCAGACTCGTTGCTTTATAAGTTATTATTAATTAGAAATCTTAATTTGAATCTAATTACTTCAAATATCCAATTTACGCTTTGTGATCCTGTGCGTTAACTTATTCATTTATGAATAACTTATTTTCTTATTCTGTTATGAAATAGATTATTTTGATACATCTCGTCTATGAAATCTAGCTTTGTATAGATCTTTTATCTAATTATTTCACCATTTTTATTACAATGCCAATTCGTTCTGTATTCCTTATAGGAATCTGTTAACTTGTTCAGAACTCCTTCCTACCTTATTAGGTATTTAAATCCAAGTGCAACTTCATCGTGTACGCCATTTTCTACTATTAGTATTATTATGACTATTCGTGCACGCTATTTTATTCTGCGTTTTACCTCCTGTAGTCAAAATATCAATTGATTCAGGTTAGGTTGTATTCATCATTTAATTCCGAGTCAGTAGATCTATATCATTAAATCTGAATTCCTCGACCCGTGAGATTATTATTGCATATACCAGTTAAATAATTATGTGTTCATAATATAATTTTCTCGCAATAAACTAGATAAGTAATTAATTGTAAAAACAATTCAGCTCTCTTCTACTTCTTAAATTAAATCACTCCCCCCATATTCAAGAAAAATATCGCATTTACCTCACTAACTATTTTCCACACCTTAGTCTAATGACCTGTGGACTTACCTTGCCAGACTTATTTACGCGCGGCCTCCTTTTATATTTCTTGGACGCATCTCGTCCCGCGTACTTGAACGATAACTATAGAAATCTTCGTGCGGTTAACCCTATTGTTTAGTAAACAATTCCAGAGTTCATATCATTACTTTTGAGCTTATTTAGAATACTTCACGACAGATACTCAACTCCCATATATATTATTATCAAGAGTTTATTCTATGTACATGTATGCCTATATACAATTGCATATTTCCACAGTAATACTATCCTTAAATTTATGTTCATTGGTGTGTTATTGAGAGACCTTTGCGTGTTCTAAATGTATTTAATGATTTACTTACTATTCGTTATAAGTTAAGTTAAGTTTTAACTCACTTTTCAGGTCCAGATATATACGTGATTTACATATCAACTGTGTTATGACTAAGTAGATCTGATTCTCTTGCTATTCACAAATAGTAGTAAAGCGAACCTAATGATCTCATTCTATGTCCTTTAATACATCAGAGTATAGAATTATCCATGTGTGTTTATTGTGTTTATTATCACCTGATTGAGTACATAATTGTGAATAAGAACATGTTCGATGTGTTCCTGTTGAGCAAATATCGAGTTTAAAAGTCCATATTTGGATTTGAGTAAAGACCATAACGAAGTTAAGTTGTATTACAACCTGGCATAACAGTACTATATCCTTATATATTTCTCCCTCATGCATTATTCTCTGTGTCTCCCTTCCCATTCTGTATATTCAGTGTTCTTATAGTCTCCTTTCCTCCCTTGTCTGATGTTATGTTATGTACTCACGTATGCCATAATCTCTAGCCCACTCATAAATATTCGTGGACTGAACATAATTATTTCTAATTATGGAAGTATATTTGTTGGAGACGAATTTAAGTTAAGAATATGAATTTATGTACACCAACTACAAAACTACATATACAATTTATTGAGAAGCAAGTTACATCAACAAATATATCCAGATAGTTATCATTGCATGAGGAAAAACACAGAGGGCCCACAAATAAGTGGGTTAGAGACTATGGCATCCGAGTGTACTGTTTCCTTGTATATTTTTCCCTCATCCATAATTCCTTGTGTCTCCCTTCCCATTCTACATAATGTATTCATTTAACTTTTATTCTCTCTCCCTCCGTTTTATGGTGTTCTTCCATGTACATAACAACAGTTAATTATCAACTCTGCGTGTTTGGTATCCCCCCCCCCCCCCCCCGCATAGTGGGTTCCACCGAAAAAAAAATCTTTCGTCGTCGTTGTCGTCGTCGTCGTCCATCTGTCCCGAAACTCCTCCTAGACCGTTGGACGGATTTTCACCAAATATCACACAAACAATTGTTGGGTGAATGCGAACGTTAGTCAAAAGATATTTTTTGAATCTGTGCAATTTATGATATTAGATCCAAAATAAGGTTTTACCCTCCCCCCCCCCTGGGGCCCCCCACAGAACCTCCCCCCCCACCACCAGGGGGGCCCCCCAGATTCCCCCCCCCTCCACCCGGGGGGCCCCCCAGACTCCCCCCCCCCCCCCTGCAATGATGGCGTTCTGGGGGCGAAAACATCTCGCCCCGCATTTGTTAGGTTAAGTTAGTTTAGTTGACATTAGAAGTGATGGTAGTAATAGTGGGGATGATGGTAATTATAGTGATAATGGTGAAAATAGTATTGATGATGGTAATTGTAGTGATAATGGTGATAATAGTAGTGATGATGACAGCAGTGATGATGATGACAGTAGTAGATATGATGGTGACAGTACTAGTAGTAGTGATGATGATCATAATAGTTGTGATGATTGGTGACAAGCAATGATGATAGTTGTAGTGATAATAATGACAGTAGTGATGATGGTGACAGTATTAGTGATGATGGTGAGTAGTAGTGATGATGGTGAATGTTGTAGTGATGATGACAGAGTAGTGATGATGAGAGTAGTAGTGATGACTATATAGTAGTAGTGTTGATGATAGTAATGGTGATAGTGACTAGTAGTGATGATGGTGACCCATCGCAGAGCTGGGTATGCCGTTTTGATTTTGGGCAAAACGGCACATCTACTTTATCAACTCAGCATAAGCAGAGTTTGGTATCGCCCCCCCGTATAGTGGGTACCACCGGAAAAAAATGTCTGTCGTCGTCGTTGTCGTCCGTCTGTCCCGAATCTCCTAGACCGTTTGACGGATTTTCACCAAATTTCACACAAACATTTGTTGGGTGAACGCGAGTCAGTCAAAACAGATTTTCTGAATTTGTGCAATAATTATGATTTTAGATTCAAAATATGGTTTCCCCCCCCCCAGAAACCCCCTCCCCCCCCCCCCAGAAACCCCCTCCCCCCCCCCCCCCCCCCCCCAGAAACCCCCTCCCCCCCCTGCTATGATGGAGTTCTGTGTGTAGGGACTCCCACAAAGAACGCCTTTGTTCTGGGGCGAAAACATCCTGCCCGGCATTTGTTAGGTTAAGTTAGTTTAGTTGACATTAGAAGTGACGGTAGTAATAGTGGGGATGATGGTAATTGTTGTGATAAACTGAAAATGGTGTTAATAGTAGTGATGATGGTAGTTGTAGTGATAATGGTGATAATAGTAGTGATGATGGTTGTAGTTGTAGTGATGATGACAGCAGTGATGATGGTAGTGATGATGATGACAGTAGTAGATATGATAGTGACAGTACTAGTAGTAGTGATGATGGTCATAATAATAGTGATGATGGTGACAAGCAATGATGATAGTTGTAGTGATAATGATGACAGTAGTGATGATGGTGACAGTGTTAGTGATGATGGTGAGTAGTAGTGATTATGGTGAAATTTGTAGTGATGATGAGAGTTGTAGTGATGATGGTATGAGTAGTAGTGATGACTATAATAGTAGTAGTGCTGATGATAGTAATGGTGATAGTGATTAGTGGTGATGATGGTGACCCATCGAAGAGTTGGGTATGCCGGTTTGATTTTGGGCAAAACGGCACGTCTACTTTATACCAGTTATGGTATAATCTGACACTCCTTGTTGGATATCTACACATTTAATGACTTAAGAGGGGGTTATTATCAACTCTGCGTAAGCAGAGTTTGGTATCGCCCCCCCGTATAGTGGGTACCACCGGAAAAAAATGTCTGTCGTCGTTGTTGTTGTCGTCGTCGTCGTCCGTCTGTCCCGAAACTCCTAGACCGTTGGACGGATTGTCCCTAAATTTCACACGAACATTTGTTGCGTGAATACGAACGTCAGTCAAAAAGATGTTTTTAATTTATGAAATAGTTATGATTTTAAGTCCAAAATATGGTTTTAACCCCCCCCTCTTTCCCAGCCCCCCCCCCCCCCCCCCCCCCCCCCCCCCCCCCCCCCTTCCCGGAACTCACCTCTCCCCCCCCCCCATCCAGCAATGATTGCGTTCTGGGGGCGAAAACATCTCGCTACGCATTTGCTAGGTTAAGATAGTTTAGTTGGCATTAGAAGTGATGGTAGTAATAGTGGGATTGATGGTGATAGTAGTGATGATGGTTGTAGTTGTATTGATGATGATGACAATAGTGATGATGATGATAGTAGTAGATATGATGGTGACAGTAGTAAATATGGTGATGACAGTACTAGTATTAGTGATGATGGTGACAAGTAATGATGATAGTTGTAGTGATAATGACAGTAGTGATGATGGTAGTGACGATGGTGTGAGCATTAGTGATGATGGCAAGTAGTAGTGAGGATGGTGAAAGTTGTAGTGATGACAATAGTTGTGATGATGATCATAGTAATGGTGATGATGGCACTAGTAGTGATGATGGTGATAGTAGGATACATGATGGTAATACTTGTGACAGTAGTAATGATGATGGTTATAATAGTAGTGATGATGTTAACAGTAGTAATGATGATTGTAAGATGGTGGTGATGATAGTACAGAAGTAATGATGGTTGATAGTTGTAGTATCAATGATGATAGTAGTGATTAAGATGGTAGTGATGATGGTGAGAGTAGTAGTGATGATTGTATTGTAGTAGTGATGATCATATTAATGGTGATGATTGTGGCAGTTGTAGTGTGTTATGATGGCAGTAGTAGTGATGATGGTGATTGTGATTGATGATGGTATTAGTAGTAATGATGGTAACCCATCGCAGAGTGGGTATGCCGTTTTGATTTTGGGAAAACGGCACGTCTACTTTATTATTATATTTTTTCTATTTGTACAAGTATATATATATATACCGGTATATATATATATATACCGGTACATATATATATATACATATACATGGAGGTTAAATCACAAAAACCTTTGATCAAATTACGTAGTAAAACTCGCTAGGAAAATTGAAAAAATGGACCACCAAGCTTTCGTCTATTATTTCAAGACATCTTCAGGGTTATACAAGAAAATAGGGAGAGAGTGAGGCTTAAATACCCGTCCTAAATCATCTGTGAGTTGCTAACTAGCATATAAATACAAAATGTTTCGGCATACTACTACCTGTTGCCATATTTGTAGGAATATACTTTTTTACATACAAAATTAATGTTTTTCAAATCATGTATACTTATACTGATATGCATATACATTGAAATATGCCTAACAAATGCAATCTAATCTAATAACACAGTATATACAATTTGATACAAATCAATGAACTTAAGAAAAACAGTACAGCTTGGCCCACACAAGGCAGATAACTTTCAAACTTTTATCTTACTTATGTAAATATGAAAAAATACATATAGATATACATACAGTATAATTACATATACATACACATATATATACATATACACGCATACATTACATACATACAAATTACATATATAAGAACATAAGAAAAGGGGAGTCTGCAGAAACCGATTGGTCCACACAAGGCAGATCCTTGTCACACCCAACCCTAATTATAAGGCCGAATTATAGGCCCAACTCGCTAATACTATAGGCCCTGGGGACTGACTTAAATGGTCAGATCAATATAAGGAAAAAGGAGTCTTTAGAAACCAAATGGCCCACACTCGGCAGACCCCCCTCACAACTAAACGTTATATATTACTGTACATACATACACACACACACACATATACATACATAAACATACATAATTATATGCAATACCAATAACAAATAAAAAAAATAAAGTAAATACATAATGATCATACCTCACGTGTACAATATTAATTAGATAACTAAATCACTAATACTATTAGGATTGACCTCACCAAAAGGGACATAATTATGTCAAACTACAAGCTGTTTCAATCTATAATCTGACGGTCTGGACATATATTTCTAGCTCTTTTTATTTTATCATTTTCATGTAGGAGATTTAGCAGGATGTCATCTATTTTGTAAAGGTTATCATTTTGAATCATATAGTGTTGATAATATACTCTGATCAATCAGCTTTCTGCAGACTCCCTTGTTCTTATGTTCTTTTTAATGTAATTTGTATGTATGTAATGTATGCGTGTATATGTATATATATGTGTATGTATATGTAATTATACTGTATGTATATCTATATGTATTTCTTCATAATTACATAAGTTAGATAAAAGTTTAAAAGTTATCTGCCTTGTGTGGACCAAGCTGTACTGTTTTTCTTAAATTCATTGATTTGTATCAAATTGCATATATTATTAGATTA
Organism: Paralithodes platypus; assembly: GCA_032716605.1. NCBI lineage: Eukaryota > Metazoa > Arthropoda > Malacostraca > Decapoda > Lithodidae > Paralithodes > Paralithodes platypus. The sequence goes on along the minus strand of CM064508.1, from coordinate 2,993,478 downwards.
GATTGCATTTGTTTGGCAAATTTCAATGTATATGCATATCAGTATAAGTATATATGATTTGTAAAACATTAATTTTGTATGTAAAAAAGTATATTCCTACAAATATGGCAACAGGTAGTAGGAAGGCAACACTTTGTGTATTTATATGCTAGTTAGCAACTCATAGATGATATAGGACAGGTATTTAAGCCTCACTCTCCCCCTGTTTTCTTGTATTACCCTGAAGATGTCTTGAGATAATAGACAAAAGTGTGATGTTCCATTGTTTAAATTTTCCTAGCGAGTTATATATATATACACTTACACTTAGTTACACTTAGTTGTATTCCGTCCGTTAGTGACACAGTTGAGCTGGGGCTCCACATTTTTTTTTTTTTTCTATGTGAATGAGGGAGACAAAAGGCACAACTGCTTGCAGCGAGTGCCTCCCCTAGAGTTGAAAGAGTGACAGGGCCAAAATCAAGGGACGTTCGAGCTAAAATGCCTGGACACACGGAGTTTGAAGCAATTTAAGTCACAGGAAGAGAGAAAGAATGATTCTGGGAGAGAGTTCCAGAGTTGAGCAGTTGAATAGAAGAAAGTCTGAGAATATCGTTTCACTCTTGAGTTGGAGAGTTGCACAGAGTAAGGGTGGGATTGTGTTGCAAGACGGGTACTACCTACCCTACGTAGAGGATGTGGTATACACTGGGGAAGCTCCGAGGTACACTGATTATTGTAGTAGTGATAGAATAGCGAGAGAGATGCAACATTGCGGCGAAGAGAGAGAGATTACAGTGAGTTGGTGAGTGGACGGGAGTTAATGATACGAAAGGCCTTCCTTCCTACTTTGTCTAGGAGTGCGGTGTGAGAGGATCCTCCCCACACATGTGAACAATACTCAATACAAGGATGCACTGTGCCCCTGTACAGAGCAAGAAGCTGCGCAAGGGTATAGAACCCCTTGACACGGTTGAGCACACCCAGCCTCTGGGAGGCTGCCTTAGCGAGACTCGTAATATGGTCCTTCCAAGTGAGAGCAGAAGAAAAAAAGACACTGAGAATATTGAGAGAAGATGAAGGGTTGATTTTTGTGTTGTTTAACCCTTAATTAGCGGCTCACCACATAAGTCGAGTTAAATAAAGCTGGACTATGTGGCGGCGCTCGACATAACTCGAGTGGCAATTTCAGCACGTAATGTTGCTGAGAGAGAGAGACAAGTGGTGGCAGGAGAGTAGCGAGCGTATGACTGCTCCAGACCACCGCGGCGAACCTACTGACACGAATCTCACCTCCCTCCTACCTCTCTCACTCGCTATATAAGGAATTGTATGGGGAAAGTGCCTAATTACATGCTTTTTGCACTCGCGTTGCACGGTTATTGCAAGAAAACTAGCCATCATAAAAGGATCGTTATGGTGTCATTCGAAACCTCTGTTTATGCCCTTTCAGAGATAGATACTTGTTTTACGTTCTGGGTCTTATTTAGGCATGAAAATGATCACGTAAACAGCCCTATTTTGGCTAAAAACACCCCGCTGGGCGGTACATATAAATAAACCGCATAGGCCGCTCTTAAGGTGTTAAGAATAAGGTATGGTCCTCTAGAGGTTTCTGACGGGTAGTAAGATGGATAATTTGAGTTTTGGAAGCATTAAATGCAACAAGGTTTTCTCTACCCCAATTGGAAATAGTAGCTAGATCAGAAGATAAGTGTTTTATGGCTTCATTACGTTTTCCTGGAAAATTAATTGAGTGGTGTAAGGTAGAGTCGTGTGCATATGAATGGATGGGACTGGACGCACAGTTGAGAAGATAATTTATGAAAATTAGAAAGAGAATAGGAGATACGACAGATCACTGAGGAACACTGGAGTTGGAAGGATGAGTAATTGAGCGATGGCCGTCCACAACAACAGTTATGGAACGGCCGAAAAGGAAATTAGAGATAAAGGCATAGATGGAGGGACAGAACCCGAAGGAGGGCAGTTTGGAAATTAAAGATTTGTGCCAGACTTTGTCGAAGGCCTTCTATATGTCTAGTGCAACAGAAAAAGTCTCACCGAAGTCCCGAAAGATGGATGACCAAGAGTTAGTAAGAAATGAAAGAGGATCACCAGTAGAGTGACTCTTAAGGAAGCCATACTGGCGATCTGAGAGCAGATTATGAGAAGAGAAATGCTTAAAAAATTTGGAAGCAAGAATAGTTTCAAAAACTAAAAGATACAAGAGATGAGAGCAAAATATATATATATATATATATATATATATATATATATATATATATATATATATATACCAAAGACATTGTACAAACAAGACGGACCAGCCTTATGGGCGGCCCGGTCGGCGGGGGTCAGACTAGCCACCTAGCAGCCGATTGGATTAATCACTTCAGTTGGCAGCATCATTCAAGTGGGAGAGGTGTGTGTTTCTCGTACACGTGGATATTGATGGCTTATTGTTGCCACAATGGGTAATACATGATGCTCAGCTATAAACTGATCCAATAATACAAAGTTAAATAGAGACGTCTTTTTTCCGCTTTCCAAAGGATCCTAAAAGGCGAGATTTAACTGTGTTTTGTAAATTGTAGGCTAGGAAATTCATCATGATGTGTCTGATGGGTGTGACACTGATAGTGTACCAGTCTTCAGGTTGATTAATTAACAGGTTATGCGTCAGCCTGATGCATTAATGGCACACTATAATCATAATTAGGCCTATTGACAAAAATATCTATGAAAGCTAAAGGATATATGGCAGAGCTGCCGTCCATACGAGTTCAGAGTGAATAATATTTTCAGCCACATTTCCAAAATCACTTGCGGGGGTGCCGTTAATACGTAAAATATGTTAACAACGACTATATATACTAGGTATTAACAATTAGTATAGATATTTTCGGTCTCACTATTGTGTGCCACATAATTATGAACGCAGTTTAGTCATAAAAACGCATTACAACACCAAGGTGTGACGACTATAGGCTATGGTGTTAGAGGAAATGGTGATTATAATAATTAAAGAACACTGGTGGTAATGGGGATACTGTATTAGACTAATTATATTAGTGATTAATGGTAAAAATAATGATGGTAACTGGTGCTATAATATGTTATTATAAGGTGAGGGTAAATTGTCGTCTCCTCGACTATTGCGGCGATTTTGTACCGAAATATGCTGTTGTTTAACATGTGCCGTAATTTTAGATTTACGAAAGAAATAGGAAAGCACTGGCTTGGGAATAGAGTTATTAACATGTGAAATGGACTGCACAGAGCAGTGATTAGCTCAGGAACAGTTGAACGCTTTAAGCATAAGTTGGATTCCCATATGGATGATATGGGCTGGGTGTGAATGAGAGCTGCCTCGTGTAGGCCGCATGGCCTTATGCAGTTTCCCGCGATTTTATGTTCTTATGTTCTGGTGGGATCAAGAACGCTAGAGAGTTTTAAGATAACATTAGATAAGTATATGGAGGAGATGGGTTGGGTGTGCGGGGGATCTGCCGTGTGGGGGCAAATCGGCGCTATGCAGACCCCCGTTTTCGGATCTCTGACCGTTAGGTAAGGTCGGTTCTCACGATATTAGTGAGCTGGGCCTATAATTAGGCCATGTAATTGGGGTTGGGTGTGAGAGGGATCTGCCTTGTGTGGGCCAATCGGTTTTTTGCAGACTCTCATTTTGTTATGTTCTTATGTTATGTATACGACGCAGAGACATAGTAGTTTCATATATGTTCATTAAGTCTCGAGATATCAAGCTTAATATATTGTATAATTAAATGTCCATAAATATGAGGTAATATGTTCTAGATGATAGCTAGCGTACACATATATAACATATACACTAAGAACATTTTGTAATTCTCAACATTTCATATTGGAGAGAGAGAGAGAGAGAGAGAGAGAGAGAGAGAGAGAGAGAGAGAGAGAGAGAGAGAGGGAGGGGTTGATACCTCATTAGGGACTATTTAATCCTAGGCGAGGGTATATTTTTCATTAGCAAAGGCATGGAAACACGCACACACATGACTGTGTGCGTGTGTGAGAGTGAGAATGTGAGTGAATGTGTGTGTGAGAAATAGTGAGAATGTGTGTGTGCAATGTTCTACCTGTCCTGGACTAGACAATCTATTCCACACATCTACAACTATGTTTCCAAAATACTGCTTAACTATATCTCTTCTAAAGCGGGGACTTGTCCAATTTGATTAACCAAACTAAACTAACTAACCTAAGCTAACTTTTAAACTAAGTATACCATTTCCTCCCCTTCCCTCAGTATATATTTAGTTTTCTTAATGATTCCCTTTCTTTTTATCTTGTTATTATGTATTCAAAATAGCTTATAGATGTTTATACACAAGTGATATTATCATACTGATATTATCTTCAGCATAAAGAGTAATGTGTATGGTTATAGAGATAGAGTGTACGCCAGCAAGAGCAACGATTCCAATCGGCCGCTATAGGTGCTACCATTGCGGCGAGCCCAGGCGAAAACACAAAAATAACACTGACTGGTCCATCCATATATTGACTATCTTTGTATATACATATAAATATATATACTGTATATATATATATATATATCTGTATCACATATATATATACTGTATATATACATGTTTTTTTTGTTTTTTTTTAGTGTGCTCCGTAGCCCTCAATCAAGCTAAGAAAAAATAGAGACATCCTTTCGAGATAAATTGTTTTATTTTTCGGTAGAATCACATTGTAAATTATAGCCTCGCTATCGCTCGTCAGAGTAGAAATCGACACTAAAATTGCACGAAAGGTCTAATTAATATTGACAAAGAAATGGGGCTCTGACTTCGGACTGGGTTATAACACTCTATTGTTTGTCAGGTAACACAGTATTTATTTAACACTAACAAAAAACCAGAAAGATCTATTGTTCCTTTAATCTCTCTCTCTCGTTTTCATTTTGACCAATATTCATTCACTGCTGGATCAGACCTACGAATGATGAAAGGTGGGAGCTGTATAGAGAGAGAGAGAGAGAGAACAGCTTACCATGACATAGTGGAACAATTAAAACGCAACCAAAAATACGCACCACATGTCAGATCAACACATTGCAAATCACTAACAATGCATCACACACACACACACACACACACACACACACACACACACACACACACACATACAGGCAGTATGTCTGCATCTTGATTACTCATCTAGTACAAAAATGATGTAGCAAATCATGTTGTTAGTTATGACAACTTGGTATTTACATGATACATAGACGTAGTTTATTCAGTAGGTATTAAGACATCATCTGATAAAGGGTTGAATTTACCGTCAGATGAAATCAAGCACACTATAGGTCAATATAGTTTAACATTTGTATTAACAAACTACTAAAACTTGTTTAATAATTTATTTCAAATCTGACAGACCAGGTTGCCAGTCATGGATCCACGTCAATCCACTCATGCACACAATTATCTCCAAGAATACACCACTCGGTGTCAAAACCAGCCATCCCAATAAAGCACATTCCCCGGAGCAGCTATTCAACAGATAAGCTCAGGAACTCTCTCCCTGAATCCATCTTCTCCTCTTCCTATGACTTAAATTACTTCAAACTCAGGTATTGTGGCTCGAACGTTCCTTGATTTTGGCCTTGTCACTGTTTCAACTGGGGTAGGCACTCGTTACAGGCAGTTCTGCCTTTTGTCTCCGTCATCTACATAGAAAATAAAATAAAAGAAAAACTGCCGCCTTAACTACCGACCATATCCATTACCCACAACCACTTTATGTCTGGCCTTCCTCGTTCACTTGTAGCTTGATCCGGAAGCTGCAATGCCCTTTATATGCAAATCGACCAATTCCTTGTTCTCAACTTTGACATGTTGGTTACCTTAATAGTTGTTGTTATGCCTTTGACATTGATAACAAGTAATATAATCCTTTAATTACAATCAAATATGTCTGTATGCTGTCACATATCCATGTAAGTCTAACCATATAATAATCCCAGTTGGACACAATGAAAGGTATACAACATGGCCTCTACTGAATTATCTATCTATCTATCTATCTATTGTCTGACGCCGTGATCCCCGAAGGGGTGGCCACGAACGAACCGCCCCCATGCACCTCTGTCCCCAGTCAGTCGACGCCCCTCCCCCCAACCAGCACCCTCGTTCATGTACTTCCTCACTCCATCCTTCCACCTCATATTCGGTCTACCTCTCCCCCTCTGTCCCTCCACCTCGCTCTCATACACCCTCTTAGTCATTCTCTCGCTTTCCATACGTTCCATATGGCCGAACCATCTCAAGTTGTTCCTTTTCACACTTTCCAGCACATCTACCTCCACACCACACCTCCTTCTTACTTCCTCATTAGTCTGTCTATCCCTCCATGTAACTCCGCACGCACTCCTTAAGTAATTCATTTCCACTGCTCTCACTCTTGGTCTGAGTCTCTCAACCAACGTCCATGCTTCGCTTCCGTAAGTCAGTGTCGGGATTACCACACTGTCATGCAAGGACTTCTTCACTTCCATACTGACCACCCTATTTCTTGTTACTGCTTTTAGCGTTCCTACAACCCTCTTCCCCTGTTGTACCCTCTCCCGCACCTCTTCATCCATAGTCCCATCTTTACTCAACACACTGCCCAGATACTTAAAAGAGTTGACGATCTCCATAGCCTGACCGTTCAGCTTCACCTCACACTCTGTGACTTCACCCCTTTCGAAGACCATAACCTTGCTCTTCCCCGTATTTACCTTCAAATTCCGTTTTTCGCACACTGTTCCAAATTCATTTACCAGACCCTGCAACTCCCATTCATTATCACTCATCAGAACTGTATCATCCGCAAACAGCAGTATAGGTAGCTTCCACTCAATTCCCTCCCTTTTCAGCGATACACCAACATCCACTGCTCTTGATAGTATTTCTTTCATAACTCCATCCATATATACAGTAAACAACCACGGGGACATCACACACCCCTGTTTCAAACCAACATTCAGGTCAAAGAACTCGCTCTGCTCACTCTCCACACGTACTGCCGCCTTTGCACCCTCATACATGCTCTTCACTGCTTTCAGCAACTTGCCCTCTACTCCGTATATTCTAAGTACTTTCCACAAACCTTCTCTATCCACTCTGTCATAGGCCTTCTCCAAGTCCATAAAGGCAACATACACCTTTTGTTTCTTCTCCAGATACTTCTCCACAACACAATTCAGGGTAAAAATCTGATCTACACATCCTCTTCCCTTCCTAAAACCTCCCTGCTCGTCGCCTATCCATTTCTCCGTTCTCACTCTCACTCTCTCAATCACTACCCTACTGTATACCTTCCTTACTACGCTTAGAAGACATATTCCTCTGTGGTTACCACACACTCCTCTTTCCCCTTTGCCCTGAATTATACTGAATTATAAGTGTCGGAATTCTCCCTTCAAACGGCCCCGAGCACCACCATTCCAGCCCAACACATTCAGCCCACATCACCATAAATCACTACCACCTCTTACTGAATACACACTACTGGTTCTTCCGACAATTTCTCTTCAGCAGCTATATGCTGGTAACATGTTGACACAATTTTCACTGGCATTGGTAACTAGACTGAAGTTAGATTATAATAGGTATCACATATTCACAATTAATATCAAACCTGTCTGATCATACTTGCAGAGGAAATTGCGGGAAATCCTTCATGTAAGTTCCTCCTTGGCGGATGTATTGAGGGTTTTTACCTTCCGTGATTTACCCCACAGCCTTGATGGAGAGAACTGATGTATTGGTTTTGTTGGTTAATGGTTGGGATATATGGTGCTGGGGTTTATCTCGGGTTTTGCTGTTCTCTTTATGTTGTCTTTTCTTGTAGCTTGTTTCGTGATTGTGTGTTGATATTGGCATTGTATGTTTTTATCGTATGTTTTGCCTTCACACATTTACAGGAATTAATTATTATCCAGCCCGTTTATGTTTATATCTCTCCATCTTTATGTTTATATATCTCCATCTTTATGTTTATATATCTCCATCTTTTAGTGTGCTTTGTCAACCTATCCTGTAATATTAGTATTTGAGCATTAAATATGTTATCTATTTAAGTAAGGATTTGCCAAACATCCTATGTATGTCATTACACCCAAATAGTATTAATTGTTATCGTATAATATGTAAATAGATCAATACCCTCTAATTACCCTATATCCAATCATCAACCATGCTTTTGAAGACGCACATGAAACATTTTCTGGAATTAATCTAGTTATTGACAATGTAAACATATTCTTCGTCATAAAGAATCTATATTTTTCTCCAGCCACATTTTTTTATTAACTCACATGTCCTTTTCTTAGCATTATTATTACTCCTGAAGGTGTAAGCATATTCCTTTTCCTAATTAACCTAGATTTCCCAGCCGTCAGTTTGTTTAAAGTGCTCATATTTTACATTAACAGCTTTCACTTATTTGTTTTCTCCTACTCAGTGTTTCTCAGTATCTCTTACCAGGCATTGCAGAGTATTATTTAAGGTCGGTGATCCAGAGTGCATCGTATAAATGAGTTTGTTGTTTCTTCACAACATTGTCTTAAATGCAATGAGAACTAAAGAGGCCATTTTTCCATATAAGAATATACTTACTGTACACCAACATTATTTTTGTGCGCACTTTTATGTATGTTAGGATAGGGTAAATTTACATAATATCTTATGTTATATTTGGTTGAAGATAGGTATGTTATATCAAGCTATACACTGTGTAATTCTGTCCTATCACTCCTCCACATTACAAGTACCAGGTTCATGTCTTAATAACTGTACATGTCAGTGTGTGTGTGTGTCTGTATTTTTTGTTTTCTTCTCTCTCTCTCTCTCTCTCTCTCTCTCTCTCTCTCTCTCTCTTTCTCTCTCTCTCTCTAAATGTAGATCCGACAAGAACCAAAAATATTATTAAAGAGCGTTCTGTGAGTTATAAAATAACAAATTTAAAGGTTTTCTGTGCAAACGCTCGTAGCATACGCAATAGATTTTCAGATTTAGAGGAGATAGTGTTTACAGAAAATTATGATGTGATTGGCATAACAGAATCTTGGCTCAATACAGAAGATAGAGACTTTTTAGCAGAGTATTCACTTCCCGGTTGTAATGTTTGAGAAAAGCCGAATAAATCGAAATGGAGGTGTCGTTTTACTTTATATCAAAGAAAGTCTTAACCCTACCCTCTTGTCAAAACCTCAAATTGTGAACGTCGACACATCTTTTGTGCTAATAAAGAATAATAAAGGTACAACAATAATACATGCGTTAATATACAGACCTCCAGCTCAATCAGTGCAAACTGACCGAGAAATTTACGAACAAATTGCAGATGTAAGTAACTCACAAGATACCGTAATTTTGGGCGACTTTAATTTACCTGTGACCAAGTGGGGCGATACTCTTACTTCACACTCCGGACATGACTTGTATACGAACTTGCAAGAGAGTTCGCTTTATCAATTTGTTCGTATGCCGACCCGTGGTAAAAACGTTCTTGACATTGTACTTGCAACAAAAGAAGAATTAATAGAGAATTTGAATGTTGGTGATGAATTCAGTAACAGCGACCATCGTACGATAACTTTCACTTTAAAGTTTACTAGTAACGAACCAAATAGTAGCATCGAAAAAGTCCCTAATTTCAAGAAAGCAAACTTCCATAAACTTAGAGCTATGTTTAAAGAACCTGACTGGAACTTTTTAATTAACAATAACGACATAAATACATCTTGGAAGTTATTCGAAACCACTTACCTAAAAGCAGTGCAAGACTGCATACCATCGAAAATACGGCGTCCAGGCCATAATAATAAGCCCAAATGGTGGAATAAAGATATTTCAAACTGCCTGCTTGCTAAAAAATTTGCTAATGATAGATTAAAATCCTCACAAACTGACGAAGAACGGGTGAAATTTGTAGAGCTACGACGCAAAGCCAAAAAGTTAATTAAGCAAAGTAAAAAGACCTTAGAGTTACATATTGCGAATCAAAGTAAAACAAACCCGAAAGAAATCCTTGCAGTCTGGAACTATGCCTGATCAGTGGAAGATAGCCAACGTAACACCGATATTAAAAAAAGGCAGCAAATCCCTACCCAGTAACTATCGTTCAATTAGCTTAACCTCAGTTGCATGTCAAATGCTAGAAACGGTCGTACGAGACAGACTCGTAAATCACTTAGAGGAAAATAACATACTTAAAGATACTCAACACGGCTTTCGTAAAAAACGTTCCTGTTTAACAAACCTCTTAGACTTCTTCCACGATATCCTCAACCTCTACGATTAGAGTAAAGCTGTAGATATTATATACCTTGATTTTCAAAAGGCCTTTGACAAAGTTCCCCACAAACGTTTACTTCTAAAACTAAAAGCGCATGGAATACAAGATTGTGTGTTGAAATGGATAGAAAATTGGCTCAGCGACAGAAAGCAAAGAGTAGTCATAAACGGTAAGGCATCTAAATGGACCAATGTAAGTAGTGGGGTACTCCAGGGATCGGTACTAGGACCAATTCTCTTTCTAATTTACATCAATGACATAGATGAGGGTCTCACCTGTACAATCTCAAAATTTGCTGACGACACAAAAATTGCAAATAGCGTACTCTCAAAAGAACAAGTTGACGATATGCAACACAATCTAGATAAATTGTCATGTGAGGCCCAAATTTGGCAAATGAGTTTCAATGCGGATAAATGTAAAGTACTACATATCGGATACCTAAATGAGAAAGCAAACTATTCGATGAATGGCACTCGGCTTAAGAATGTAAACAGAGAAACCGATCTGGGAGTAACAATATCGAGTAACCTAAAACCGAGTCAACAATGTTCAGCAGTTGGTAAGAAGGCAAACAAAATAATTGGCTTTATAGGCAGGTCATTTGAGCATAAATCCAAAGAAGTTATCCTAACCCTTTACAATTCCTTAGTCCGCCCTCTTTTGGAATACTGCGTTCAATCCTGGTGCCCTTATTACCAAAAAAATATAAACAAGCTAGAACGAGTTCAACGTAGAGTTACCAAAATACCTAGCCTAAAGAACAAACCATACGAAGAGCGTCTTAGAGAATTAAATCTATTTCCTTTAACCCAGCGCAGATTAAGAGGTGACTTAATTCAAGTGTTCAAAATCATCAAAGGCATCGACAATATGGACTGTAGTAAGTACTTCACTATCGACCAATCTAATTACACGCGGGGAAACGGTTGCAAAATGATTGGTAAAACTTTTAACTCACACGAATCTAAGAATTTCTTCTTCAATCGAGTTGTCAACTTGTGGAATGGGCTTCCCCGAAACGTTATAGACTGCAGCACCGTTGATTCATTTAAACTCCGCCTAGACAAATATCTCGCATCAAACCCGCGACTGACTGCGTTTGTAAATGAATAACTTTTTTTTATCACCCCCTCAGTTACTAACCCATCTGTCCCCTACTAACTTCCTAATCCTGCCACGGACATTAGTTCCAGGGCAGTAATTCCCTTTCCAATGTTCCCTTACCCACTCTAAACCACTGTTTGGACACTTGATCCTCAGTGTTTTGGAGGACAAGCAACCTAGAAGGGTCACTAGATATGTTGTTGCTTGATTTCCTTTGTACTCCTTTGTACTCTCTCTAAGACACTAATGATCGAAGTAGTTCTTTGTAGATAATTATTTAATTTTGCTTCGTGTATTTCCTTTCGTACCAAAGAAAAGGAAATACACGAAGCAAAATTAAATTGGTCTCTCTGCAAAGAACTACTTCGATCATTAGTGTCTCGTTTAGATTTCATTTGCCTAGAAAAATGCATAAGGAGTAAAATTAATGTATTTAAGGAAAACGTAGGGTCAACCATTCACAAACCCTCCTCACTCTGCTGTGAGGGACCATTGCACTGAGGTATGTAAAATTCCGCTAAACAAGGACAACTTTAAAATCATTGATAGTTGCTCATCCATAAACTTGAGAATTTTAGAATCCCTTCACATTAAGAAAATTCAACCTAAACTCAATATTTCGACATCTGTTTTTCACTTAAGTGTTGCGTAATCCCCCATATGTTTTCAAATTTAAATGTTTAGTATCTATACCTGTTATTTTATTTAGTTTTAGGTTTTAGCGTTACTCATATTTAAATCTACAGACTTTATATCCCTCAATAAATTAATGTTTTCGTTTTTGTTCACTTATAGGTCACTGATGATGGCATACACTATATGTCGAAACGTTTGAAAATGTGTGTAATAAAGATGTTGGTTGTTACGTCCCTCGTCATTCTTTTCCTCCTATATATATATATATATATATATATATATATATACCGGATTAATACTGAATGTACTTCATTATATTTCTCGTGTTTCCTCTTCAATCAGCTTAACTATAATTCCCCTCACCCCTTCCCTCTCTCCTCTTAGCCATTCACAATGTTAAACCAGTATTTTTCACCACTAATGTGTGGTTCGGCTGTTTTTTTTTCACGTTCTCCATTATCCAATTATGCCGTTCGCTACGCTTTCTATCCTCCTTTCTTCTCGCCTTTATTCCCTCGTTTTTCATTTTTTCCGGACCTTCTTTCTACTGTGTTGGATTTCTAAATTACGTTTGTTCCTCCATGTTTTAATTTTAGGCACTGTTAATGTTCTTGCTCTCGTTTTCAACAATTAACATTCCATTGTCTTTATTTTGTCGTTTCTCATTCATATATATCCAACGCTACACTATTTTTTTACAATATGTATTGTGCTGTCTGTATTTTATCTTATCTTGCTCCCTTATCCATTTATATATCTTGCCGTGTTCATTGTTCAAATTGTTCTCCATCTTTATCACCAGTAATTTGGTTTTATCTTTTGGCTTTTGTATTTTTCACTCGTTTTCAAAATTAAAACCATCTTTTCTGAGGTTCTTTTTAGTGTATATTTCATGTATTTATAGTATTTTTCTCGTGTTTTGTTATATATGTCAGTCTTCCAACCTCTCATTCTCCTCTGTAAATTGCTATACTGTATATATTTGTTTGTTCTCTTATTCAGTTAACATGCAACTATAATTATGTGTTGGCAGTTTTTCCATGAGTGATTTACAAGTTTTACCACCTCCTTCTCCCTCCTTTCTTGATTCCTATGCAGTCTGCTTTATTCCTCATTTTTCTCTCACTTCTCGTTTGCTTTTTAAGAGTTATAGTCTGCTTGTTGTGTATTTCTTTCACCTATATAGTATTGCTCATCTTGTGTCCTTCCTTTATATCGCTGAACTTAGTTATATTTACTTATTGTATGTTTGTGTTTTTATTCATATTTCATGACAATTGAAATGTCGTTACACCTTTTATCGCTTGTATTTCTTTATTATTTTTAATGGTTTCTCATACGTATATATTAATCTATTCTCTCGCCCTCTTCCTTTCATTCATGTTTTTAATGGTTTCTCATACGTATATATTAATCTATTCTCTCGCCCTCTTCCTTTCATTCATGTTTTTAATGGTTTCTCATACGTATATATTAATCTATTCTCTCGCCCTCTTCCTTTCATTCATGTTTTTAATGGTTTCTCATACGTATATATTAATCTATTCTCTCGCCCTCTTCCTTTCATTCATGTTTTTAATGGTTTCTCATACGTATATATTAATCTATTCTCTCGCCCTTTTCCTTTCATTCATGTTTTTAATGGTTTCTCATACGTATATATTAATCTATTCTCTCGCCCTCTTCCTTTCATTCATGTTTCTCATACGTATATATTAATCTATTCTCTCGCCCTCTTCCTTTCATTCATGTTTTTAATGGTTTCTCATACGTATATATTAATCTATTCTCTCGCCCTCTTCCTTTCATTCATGTTTTTAATGGTTTCTCATACGTATATATTAAGAACATAAGAACATAAGAACATAAGAAAATGGGAGTCTGCAGAAAGCCGATTGGCCTAAGCAAGGCAGATCCCTGTCCCACACAACCCCAATTCAATTACAAAGCCCAATTATAGCCTTCACACTCTAATACCCTGAGGATCATCTTACCAAAACGGTTAGAGATTAACGCAGGATTATGGGGGTCTGCAGAGCGCTGATTGGCCCAACCCGGCTGATCCCCCTTCACACCCAACCCTTCTCGTCCATATGCTTATCCAATTTTATCTTAAAGCTCCCTACAGTTTTAGATCCCACTATAGCACTTGGTAGTCCATTCCACCCGTCTACAACTCTGTTACCAAACCAATACTTGCCTATATCTTTTCCGAAACGAAATTTATCTAATTTGAAACCATTGGTACGAGTTCTTTCGCTATCACTGAGCTTTAGTACATTTGCCATGTCCCCTTTGTTAATCCCACTAACCCACTTGAACACCTCTATCATATCCCCTCTAACTCTGCGTCTCTCTAACGAATGTAAACCTAATTTCTTCAACCTTTCTTCATACGAAAGATTTCTAATATTATGGATCATTTTTGTCATTCTACGCTGTACTCTCTCCAATGAATCTATGTCCATTCTGTAATAAGGACACCAAAATTGGACAGCATAATCCATATGGGGTCTCACTAATGACAAGTAAAGTTTTAAGATAACATAAGCAGTTCTGTTACTCACACTCCTAGAGATAAACCCGAGAATCCTGTTTGCCTTATTACGAACGCTTATTCACTGTTTTCTAGGCTTCAAATAATTGCTAACAAACACACCTAGATCTTTCTCGCAGTCTGAATTTTCTAATTCTAAATTAGCTAGTTTATATTTAACATTTGTTTGCATCTTCCCTATCTTTAATACCTTGCATTTTTCAATGTTAAACTTCATCTGCCAATTTACTGACCATTCATGTAAGGTATCTAGATCCCTTTGGAGGCACTCTATATCGCTATCTGAATCAATTGATCTCCCTATTTTAGTATCATCTGCGAATTTACTTATCCTACTAGTTATACCTAAATCTAGGTCATTTATGTATATAAGAAACAACAGGGGACCTAATACCGATCCCTGGGGGACACCACTTTTGACTGCTCCCCATTCTGACTTGGTACCATTTATGCTGACTCTCTGCTTCCTACCAATTAGCCATGACCTAATCCATCCTAACAACGCCCCACCTATTCCATGTGCCTCAACCTTTCTCATCAATCTCTCATGAGGGACTCTGTCGAAAGCTTTACTGAAATCTAAATATATAATATCATATGACTTGTCATTATCTACTGCTTCATATACCTCTGAGAAAAAACTAAGCAAATTAGTAAGGCAAGACCGTCCCTGAGTGAATCCATGCTGAGAAGAATTGATTAAGTTAAATGTTTCTAAGTGGTTTCTCATTTTCCTAGCAATAATTGACTCTAGTAGCTTTCCTATGATTGAAGTGAGACTAATGGGACGATAATTGGATGCTATTGATTTATCACCTTTTTTGAAGATCGGAACTACATTTGCAAGCTTCCAAGCTTCTGGAACTATACCTGTTTCTAATGACTTGTTAAATAGAAATGTTAATGGATAACTTAACTCATCTATGCATTCTTTTAATACTCTAGCATATACCTCATCAGGACCAGGCGATTTATGAGGTTTCAGTCTGTCAATTTCCTTAACCCTTAAAAAGCGGCTCACCACTTAAGTCGAGTTAAATAAAGCTGGACTATGTGGCGGCGCTCGACATAACTCGAGTGGCAATTTCAGCACGTAATGTGGCTGAGAGAGAGAGACAAGTGGTGGCAGGAGACTAGCGGGCGTATGACTGCTCCAGACCACCGCGGCGAACCTACTGACACAAATCTCAGCTCCCTCCTCCCTCTCTCATTCGCTATATACTCAATTATGTACCGAAAGTACCGAATTACCTGCTTTTTGCACTCGCGTTGCACGGTTATTGCAAGAAAACTATCCATCATACAAGGATCGTTATGGTGTCATTCGAAAGCTCTGTTTATGCCCTTTCAGGGATAGATACTTGTTTTACGTTCTGGGTCTTATTTAGGCATGAAAATGATCACGTAAACAGCCCTATTTTGGCTAAAAACACCCCGCTGGGCGGTACACATAAATAAACCGCATAGGCCGCTCGTAAGGTGTTAATCACATCATTTCTACTTATAGTAACCGTACTTAACCTATTTTCTATACTATCGCTGTATACCTTACGGACTTCTGGAAACTGTGCCAAATTTTCATTAGTGAAAACGGAAAGAAATTGACTATTTAATGTACTGCACATTTCTAAATCACTTTCTGTCAATTTTCCTATCGAAGTTTTAAGGGGACCAATTACATCTCTAACCTTGGATTTATATAGTTGGTAAAAAGCTTTAGGATTATTTTTTGAATCATTGGCAACCTTAATTTCATAATTTCTTTTTTCTTTACTAATATCCTTTTTTACCTGTCGTGATAGATTCTGATAGTAAGCAAGTAGGTGAATTTCGCCTTTTTTAATTTTCTATATATTCCTCTCTTTTTTCCTAAAAGATCTAATAGTCTATTATTCATCCATTTGGGTTGGTTCTGTGTTGATCTAAATTTTCTTTTGGGGATATTTATTTTGCGCATTGAATACTGACTTGATAAAATTATCGTATGTATCTACCAAGTTTGACGTCTCCTCCTGACTTAAGATGACAGTGCCTGAGAAAGGATACACTCATTTGGACACCTGGATCGACTTAATTTTTTGACCATAGGGTCCGCTAACAGGGCTTCTCTTAACCCACCATAATTGGCTTTTCTGAAGTCAGGTATTAATGTTGTATTCTCTCTGATATTACCTTTCCATTGTATATTAAAATACACAGAATTGTGATCACTATTTCCTAGGTGGTCCCCGATTTCTACACTATTTATCATATGTTCATTGTTACTGAAAACTAAATCGAGAATATTATCACCTCTAGTCGGCGTATCTATGAATTGAGATAAAAAACTATCTTGTACTACCTCAATAAACTCCTTTGAATCAGAGTCGCCTATTTGTTGCTGCCAATCTATATTAGGGAAATTAAAATCCCCCATAATGCACACGTTGCTAAGCCTTGATGCTATTTTAATTTCCTCCCATAATGATGTTCCGTCATTTCTACTCATATTTGGCGGTCTATACATAACTCCAATAACTAAAGTCTCACTACCTTCGTTAACTTCTACCCAAACACTTTCATTTTCATTATTTACTCTAATACCTGATTTAGTACAGCTTTTTAATGAACTCCTGACAAACACTGCTATACCGCCACCCCTCTTACTTGTTCGGTCATATTTAAACAAACTATATCCCGGTATATCAAACTCTGCTAAAAAATGCCTGGTTTCTGTATTAATCCATGTTTCAGTTAGCGCTATTATGTCTATATTTTCTTTGCTAACCAGTGCTCTAAGTTCGTTCATTTTGTTACATAAACTCCTGCAATTTGTATAATAAACACTCAAACTATTACTTGTATTTGCAACTATTTTTCTATTGTTTTTAACTAATTTATTTTTACCTGTTGAACTACTGGACCTAGACGGAAAATCTACGCTATCATAATGTTCGTTATTACTATCAATTTGATGTGGCTGGGATTCTATTTTACTTACACACCTATGGTTTATTAACAAAACCCCGCAACAAACTTGTCGAGTGAGCTGGCTAAGGTCGAAACTCCTAGTCGAGAGAGATGTACTCCATCCTGGGCATACAGTTCATCCTTACCGTAGAAGAGGGTCCAGTTATCCAGGAATGGAATAGTATTTGCCTTGCAATACTTCTCCAGCCGGCTATTTACACCAATAGCCCTGGAGGACCATTCCTTCCTTACCCCTCTTCTTGGTAGGATACTGTGTACCACAGGAACTCCACCCTTCTCCTTGATCCTCTCCAACATTTCCTGGTACGTGGTGAGCAACTCCTCAGTCCTGCATTTCCAAATGTCGTTGCTCCCTGCGTTGAGGAAGATGATGGGGTCCTCTCCACTCGCTTCCATGACACCATCTAGCTTTTCTGCCACCTTCTCGACTCCGGCACCAGGCAGACAGACAACTTTACCAACATGTGTGTTAGTAGCCCTACCAAGGTATTTAATCATTGAATCCCCTACAATTAAAATAGACTTAGCTGTTTTCTGTTGCCGGCCTGTAGCAGGAGATGTAGCAGCAACAGCAGCAGACTTCCCCCCCTCCCCTCTCACTGCCTCGATGATCGCCACTTCCTCGCCATCACTCTCATCAGCCAAGGTGCTGAAGTTGTTGTGGGTCTTGAGTGGCTGCCTTTTCAGCTTGCAGGCCGTTGCACTGGTTGACACCACTTTCCAAGGGGCTTCACGATCCCTGGGAACACTTCCGGTAGCCTCACACTTCTTTTCCGCCATAGCTAGTTTCAAGGCCAAATTTTCATCTTTGAGACACTGAATCTCCTGCTCCACACTCTCCAGTCTTTCTTGCAAAGCAAGACAAAGCTGGAGAGTATGGGAGGAGACAGCAGACTCATCAACAACAGCCATCACTAAGAAAGTTCACTAGGACCTCACTAAGGGTAAACAGGTTCACTAGCGGTCACTGGGGACGTCCGCACTAGTCAGGGGTCAGAGGGCAACTTAATATTAATCTATTCTCTCGCCCTCTTCCTTTCATTCATGTTTTTAATGGTTTCTCATACGTATATATTAATCTATTCTCTCGCCCTCTTCCTTTCATTTATGTTTTTAATGGTTTCTCATACGTATATATTAATCTATTCTCTCGCCCTCTTCCTTTCATTCATGTTTTTAATGGTTTCTCATACGTATATATTAATCTATTCTCTCGCCCTCTTCCTTTCATTCATGTTTTTAATGGTTTCTCATACGTATATATTAATCTATTCTCTCGCCCTTTTCCTTTCATTCATGTTTTGTAATGGTTTCTCATACGTATATATTAATCTATTCTCTCGCCCTCTTCCTTTCATTCATGTTTTTAATGGTTTCTCATACGTATATATTAATCTATTCTCTCGCCCTTTTCCTTTCATTCATGTTTTTAATGGTTTCTCATACGTATATATTAATCTATTCTCTCGCCCTCTTCCTTTCATTCATGTTTTTAATGGTTTCTCATACGTATATATTAATCTATTCTCTCGCCCTCTTCCTTTCATTCATGTTTTTAATGGTTTGTCATACGTATATATTAATCTATTCTCTCGCCCTCTTTCTTTCATTCATGTTTTTAATGGTTCTCATACGTATATATTAATCTATTCTCTCGCCCTCTTCCTTTCATTCATGTTTTTAATGGTTTGTCATACGTATATATTAATCTATTCTCTCGCCCTCTTTCTTTCATTCATGTTTTTAATGGTTTCTCATACGTATATATTAATCTATTCTCTCGCCCTCTTTCTTTCATTCATGTTTTTTTTCGCACTTGTTGTCACTTTTGATTTTTGATTTTTGATTTATAATGGCTGACATTTTTGTTTCTGAAATGTAGTCTAGTATTTCACTTTGTTTCTCATGATTATCTGTTCCATTAACATCCATCGCTGTGTTCTCTCCTTTCGCTTCAATGTTCTCTACTTTTAACTGCCTACTGTGAGTAACTTCATTAAGATTTGTCATGCCTTTCAAATTCTCATTGTGTTCTTATTGCTGTTTTACTTTTCACTTATAATTGGTTCCTTGATTAATTACATGGTTGTATTCTCCTGCACTCCTTTCTCTAGTCCTATAGTTTTTCAATTGTGTGTCTCGTCTTTCATTCCCATTTCAGTATTATTATAAATCCTACTGACCTTTCTATTGCACAGTTCTTTACTTGTTCTCCCCTTCTGCCCTCTCCCTGCATTCGTGAGAAAAAAAAACAATGTAACGGAGAGAGAGAGAGAGAGAGAGAGAGAGAGAGAGAGAGAGAGAGAGAGAGAGAGAGAGAGAGAGAGAGAGAGAGAAAAACAAAGATAGAGATAGAGAGAGTGTGTGTGTGTGTATGTGTGTGTGTGTGAGGTTGAATATATGAGTGATATGGTAGAAAGGGTTCAGCAGTAGTATAGAAGTGTATAGCCACCCCAAGCCCAGCTGATACCTCTCTCTCTGGGGGGCCTACATTCACACAACGACACCAACACGATTTGTTTCAACTCATCATGACTTATTGCATTCCACCGAGTAAAGAGCGGTATGAGCCACCCAATATATGTTTATGTAGCCGCCTTGTTGAATACCCGAAGCTGGGCTTTGTCTGATGCCATAGTTTGAAGGGGAATTGGCTAATATATATATATATATATATATATATATATATATATCGGTAGATGCCATCTTACGTTCCTTATGTTAGGTTCCATTCTTTGTTAATATAGTCTATTGACAAGATTTTACACCATGGACTGTACTAACAAATGGAGCAAATTGTCTGCAAATACTCAAAGAAATGGCCACTAAGTGATGTACACAGTCATGGACAAAGCTAAGCAACTTGAACATCTTGAGTTTTTGAGCAACTTGAGCTTTGCGCAGTGGCAGTATCGTAACCAATGAGGTGTAGAGGTCCTGTCATCTGCGTATAAGTACGGTATTGGTTAAAGTCTTGCTAAAACGCACCTCTGTAGCTTACCGTGACTAGTTACGGTAAGTAAGTCCTACCCCGCCTTCTCGAGGTAGCCTCGTTATTACACCGTCCTTATTTTAATCCTCCCTTTTAAATTTCTAACATTTTTATTTTTGCTTGACGGTGGAACTAAAGGGGAGGGCGGATGTGCTATTTTCTTCAGCAGCACACTTTGTTTTTAATTTGAAATCCTCTTTTAATTTCCACTATCAAAATTATCCCCCTTGTAACTATATTTCTGTTGTCCCCTGTATATTTTTGTTCTCCCTATCTTCTTAATATTTTCATTTTTACTGTGTTGTATGTTTTTTACTGATGTTAGTATCAGTGTTTAATATTTCTTTAGTATACTTTTGACAATCCGGCGCCCTGTTTGGAGGCATTATGTCCAGGCCCCAAGTCCTCCTGGGAAATAACTGTGCTCGGTATGCTGCCGGCCAGGACCCCCTCGGGGGTGGAGGAACAAAGCAGAAAAGTGGTGGAAACGTCGTTCGGGTGAAGGGAAGCGTGCTCCGTGTCTGTGCCTTCAATGCCAATGGCATATATCGTATAAATACGATAGAATATGACTGTTTTGTGATCTCGTATGTCTCTGTGACGTCACGATCTTTCCTACAGCACGACGTAGGACGGGTAGATCGTATATTATAAGATTGTAAATAAGTTAAGTTATAGAAGGCCTAATATGCTATTAAGCAATATTGCCATTGTCTTATGTAGTATATATGAATTTATCGTATATATTAATATAATTTATCGTATAGAGCAACCTAGATGCGGTACGATAATTTGGGCTCCTGGCGGTTTGCCAAGGCAGCAAGGTGTGCTTTTGAGGGACGCCAGAGCCTTCACGAACACCAACCAGTTAACATCTAAATTTCCGCCCTCAGTTGATCGAGCTTTTGTGCCTCTAATCACAATACACATACAGCAATACACTCAGCTACACCATCACGACGCTCTCATCGACATCATGACTGACTGATAGATAAGCATAAATTATAATAATCATGTCCATTCCCATGTAATCATTTATTCTTTCTTTAACTTGACTCGTGTCTCGGGACCGAAGTCTCGTTCCCCATTGTCCACCGCCATATTGGGTAAAACGTTCTCCCTTGCCTCATTGCCACGTGGAACTATTGGTGAGTTAATTCCTGGCTAATATTAACCCTTATAACCTTACCCTATATATACATTTATTATGTGAGACCTTTGGATATAAATTAGCTTGTTTCAGATTGAATTCAATTTAGATATAGAGTAGTTTTCATTTAGATTGATTTTATTTTATTCATTATAGCTTAGTAATATTTAACTTCCATTGATAGTTTACCACATTGGTGCCCAGACCCGGGATTTAGCTACCAGTAGGGGATTTTTCTTAGGCAATGAGCAAGGGATTAGCCCAGGGATGCAGGAGCAAGGACCCCGGAGGGGTGGGGCTTGGCTATCTCCCTGTTCCTCAGGCGCCGGTACCTCAGCGAATAGCCATAGTAGGGCATTCATATGCAACTAGGCTAAGGGCAGCTGACGGAGGAACTGAGTCGTATCGGGCGTCGGAGGGGGAAAGAACTTTCAGGCTGACCTACTTCGGGGTATCGGGAGCAACCGTTGACACCCTGAAAGCCTCCCCCCAGTGGGGGCAAGTGGTTCGGTTTAGGCCGCATATGATCTTTTTGTTTATAGGCGGCAATGATATACGCCCCGGTACAGTACCCCGCGAGTTAGCTGACGCTATCAAAGAGGTGGCGCTGGATCTGGAGCGTGAGTCCGGAGGGAGCTGCAAGATCGTGGCAATTGAGAGCCGGACGAGAGTCCGAGGGTTCTCAGCGGCGGATTATCAAGCTATAAAAAATTCTGTTAACCGCGCCCTGAGGTGTCGGTTAATAGAAACGAAGCACCGCTTTGTTTCTCTCACACTCAGCATCCGAGACCTCGACCAGGATGGTGTCCACCTCGACTTAGACACCAATCAAGTCCTGTATGACAAGATTGTAGGGCTAACGAAGCGTTGGCTAGAGAGGGACGCCGGGGTTATATCATTGCGCCTGCCTAAGTCCTGCATCCCACTCATCATCTTTCCCCAATAATTTTCTTTTCCATTTCAGACTTCCTATGACATATGACCTGACCTAACATTTTTTCTTGTTCAATATGATCCATTAGTAGGTATTGCTATTTAGTGTACTATTTTTTCTCCATAACATAGAAGTCCGCCGGTCGGCGTCTCTTAATTAGACTATTATTTGTCCGTTGTCTTTGTAACGTAATATTTAGATACATAGCCTATAGGCTCACATGCAAAATGGATAAAGACCATAAAGAGACACCGTCTAGTGGGGTGCTGAGCAAAGCCCCTAAAAATCAAAGGGCGGGACTTCGGGGAGTATTAAATAGGCTAATTATGGACGTCAACACTTTCATCACTACTGCTGAAC
The DNA here is from genome assembly GCA_032716605.1 of Paralithodes platypus. Classification (NCBI taxonomy): domain Eukaryota; kingdom Metazoa; phylum Arthropoda; class Malacostraca; order Decapoda; family Lithodidae; genus Paralithodes; species Paralithodes platypus. The sequence goes on along the minus strand of CM064508.1, from coordinate 2,970,458 downwards.
TAGAGGAATTGGAGGCTAGATTAGAAAACGTCCAAGCTACCCACGGTCGTATTACGGCTCTGAGTGAGGTGATTGTGGCTGACATGACAGAGGAGGAAGAGATAGTTACAGAGTGTGATAATCGCGCCCTCTATGGCGAACCTGTCTTTAGAGCGAAGTACCTATTACAGCGTGCTGTTGCAAGTAAGAAGGGAGGCGATAATGAGGCCCATAGAAGGGCTGACCCAAAACATACTGTACACCTCCCAAAGCTCAATCTTCCTACATTTGGGGGCAAGTTAACCGAGTGGTTAGCTTTCTGGGACGTATTTCGATCTACGGTTCATGAATCCTCTTTGGATAATGTCCGCAAGTTTCACTACCTGAAGGGACAAATGGAAGGAGAGGTCTTACATTTAATAGAGGGTTTTGCAGTAGTGGGTGGTAGTTATCTTGAAGCGGTACACTTATTAGAGTCCACATACGGGGATAGAGAGCAGTTGAAGATGGCCCATGTCGTTGCCTTGTTGGGGCTCGCAGAACCACAGTATAAGTTTGATGAGTTGACAAACTTCAGGGCAAATATGGAGTGCCATACTCGATCGCTAGACACCCTAGGGCTTACCACGCAGGAAATGATAGTCATTATCTTGCGTCAGAAGCTTCCTATGGCAATACTTGATAAGGTAAGATCATTTGAGCTGGGGGAGTTCAAAACTCAGTTCAGCAAGGAGATCAATAATCTACAGTTGAACAAAGGGAGAATGTATGTGTCGGGAGGGAGTGAGAATGTGGAAAAGAGGGGAACAATAAGCATGACAGTGGGGACTAAAGAAAAGAAAGAGGGTGCGTATAAGAAACCTGCTCAGATTCTATGTAATCTATGTAACAACAAACATAAATGGAGTTTCTGCGTAAAATACCCGACAAATGAGACAAAACTAGCACAGTCTAAAAGATTGAAGCTATGTGTAGGTTGTCTAAGTAAAGAACATGGTAAGCAGGGACAATGTACTGCTACATACTTAAGGCCCTGTCGCCACTGCAAAGGACATCACTTTGATAAGTTGTGTCCCACAGCAAATAAAGTCAAAGACGTCAAAAATGAGGGTACTACAACTGTGGCAATAGGTAGCACGCAAGACACCACTATATTGCCCACAATACAGATTCCCATGGAAGGTAATGACATTAACAAAGTTTGTCGGGTACTTCTAGATCAAGGGTCTCAACGTTCCTTTATAAAGAGGTCCGTACTAGTGGGATTGAAGCACCGAATCATAGGGGCTGAGAGTCTTCGATTACAGGACTTCACAGGGGTTACTGATAAACAAGACTACGAGATAGCGGAGATTTCATATTTCTATCGTAAAAACCGGTACTTTATGACTTGTATCGTAGTAGACACCCTACCAGAATATGTATCTGTGGGTGTGAAGAAGGTGGAACACGCATTACGTAGCAAGGCTTAACTTGTCAGATCCCATGGGAAATCAGAGTGAGGTGCATGTTCTACTTGGTGTGGATCATTATTATGAAGTAGTATACCCTGGATTTAAAAAGATGTGTGGTGTAATTTTAATCCCCACTAAATTTGGATACTGCATGAGCGAAAAGGTTCATACTACACAGTCAAAGGTCCTGGTCGACACGGTCTCGATATATAGAGTCAATGTAACCGCGGCAGAGGAGTTGGGAAGGGAGGATTCCCAACCTAGTGACCCTAAGATGGCTGCCGAGTTCGACCTGGAACGACTGTGGAGATTGGATCACATAGGCATTAATCCTATGGAGACTGATTATGACTCGGAAGTTGCGCTACAAAGGTTTGAAGAGTCTGTGTGCTACTGTGCCTCAGACAACAATATAAAGTTAGTTTACCCTGGAAGAACAGTGAGATAAGCCTGCCTACCAACTATGGTTTGGCATTAGGTCGCTTGCGCGCATTGCAGCGGAAATTGTCTAACGAACCGAGCACGCACCAGGCGTATGACGATGTATTTCGGAGTTATGAATATAGGGGCTTTATTGAGAGAGTCGATGTCGAGGAACCGTTTAAGAAGGGTAGGGTTCACTATCTGGCCCATCATGGGGTAAGGAAAGACAGCGTCACCACACCAATACGGGTGGTGTATGACTGTTCTGCCCACCAAGGACAACAACCCAGTCTAAATGACTGCCTGTTGACAGGTCCGTCTATGGTGTCGGACCTGTCCCACCATCTATTGCGGTTTAGGCTGGGGAAGTATGCCTATACCAGTGACATCGAGAAAGCATTCTTGATGGTCAAGCTAAAGGAGGAAGATAGAGATGTTTCTCGCTTTCTTTGGTTCGGCGACATTAGCGACTCTGAAAGTCCCCTCATAATATACCGTTTTCGGGTTGTACTCTTTGGGGCCACTTGCTCGCAGTTTTTGTTAAATGCCACAATCAGAAAACATCTAGCTGACACTCATGAGGACACAAGTAAACTATCTCGCGGATTATACATTGACAATTTGCAGGGTACTAGCGATAGTCAAGATGATTTGTTATATGCATACTGGCAAGCACGCAGATTGTTTGCGGATGCACATCTATTTCTCCGCGAGTGGGTTACTAATAGTGAAGATCTTCAGAGTTTAATACAGGTGGATGGTACGGCATCTCTTAACCAGGAAAAGTCCAGAAATTTGGGGATGATCTGGCAACCTAAACATGACATACTAACTTTTCAAACAAGGTCTTTTGCTCAGCAGACAGGAGCGCACACCAAAAGAAGTCTGTTGAGCAAAGTTGCGCAATGTTTTGATCCTTTGGGTCTAGCATTACCCGTTACCATAAGAGCTAGGATTCTAATGCAGGAAGTTTGGAGACGTAAGACAGGATGGGATGACAGTTTGCCCGAGGACCTGAATGACCAAGGGACATTGTTGTTGAATGAATATGCCGTCCTATGTACTAAACCTATACCTCGTAAAGTGGCGGCGTTCGGTGACGTTACGTTACACACGTTTTGCGATGCTAGCGCCACGGCATACGGGGTAGCCATATATGTCGTTACTTCATTTGGGGTACATTTAGTTACAGCCCGGGCCAAGGTAGCCCCGGTTAAAAAGATAACTATCCCTAAAATGGAATTGACTGCCATGCTGCTATTAGCACGTCTGGTGCAACATGTACGCGTAGCATACGAGAGCGAATTAAATATTGAAATCGTTCATGTATGGTGCGATAGTCAGGTCGCGCTCAACTGGATACATAGCAAGAAGTCTGCCAGTTTATGTGCGGAATAGGGTAGATGAGATTAGAGCCCTTTTGCCAGACGTTGCTTATCATTATGTAAATACAAAAGAAAACCCTAATGATCTCATAACTAGGGGTATAACGGCTAGCCAGTTAATGAAGTCCGAATTGTGGTGGCATGGTCCAAAGTGGCTGCTCCATGAAAGTGAATGGACGATATGGCATGCTGTTGGTGAGGGACTTCTGCCACTGGAAACAGTGGCAGTTGCAGCCCAACCAAATGAGCCACCGGGTCCTATCATGAAGTTGGCAAGATTCGGTGACTATAATAAACTAGTCAGAGTTGTAGCTTGGGTATTGCGATATGTATCCAATCTCAAGCTTAAAGTAATGGGCCAACTCTGCAACAGGGGTCACAACATTGATGCTCGTGAATTTAAAGCAGCTGAAGTAACTTTGATCAAATGGGTTCAAGTAGAAACCTTTTCCAATGAATTAGAATCCTTGAAAGGCTCGAATAAGACATTAATGCCTAATATAGTGCGTCAACTAAGGTTGCACCTAGACAATGGCCTCATCAGGTGTGAGGGTCGCCTGAAGTGGTCGGGTGTACCAGACGGCACAAACCGCCCTATACTTATGCCAACAAGACATCACGTTACTGATCTATTGATCATACGTGCACATAGGGAAGTAAAACACTACGGGGTATGTCATATTATATAAAATTTACGTCTCACCTGGTGGATACCCAGAGTTCGACAAGTAGCTCGACGCGCAGTGAGAAAGTGTGTAATATGCCAGAGACTAAAGGGTAAACCATATGCAACTGGACCAGCTCCACCTCTACCTGAATGCCGTGTAAAGCACGTAGAACCTTTCCAAGCGGTAGGATTAGATTACACAGGGGCATTGAAGACGAGGGAGCATGAGAAGGTTTATATATTATTTTTTACCTGTGCGACGTCTCAAGAGGTACACCTAGAACTATGTGATAATATGTCTAGCGAAGAATTTATGCTGGCGTTTAGACGGTTTTGTGCCCGTCGTTCATTCCCTCAACTCATTCTTAGCGACAATGCTCCCACTTATGTCCAAGCATCAAAATATCTAAAGGATATGAGTAGTGATCCTACTATCATCACTTTTTTGGGAGAGAAGAAGTACGAATGGAGGTTCATTCCAGTTAAGGGACCTTGGTTTGGTGGACTGTGGGAACGGTGTGTCGGCATAGTAAAGTCAGGACTCAGAGCGGTTGTAGGACGTGCTCTATTGAGGAAGAGTGAGTTGACGACAGTCCTCACAGAGATAGAGGCAGTCGTGAATGATCGCCCGCTTACATATGTGTATACCGACCTGCAAGAACCACTACCATTAACACCAGCTCACTTGCTATATGGAAAACCATTGACTGCGTTTCCATCTGATTTTCAGTTCATGGTAGAGTTAGAGGATCCCTCGTTGTACTCTGAGGTAGCGGTGTCGAAGAGATACCAGTATATATCCAGGATAATCGAGGATTTTAGGAAACGGTGGATTAGTGAATATCTGCTAGCATTGAGGGAAAGGACTGTTACTCCGTCTGGTAGACCAATGGCACCTACAGTTGGCAGTTTTACAGTTTTAATTAAAGAAGATAGTCCTCGTTTATACTGGAAATTTGGCCGCGTGTTGGAGGTATATAAGGGGGCAGACTCTGTAGAGCGGGTGGCGCTATTGAAGACAGCCACTGGAACTACTGTTCGTCCTATCGCACGTTTGTACGCTTTGGAGCTCGATTCTGCATTGCAATCTGATGCTCCACCTGTTATTGCTGGGTCCGAGGATTCTCAAAGGAACGACTCACCTCTTACTGATGGTGATCATTCTCGGACCGGGACGCGTCCCAGACGCGCTGCTGCTGGCGCCGTTGACTTGTGGCGTCAGAAGATAGCCTCTGGGCAACTTTAGGTTTAAGGTGGGGTTCAGGTCTTTTTTTGTGGGGTGAGTGTATCGTATAAATACGATAGAATACGACTCTTTTGTGATCTCCTATGTCTCTGTGACGTCACGATCTCTCCTACAGCATGACGTAGGACGGGTAGATCGTATATTATAAGATTGTAAATAAGTTAAGTTATAGAAGGCCTAATATGCTATTAAGCAATATTGCCATGGTCTTATGTAGTATATATGAATTTATCGTATATATTAATATAATTTATCGTATAGAGCAACCTAGATGCGGTACGATAATTTGGGCTCCTGGCGGTTTGCCAAGGCAGCAAGGTGTGCTTTTGAGGGACGCCAGAGCCTTCACGAACACCAACCAGTTAACATCTAAATTTCCGCCCTCAGTTGATCGAGCTTTTGTGCCTCTAATCACAATACACATACAGCAATACACTCAGCTACACCATCACGACGCTCTCATCGACATCATGACTGACTGATAGATAAGCATAAATTATAATAATCATGTCCATTCCCATGTAATCATTTATTCTTTCTTTAACTTGACTCGAGTCTTGGGACCGAAGTCTCGTTCCCCATTGTCCACCGCCATATTGGGTAAAACGTTCTCCCTTGCCTCATTGCCACGTGGAACTATTGGTGAGTTAATTCCTGGCTAATATTAACCCTTATAACCTTACCCTATATATACATTTATTATGTGAGACCTTTGGATATAAATTAACTTGTTTCAGATTGAATTCAATTTAGATATAGAGTAGTCTTCATTTAGTTTGATTTTATTTGATTCATTATAGCTTAGTAATATTTAACTTCCATTGATAGTTTACCACAGCATAAATGATTTTAGCAAGAGAGAGTGTCTGATGCGAGAGATTAAAGATGGATGTGTGGATGTGTGTGGGGTAGGTGAGACGCACCTGTTGGGTTCTGGAGTGTGGGATGGTGAGAGTGGGTATGATTTGTGGGGTGGGGAAGGATGGGTTGTCTGGTCTGGATTGGATGCATGATATAAACGTAAGAAAAAGGAAGGGGTAGCAGTAATTTTGTCAGAAAGGTTGAGGAAGTGTGTGAAAAACTATGAATGCGTGGTGTTACGACTGGGGTTCAAATATATCAGGGCTCTTATTCATTGGACTAGTAATGGCATAAATGTTACAACGGAAAGCGCTAGCTCCAACCTCTGATGTATATTCCCAGTGAACAAAGAACACAAATACTCTACAGAGTTCTATATGCAATAATAGGCTATCAAACTCTCAATAAATGTGCGTGTACTCTAGGCTTAATGTTATGTGAAAACTGCCTATTACTACCTATAACCGAAGGTGCTTGGTTATGGTATGCAAAGTAAGGTGGTAAGAGAAGTTACAGCTTACGTTACTTTAATCAATAAATGTCAGGCACTCCTGCATGAAAGAAAGTGCACTAAAGTCCTTCAACACTAACAAGGAATCTTCTTTAAATGTTAGATGCTATAAAGATGCTCGTATCGGAAATGGAACCCAAAAAGGCAGGCAGCGGAACAATGCTCATGCAGGCTATGCACACAAAAAGGCAGAATATATATAATGCCGTCGGAGCCAAGAATATCCTAAACACAACAACAATAATAATAATCGCCACGACAATGCAGTATTCCTATCAACAAAAAGAGCCTAAGTCGTTTGTGTCTCAATACATCAAACTAGGCTGCGAAATGCTTGTGTAATAATAAATGGGTATGCATAAAAAAAGTAATTAGGTTAATATACTTAATGTCTACTATGATTGATAAAGTCTAGCTAGAGTCAATGATACGAGATACTGGTGCGTATGGCATGCCGCATAGCCTAGTGCAAATCTCAAGTCTGTGCGTCAAATATTACGTTATAGGGAAGGGTAGCTCTCTTGAGAAACCTTAATACCGAAGTATTAAGCGTTCTGGCGTACCTCAAAGACAAACAATCGAGACTAGAACAGTGCAGAATGGTATAGGCAAAAAGCCCTCATTCGTGCATGCTCTACTCTCAATGGCACACAGACTAGAATTTACTCAATCAACTCCAGTTCTCAGGTATGTCGTGCAGCTTTTAACTAAAGCCAGCACTCATAGGAAACAATACCTTATAATATCCGACTCCTAGTCTAGCATTATCTAATCCAGCAGAACACTAATCATTAAAGGAAGCGGTACTATGAAAGCCAACCAATGCTTCGTGATCAACTTATCTTAACACTAACATACATGGGTTATATCAGACCTTAACGCACAATACAACTGGCCAGCATGAAGCTGATTTTGCAGAGTTAACCAGAGGGGGTATAATATTAATAAAAAGGTGGTGAAAGATATGGAAAATGAGAGAGATAGGCAGAGGAAAAGATTCTCAGGTGCGAACGGGGTACAGGTAGCAAGGGAAAAATATGGGTGCGTTCTAGAAACCAGATCTGAGGGAGAGAGTGGCGAGGAACTGTATATACTGTATACTCTCACTAGCTCGAGGCGCGTGGGACAAAAGCGGTTACAAGTCCTCTAGCCACTAGCAAGCGAGCTCAGCATGGTAAGGACCTCTCTCAACCAACCCCCACAAGGCAGCCAGCCGTGACGTCATCGAGCGGGACAAAAACACTGCGCGCTCCCTCTCACTCTGTTCTACTCTCTCTCTCTCTCTCCCAGATCCCATCATTACTAGTTAATGATAAAACATATACTTTACAATTAAATATATAAAGCCTTGACATGGGTGAAAACAAAGAGCCTTTCTGGACTGCCCATGACACAAGCTTTCATATGAAATAAAGCACACTCTAATACATAAACTGTAGCCCCATCCACTGCCCTGGCGATCCTAGCGAGTCACTGTAGGACAAGCCATGCGGTTCTAACGGAGTGGTTAACGTCACACCCCCCCCACGATTTTTCTCAGAGGCCCCAAGGCTCACAAAAAATCTGATGGTTAGAACCCATGCTATATCTCCACTTCTCATCACCCAGCGGCAGTAATATATCTGGCACAGTTCTTCAACAAAACATTTTTCAAAATTATAACCCTCCCCAACACCATAGGTTAAATTATATGTAGTTATGCTCCTCAAGAGCGAGCTTCTCTAGCCCAGCATTCTGAGAGGAGTGCAACTCAGAATTACTGCTATAACATACTAAAAAAATTCAACTATCAATGAAAGAGTTTTTATTTGATTTTTATGTTTATAATTTGTTTATTTCGGCTGCACTATAGGGGCAAGCCTAGTTTTTTCTTCTATACCAAACGCTCAACTCCTGCTTTACGACCCAATACGCTGGGCTACAACCGCGAGCCAACAAGCACCAAGCGCAAAATACTATTCAAACTAAAGCAGGAGGCTACCCGTGTGTCAATCTACCCAGGATCATATACCCTTGAACGACCATCTGCAACCACGTTGTCACAACCGGCAATATGGCGTATGTCCAGGTTATATACCAGTAACCTTAGTGACCACCTGGTCAGCCTCATATTCCGATTGTGAAACTGGTCCAAGAACTTGAGAGGGTGATGATCTGGATAAACTACAACGACCGGACCATAGGCTGGAACACAGACCTCGAAATGCCTCAGAGCAAGTACAATCGCCAGCAGCTCCTCCTCGACAACAGAGCAGCTCCCCTGGGCCGAATTGTACTTCTCCGAGCAGAAACTAACAGGATGCTCCAGCCCATCATCGTCCTTTTCCACAAGGACGGCACCAGCCTCCACACCACTAGCCTCCGTTGCTAGTTGGAAAGGTAGGCTAAAGTCAGGGGCCCTGAGGATCGGGTGAGTGCACAACAGGTGTTTTACTTCCCTAAACACCTTCTCACACTCAGGCGCCCATTTGAACTTCGTATCCTTCCAGTTATCCTCCACCTGAGCTTGACTGTCCCGTTCTCCTTCTCCACCTTGACTGCTAAACGTCATCACAGGCACAGTGAGAGGCTCAGGGGGGTGCCTCCCATACTCCTTCATGGGATTAACATGACATAACTGATTGTGCTTCCGTCTGTCTGGAGTGGCTACCAAGTAAACCAGGTCCGATAGCTCCTCCACCACCCTATAAGGACCAGCGTACTTCGCGGATAAGGGGTGACCTACAAGGGGCAGTTGAATCAACACCTCCTGACCCACGTGAAACTCCCTGAGTTCAACCTTGAGGTCGTACCTGTCCTTCCTGAGGGCGTGAGAGCTAGTCAAATTACGGCCAGCCAACTCCAGACTGCGCAACATCCGCTCTCGACTGTTGAGGACACACGTGAGCATAGAACAAGGTTTCTCTGCGCCCTCCCACACTTCTTCAACCATATGGAGAGGCCCTCTGACACGGTGTCCAAAGACGAGCTCATTAGGGCTGAATCCCAAACTCTCCCCAGGTACCTCCCACACAGCATACAAAACACATGGCAGGCCAAGATCCCAATCCTTCCCACTCTCAAAGCAACAACAACGAAGCACAGATTTCAAGGCTGAGTGCCATCGCTCTAACACACCCTGGCTCTCCGGATGATATGCAGATGACACAACCCCAACAATCCCATGCTGCGGCATTGCTTGTACAAAGAGGCTAGAAGTGAAGTTGGGTCCCCGGACTGACTGAATCCCCTGCGGGTAACCATACCGGGAAAAATACACTAGCAAGCTTCGGACCACCGTTTTCGCCGACCCATTTCTCATAGGGTACGCGTCAGGGTACCTTGTTGCTACATCTCCCGACTGTGCATCACTGTCCTCCTTCAACTCTTTCGTCTTTTTAAGCCCATCCTCTGCCCCTTCAGGAACAGTTACTGGGTCCTCTCCAGACTCGAAATGTGTTCCTAATAATGAGTCCCCGAGAAAGTCCGTTGACACTAAACTCTCAACCGCATCAACTTCCAACCCCTTCTCGGTACCCTTCCTCCGCTGATCTAAAGATTGTTGACCAGAATGTGACTCCCTGGATGCAGAATCTCCGGTGACAACACACGCCATAGGCTGCACCGGACACTTCTCAACCCAGTCCTGCTCCTCCCTACTCACGTCGGCCGGCTTCTCGACAACGACTAAGGGTGGAGCCTCAGAAGTAGGCCCCGCAAAGTCGTTGCCAAGAAGGAGGTCGACACCCCCAACAGGTAACTTCTCCACAATTCCCACATCCAGGTCACGAGTCACACCATCAACTTCCACCTTCATTCTTACAAGCGGGTATGACCTTGTCGCATTAACTCCCTGAACCACAACCACCCGCGCCGTATTGACAGGTTTACCAGTGAAATTTCTCAACAGTGTTTGCGATGCCCCAGTGTCACGCAAAATTCTCACCTCATGTCTTCTACCCCCCCACTCCACACAACCGAGTCCCCTGTGGTCACTAAAGGCATCACGGACAGGGAATAAGCCTTCCGGATCCTTCTGCACTGGCAGTGTATTTACCTCGGAAGAAATGCCCCTAACAAACTCCGATGTCCTCTTGAACACTCCAATGCCGTGAGCAAAAGACACGGCTGCCGGAGGAGGTCGACTAGGGCACTCATTTGCCTTATGACCCTCCTTGTGGTACTTAAAACACATAAATTTCGGTTTCGGCTTATACTGTGATGTAACAGGCCCCTGACTTTTCTTATACGGCGTGGTGTTAGGTTTGAATTCAGTTTTAGTTTCATTGCTCTTTTGTTTAAATGTGTCATTGCTACAGGGAGGGGGAGGATAACGGTCCCTAGCACTTGCATCGTACTTCTGTGAGGACCCGCAACCCCGAATCAACGACAGCCGTAGATCAGCCATTTCTGCTGCTTCTACTAGAGTTCTTGGGTTTTTCTCCTTTAAGTTCAAAGTTAGATCACCGCCCGTGCTCTTAAAGAACTGCTCCAACATCATTAACTGCTTAACTCCATCAAACGTTGTTACCTTCTCAGATCGGAGCCAGTTCCCCATAGCATCGGACAAGTCCCGGGCGTGTTCCAAAAAGGTGCTATCTCTTCCCTTAGTTACACCCCGGAACTTCAAACGGTACGTTTCTGGTTGCAGTTCGTAAGCCCTCAGGATAGCCTCCTTGAGATCCTCATACACAATACATGACTCCAAAGGTAACGCATCGTAGGCTTTAAGACCCTTGCCTATTAATCTAGAGGATACAAGTGCTGCCCATTTATTCTCTGGCCACTGGTGTTACTGGCACTTCTTCTCAAAGCGTGTGAAAAATTCTGTTACACCACTCTCATCAAACACCGGAACCAGTTTCAATAAGCGCGAGAGAGACTGCTCATGAACACGGTTACCAGCCCCAAGTCGCTGTCCCGTTGCCTCTACTCGCGACTTCTCTACGTCCATGTCGGCACAGTACCTAGTCGACTCAGCTTGGATTTTTGCTAGCTCTATGTGCTCATGACTTCTATCTTGGCTAATTCTATTTGCTGCTGGAGCTCACCTGCCCTGATAGCCTTTCTCTCTTCGATCTTAGCTAATTCGAGCTGAAGCAATAATTCTAGAGATAACCCTTGAGGAGGTGAAGGTGCTACAATGTTTGAAATTACCGGTGGTCCCCCCAGGGGCAACCCACCCTGCCAGTCACCACCCAACTGTGGAAGCGTACCCGGGGTCGGCAAACTACTGGGATGGCTGGGAGTCGAGTGTAGGGGAAGCATGGCCGAAGGGCTCTGAGCACTCAACCCATCTCGCTCACCAGTCACCCTGCCCAGTACACACGTTATCAAGTTATCCCTGGTCATGCCGCTAGTACCCTAGTATTTCTGTTCTACATATTATTCAGAATAGGAGCAGGGCAGTGTGCACCTTAAGCCCTGAGAAGAGCCTGGAAGCGTTCATAGTACTCTTACCTGTTGCGTCGTGGTGTTGTTTGCTAGAGAGACAAAGTGCATTTGCATTAGTAATTATTTTCGTAAACCGTCTCTAAGCAACTGAGGTCCAGATTCGTAACAGTGGCGACCTTGCCCAGGATAATCAGAATAGTACCAGCAGTACTAGTAAGATTTATTTTGATCAGACGATTTTTTTTTAGAATAGGTGTCTAGCATTTTATATTTTACTATGTCTGAACAATAAGCAAGAGAGGAGGGGGAAAGAGTCGTGCCGTTGCATATCACCAGTGAGGAGGATGCGAGAGTGTTCCTTCAGAGTTCTCCAGAATGGGAACAGATGCAGTTGAGACGGGTGGAGGAATTGAGGTTGATAGCATCAGTGTTGGGAGTAGAGGGGTCTCTTCTTATCACGAGGGAAGTATGTCAGCAGTATATAATATGGCAGTATTATTATGATGTTCCAGAGGAGGTTGAGCCAACAACTGTGCCGGCAGGAGGCTATAGCACACCTGCACGCTCTCCGCCGCGCACATCCAGTCCTTTTAATGATAGCATAACGTCTTCCCAGTTGACATGTCCTACTGTTGTTCCCCCGTTGTTGCCTGACGTGCCCCCTGGTGTGCCCCAACTTACTCAACCCCATTTTTATCTTTAACACTCTACTCTTGCCGCTGCTTGGGCGGCACAGAACCAGGTTACACCTCCCCCCCCCCCCCATTTATCCCTGCCGGATTTTCTACGATTCAGCCACGTTACCGTCCTGCTTATGTTCCTACACCACCCCCTACTTTTGCCCCGGTAGGGCTATCGAGCAATGCTCTAGCACAACTAGAGTTGGAGAGATTGGAAATGCAGGAGAAAAGAGAAGAGACAGAGAGAGAGAGATGCAAGAGAATTTAGAAACACAGAGAATGACAATAGAGTTACAAAGAACCCAAGTTGAGGTAGATGGGGGTAGGTACACAAGGGGACAAGTCGGCACGGTACACAGGGAGGAATCTAGCACTCTAAAGCTGTACTTCGGAAACTTTTGGAATGCTTTACTCAATTCTGGTTGCCCCAAGAACTACAATCCGATCGAGGTGTAAATTTCACTTCAAATTTTTTTGGTAAAGCATTGCAAGAATTAGGCATTCAGCATATTGTGTCTAGTGCTTATCATCCGCAGACAGAGGGTGCGCTTGAGCGGCACCACCAGACCCTTAAGTCCATGCTTCGCAAGTTTTGTTTGGAGAATGCCAAGGAATGGGATGTGGCAATGCCATTTGTCATGTTTGCAGTACGAGAAGTACCTACGGAGTCCCCTGGATTCTCGCCAAACGAACTAGTATTCGGACATAGTGTGCGGGGCCCCCTGGCGGTTGTCAGAGAAGCATGGGAGAGCGGAAAACCCCAGTCTCGTGAGGGTTTGCTTGACTATGTGACGCGCACCAGAGAACGATTACATGCCGCCCTGAAAGTTGCCAAGGAACATCTTAAGGTAGCTGAGGGGAAAATCAAATTGCAGTATGATTCCAAAGCACAACCCAGGGAGTTTGCATTTGTGATGAAGTACTAGTGTTACTTCCTGTTCAAGGGCAACCTCTGGCTGCCAGGTTCAGTGGTCCATACCTAGTTAGCAAGAGAGTTGGGCCTCTTGACTATCTCATAAGTACCCCAGACAGACGTAAGACCCATCAGCTCTGCCATATTAACATGTTGAAGAGGTACTATTGGGCATCGGGCACACAGACTATGTCACCTAACGGGGCTAGCCGAGAGAGTGGCCTGGGCGCCAATCCATCACCTGCTGGTGTTAATGGGGAGTTGTCTGAGGCAGTTTGTGCTACTTTATCCACTCAGAACGGGTCAGTGGGGAAAGTTGAGTCAGATATGGTAAATTTCTTGCCTATGTTATTGACTGGAGAGTTGGAGTCGGAGGTACAGGGTGAGCCCGGGCCTGGTGGATGGTGGTTGGATAACCCGGGTCCCGGGGCTAGCGGTTCATGCACTGTGGGAACGCCAGGCAAGGCTCCTGCAGTGCCTCTCAACCCCCCTCTGCACTCTCCCCAATTCTCTGGTCCCAGGGACCAGGATGCCGTGTCTCGTTGCCCTGTCCTGGTTGTAGAAGGCATGAAGGAGGAGCAGGAGGAGGAGAGGGAGCTTTTCTCAGGTGAGGCTGTGCCGGCTGGGACATCGGCCGAGAACGGGTACCTGGCCCTGCAGGAGAAATTGACTCATTTACATCCGGAAAGGGTTGAGGAGATGTTTACTACCTTGTGGGCTTATCCACATGTGTTCGGGGATGCACCAGGCTTGACATCTTGGGCGGTGCATGACATCGATGTGGGAGAGAATAAGCCTATAAAATTACCACCTTATAGAGTTTATCCACAGAAGCAGCTCGCTCTTGACGCTGAGCTGAGGTATATGGTTGACAAGGACCTCATCAAGAAAGGCTGGAGTGAGTGGTCAAGCCCAGTAACTTTGCAGCCTAAGCCTGATGGTAAGATCCGCTTCTGTGTCAATTTTCGCAAAGTAAATTTACTCTCCAAGACAGATACATACCCTTTACCGAGAGTCGATGACTCAGTAGACAAGATTGGGGCAGCCACATTCATCACAAAGGTGGACTTAGTTAAAGGCTATTGGCAAGTCCCACTAACTGAACGTGCCAAGAAAATCGCTAGTTTTGTGGTGGGTGGAGGAGTGTATCAGTGCCATGTAATGCCGTACGGATTGAAGAATGCTCCCGCCACATTTCAGCAGTTAATGGACAGGGTTGTGCATGATGTCCCCAATTGTTTGGTCTACATAGATGATGTTGTTTTTTATAACACAAATTGGACCGACCATTTGGCCAATGTGGGTGAGCTTTTCCGGAAGTTGTCTGAAGCTGGTTTAGTGGTCAATCTGGCAAAGTGCGAGTTCGTGCAGGCTCGGGTGCAATATCTAGGTTATGTTGTTAGCCACGGCCAGGTCTGTCCCACTCGGGCGAAGGTGGAGGCTATCCAGAGTTTCCGAGCACCTTATAATAAGAAAGCCATGCAACGTTTCCTTGGCATGAAAGGCTATTATCGCCGGTTCATCAAAGGATATTCTACCGTGCTTGCCCCATTGACAAATTTGCTACAAAAGAACAAACCATATAAATGGACAACAGAGTGTGAGCAGGCTTTCAAAGATGTCAAAAGCCTCCTCTGTTGCCATCCTATATTACGTGCCCCAGACTTCAACAGGCCTTTCGTCTTGACAGTAGACACGAGCAATGTGGGTGCCAGCTCTGTGTTGATGCAAGAGTTCGGAGATGATGTTGAGCACCCCATTTCCTACTTTTCAAAAAAGTTTAACCGAGCACAAAATAATTATTCTGTGATCGAAAGGGAGTTGCTAGCTATTATTTTGAGTTTACACCATTTCGCTGTTTATATGGCACCATATGGGCCCGTGCTCAGAATCTACTCTGACCACCATCCTCTACAGTTTCTTAATAGGCTCAAGGACAAAAACCAGAGACTTACTCGCTGGAGTTTGATGTTGCAAGAAAATTATCTCAATGTTAGGCACATCCGTGGTGTTGATAATGTCCTGGCAGACTGTTTGTCCCGTGAGTCCTCTGAGGGGTGATAGGAGAACACGAGGCTATTTAGTAAGTAAGTCATATTTACTCATGTTCAAAAATCTATAAAATGTAAAAATACAAAAGACTGTCAATGTACATATTTTGCAGTTGTAAACTAATGATGAAAGTTTGGTTTCAAAGCTCCAAACCCCCCCCCCCCCCCGGGTTAGGGTGTCACAATGACCAGGGTCTATAGGGTTAGGAGTAGCTAGACTTTAGACTGTCTTCTATATGCAGCTGTGCCAAGTCTATTTGAAAGACCTGGTATTGTGAGTTTCACTCCGATACCCTCCTAACTGCACATGTCTAGTTTTGCCGTACCTCTAAGCATTTTTCTCTCAATAGACTTTTGTGTAGAATTAGCTAATAGAGTGTTATCAGTTTCGCCTAGGAAGCATACAGTGGCAACGTTGTGGCTTGCAAGCTAGAGCAGGGTAGGAGAGCAACGAATGTTGCTCTAGTCTCGCGGGGGGAGGGGGAGGCGATTTTGCGAGCACCACGAGTTTAATTATTACGTGACCATTGCAAGTTCAGTTGTGTTACAATATCAAGATATACTTTATTTTATCTGCCACACTGTTTTAGCCAATATGTTAACACAGAAATACGTTAGTATAAGTTATTCTTGTAAAGTGTCTTCGTGTTATCATATCGTTTGGTGATATATTGCAACCCCTTAGTTTGAGACTGGCTCCCGCCAGCCACGGCCCACGCCAGTTCTCGCCATTCTCTGCTCGGCGGTCAGACTAGATAGGTGGTGTCCTCTCTCTCTTGTGACCCATCAGTCGGCCCCTTTTGTTTGTCTTTGCTTGCACAGATATTAACGTAAGGTAATTAACAGAGAATCCTAGACATTCATTTTTCTTTTAATTATTCTTTTCCTCTGATCAGCATTTTATTATCTTTCCGTTTGTTTTGTTTTATATATATTCTGTACCTCCGGTGTCTTGCTTCGGGATCCGTGATAGGGAGAGCTGGGAGGCTTGCCGGGGTCCTTAATAAGAAGCACTGTTAATCCCATAGACAGTCCACACACACACACATCCATACCCCCTACATATTTTTCCCAGGGTTTGTGCTTAGGATCCGGTAACAACCTTGACGGTTCTGCCCCAGCGATTGTTTGTTCCCTATCTCGAGTTTCGAACTGAGGCAACGGAGTGTTTAATATTAATTAGAAATCCAGCTTCAGTCTGGACCCCACCCCCATAGTTAAGTGAGTGTGGGAGTTGGACTCTCTAAGAGTTCATTGTTTTCGGGTGGTATCTCACTGGGGGGCCCAGGTTGAAGTAGGATATATTGGTGTGATATTAGAGGTGGTCAGGGCAACTTGCTTCCACTAATATCACCCCGAGGTTAGTAGTCATATTAGGACACTGCCTTGTGTTGTTAGATCATTATTATATTTATGCAATATTATTATGTGCAACTCTCTTGGGTTGAGAGTGGATTAACGTTGGCTGGTTTGCGCACGGTTTAGTACTGTCGAGGGCGCGCATAGCCTGTTATGCTCGAAGTACATCTGCACTCTTCTTTCTTTGATGTCTGCTGGTAGCCTATGTATTTAATTGTTTTGATTATCCAACCCAGCATTGCTAATCCCGGTGTTGGTTTCGAGTTCTCGTAGCTAGTAAGTTACATGAGTATTTCTGTTCTACATATTATTCTGAATAGGAGCAGGGCAGTGTGCACCTTAAGCCCTGAGAAGAGCCTGGAAGCGTTCATAGTGCTCTTACCTGTTGCGTCGTGGTGTTGTTTGGTAGAGAGACAAGGTGCATTTGCATTAGTAATTATTTTCGTATAGTCTCTAAGCAACTGAGGTCCAGATTCGTAACAATATTTATATATATATATATATATATATATATATATATATATATATATATATATATATATATATATATATATATATACCGGTTTATATATATATATATAAGGAATAGTAGAACCAGAAGCACTCGGTGTAAAAACATGTTTATTGACGACAGTTTCGGAGGTGACTTACTCCATCATCAAGCGAATCTACAAAATAAAACATAGGCCTATCAGTCAAAATGACAAAACAAGGCTAAAAAGCGGGATAGTAATGTTGCGAATCAAATATTTGGGACACCATGTGCAATTGAAAGTTAAAAATGAAGAAATGTAAGCAAAGTCATTAAAACAGAGAACAACAATAATAGATATACCTAAAATAGCTTAAACGTAAGTATAAGTGACTGAATGTGAACAAAGGACGAACACATAAAAATGGAATGCTAAGAAAAGACAATGGAGACAAATAACAGTAGTTAAACCTATAGAACAAAAACAAATTTGCTCGGAAACGGAAGAAAAATTAAGCGATTTACATACTACATACACAATACGCCTAAAAACAAAGGAGGTCAACTGATGTTTCGTTGTGTGACAGAGAAGGCTTTTCCTTAATTGACAGGAGAGACTCACAAATGCATAGCTGTGTGTCTGTGGGGTGCGAGGCAAGGAGAGTATAGAAGGAGAGGCGACTCTGCTTTTGGTTTATAGGCCCCTGATACTTACCCCATCTAACGTCAAGCACCCTCCAATAGAGAACGGTTTATTTCGAACAGTAACAATACAGTTTATACCCCTCAATAGAGAATGTATCGTTCTTTAGAAAACGGTTATATTCGAGCTATAACTATATAGTTTCTAATATATATACGCTACCGCTTGCAATACTCAATATCTCAGCATTTTTCACATTTCATAATAGCTCTTATAGGCCTAAATCTAAATAGTAGGATGCTGTTGTCACTCATGATGTTTTAATTGTGATCCCCATATTGTCATTATCATTATTGTCCTATATTATAGTCCATCTACTACAACTAAATATATTGTGCTACATTCCATGTAGCCTATACAATCTAGTATTTGTGAAGAATCTTTACCTTTTCTGTATAAAATACTTTATCTAATATAATACATATGGGTATAATCCTGTGTAGCGGGAGGACCTGTACTTTTATCTCAATAATTTGGTAATGTTACAATATATTTTTACATTTTACATTAATAAATAGTCCATTACTATACTAGGTTAGGTTAGGTTAGGTTAGGCTTTGGTTACGTTAAAGATATTGTTCAATGATTCTTAGTAAATATGCATCTGAAAACAGTTCCTCCCGCTACACAGGATCTTACCTACATGTGTTATATGTGTAGGTTACTCAACGTCTATATCTTGTATTGATTTTGTTCCTTACATTTAAATTTGTATCGGTACCTGTATGGATTTCGTCCATATATGTTCCCCACAGCGTTTGTACGTTTACTAAAAGGTAAATAATCAAACACACACACACTGTGAATCATACAGGTCCTCATATTACTTGCACTGCTTAATTGGTGAGAAGTAAATAAAGACATACCGATACGCAATTATCTCTCACGAATGAATATGTGAGACCACCACAGCAAGCATCCCAGCAACTTTCTCTCGAGTAATATATGTTTCTGCAGCTCTACCCATACACGTCATACACTAATAAATAGGCTACACATCCCTTCAGCAACAACATTATCAAGTGTGGAACATATCTTTTGTCTCATGTTGTATGTGTTTATAAATATATTTTCTCTCGATGTTGCATGTTTACTATTCAGGTAGACCACTGCAGCACAATACAATGCTAGGGTAATTTCTCCACTACCGTTTATTGTTTTTCTGTGTGTTTATGAATAATATTTTATAAGCAAGTAATTCCAACTGCACACTCCACACAAACTAAGAACATAGATTTAAGGGTATGTCTTACATTAAAGCTAACCGATCAAGTGAATGGCATATACAGTAATACAACGTGAGTAGATTACGCTATTTATTTATATTATTTAAAACATTGTACATTGTTGAGCATCAGACGTCAGACGGTCAACCCCGCTATACTGGTCATCTTAAAAGTGTCTGCTTTACACAACACGGGACTTGTTCAGCTGATCAGGTGTTTTCGTCTTCAGATTGATGTCAAGGTTCTTGAGCCATAACAAACATCTGTAATGATACAAATGCCAGCATTCATGGGCCAGCTATTTACCAAGATGATGACTCTGAAATCTTGTATTCAGTCAGCCATGATAGACTGTATACTCGTATGTGAGTATACTATATAATGTATACTCGTAGATACCCTCTACTTGTGACTAAGCACTTCACCTTACCTTTGGGAAAGAAGTGATATATAAACTTCCTTTGCTTCCGCCTTGTATTTTCCATAAACAACACAGCTGTGAGCCTGTGACCGTGTTGTTTTGATACCATGTTTGTATCTGCCGCCACGCCATCTGGCAGCTCCCAGTGACATTTGTAAGTGTGCAGACGATGTACCACCGATGGCAGAGCCATCTTTAGGGTTGCTTGGTCAAGACTAGGGATCAATTGGGAGCTCCTTTATGAGCTCTATCCTTACTTCTATTATCCTTGGTGCGAGGCGAGGACTGAGAATGATTCAACGTTAATGTGATGGTCTAATTCCAGAGAATGTTGCCGAATCGCACTGAATGAAGGATTTGATAGCGGATTATTTGTTCTAATATATCTTCCCTTGTGTTCAAAGATTCGAACCCTGAGTTGGCGTTTAGTTTTTCCAATATACACTGCGTTACAACAATGACACTCGTACTTAGTATACTACAGAAGACTGCAGTTCCTCAGGGATCGAATCCTTGAACTTAAAGAAGCTCTGGATAGTGCAATTGGCCTTAAAAATAACTCTAATATTTATTTGTGGGTAAAATTCTTGCAATAGTTTGGTGACTTTGTTTCTCAAAGCAAAGCTGCGTTTTCCTGAGAAAGAAATGGGAAAGTACATGGTGGCTTTATTTACAGTTGACATTTTTTGTTTAGGTTCAAAGATTTTGTTCAGAGTCTGACCTATATACGAATCTGTAAAACTTTTCGCATAGCCGTTGTGAAACAAAGTGTTCTTAAGGATATCAAGTTCATTGTGCAGATTAAAATAGTTAGAGCAAATGCGATAAGCTCATGTCACTAGGGTTGTCACCAGGTTTCGCTCGTGTGAAATTTGTACAGAAACGCAAATTACTGAAACTCGGATACGTAAGTGATGACGGAATACCACATGATAAAGTTATTCTTAATTTATCAAGTAAAGTGTTATCTCAGATAGAAAAATCTACGTTAGCTAAGGGTTTGAATTTCGTTATCTCTAGTGGTAACATAAGTTTCATGAATCATTTCTGCAGCTTTGAACATTTGTTTAGCAAAATGAAAACGCGTGAGTTTTATGATCCTAGTAATAAAGGTTTCGGTTATTTCAAAAGTTCGTTGAAGCACATAGCTTTATCATATTTCTATTCTAATGACACTTGAAAACCATTACTTAATTTTAGTAATGATGAATTCGCCTCCTTAAAAAAACTGTCCGAAGACAACAATGTGATGATAATGAAACCGGACAAAGGTAATGGTGTCGTGCTTTAAGATAGAAGTGCCTACATAACCAAAATTATGTCTATTCTCCAAGACCGTTCTAAGTTTCAACCAGTCCAGGACAATGTTTTGATTACCCTGTTAAATAAGGAGGAAAAAATCAATAGATTTTTAAGACAACTAGAAGCCCAGGGTATAATAAATGGTGAAACTTACTCAAGGTTGCATACTACTGGGTCTAACCCGGGAATAATGTACGGACTGCCTAAAGTACATAGAGATGATTGCCCTGTTCGACCAATTATGACTGCTATTGGAACCTTCAACTATAAACTTTCAAAATTCTTAGTCCCTATATTGTCCCCATTGGCGCACAACGAGTACACTGTGCATGATTCATTTTGTTTTGCAAAGGAAATATGTAATTTGCAGCTTAATAATTGTGTGCTAGCTAGTTTCGATGTCAAGTCACTCTTTACCAACATTCCTCTAGCCGAAACCATAGATATTTGCATAGATAATATATTTCAAGGTACAGACAAAGTTCAAAATTTCACAAACGATCAACTTCACAAATTACTTTCCCTGGCATTTAAAGATAGTTTTTTTTTTCATTTTTTTTTTTTGATGGGAAGGTATATTCACAAACTGATGGTGTAGCCATGGGGAGTCCCCTCGGACCTATTCTGGCGGGAGCTTTCATGGCACACCATGAAGTCAAATGGCTAGAGGAATGTCCATTGAGTTTTAGACCTCTCTTTTACCGTCGCTACGTCGACGACACCTGTATGGCTTTTAGATCTGACACACACATTCCATTATTCCTACAGTATCTTAATTCTTGACACAATAACATTGAATTCACTTCTGAAAAAGAAACAAACTCACAACTAACTTTCCTTGATATTTTAATCAGTCACTCCGATTCCTCATTTTCTACATCCATCTACAGGAAGCCAACATTCACAGGTCTTAGACAAAATGTTCTTCATTCACACCTATTGATTACAAGCGAAACCTGGTGACAACCCTAGTGACACGAGTTTATCGCATTTGCTCTAACTATTTTAATCTGCACAATGAACTTGATATCCTTAAGAACACTTTGTTTCATAACGGCTATGCGAAAAGGTTCACAGATTCGTATATAGGACAGACTCTGAACAAGATCTTTGAATCTAAACAAAAAATGTCAACTGGAAATAAAGCCACCATGTACAGTCTACGACAGAACTTGTTGTCATGGCCTGAGGCAATGTGTTAGTTCACTTATCTTTTAATAGATGGCCCTTTAATCGCTTCTAATAAAAGGGGGCGGGGTTAATATAGAGGTTGGAAGGAGGAGGAGTCAAACGTGTGTGTGTGTGTGTGTTCTAGAACAGCACGAAGAATAAGTTTATTTTAACATAACACACAGGCTATATTATTAGATTAGCCCATGCCGGATAACAAATAAATAGCACACATCAGGTGTTGCGTTATTTATGGCATTTAATATACAGACAATCAAGTTTCTATCCTTCGCACTTCCCATTCCCCCCTCCTCCCCTTCTCTCTGCTGCCTTCCCCTATCTCCCCCCTTCTCTCTTTTTCTCTCCCCCTTCTCTCTCCTAACCGAATATATAATTTTCCTCATCATCGTGTTCAAAGCTGTCCATAAAAATTACTTTGGTGTTTTAATAATACTGTTCTTTTTACCTTTACTGATTCTCAATTATTAACTCGTATTCTAATCTTTACCTTATACAATGTGTTATAGAAAATAAATAGATATGCTCCGTTGCAAAACACTCAAAGTTGCTAACCTTGGCGTCCTGGTTAGTGTGAACAATCGTATAAATATATAAGTACCGGTAATTGAAACAGGATGTTACAATCCACGCATCAAGACAAGTTGGATCACATTGTAATCTAGCTTGGACCAAGTTATAACCAAATATATATATCATAAAGACAAGATAATATCGGCTCAGTTAGAGTAGACACTTTAGATGAGCCGAAACGTGTTTCTTTGTAATACATTTTTTTTTTTTTTAATATTAGAGTAAATCTGTTTTTCTTCCATGCCACTATTCACAGCACTGTGGTTGACCAATTCATAATCTACCTTAACATGTTGTTGTTGTTGTTGTTGTTCCCTAAGCTGCCTGGCCGAACAGCCCCGAGTCCCTGAGAAAGGCCATGGCCACGATCGGGCTTTCCCACAGAGCTCTCATTGAGTGTAGATTGTGTTGTTGGCGTAAGTGGTTGTGTGAAATGCAGTCTTCTATGATGTGTTTAATGGTATGGGGTGCTGTGTTACATCCCGGGCAGGCGTCGACAACGGAGTCATCCAGTCTCTTCTGATAGCTCAGGAGAGCTGGATGGTGTCCGCATCTCAGCCTGGCCAGGTGGACTCTGTCCTCGCGAGGAAGGGAGGATTCGGAAGGATGGATTTCGGGAGGTCGTGCATGCAGCTGTGTGTTGTCTGTGAGTGAGTGGATGGATCGGTGAGAGATATGAGTATGGATGTGCTTCTGGATGTTGGTTCGGGGTGGGCAGGGAGGGAGAGAGGACAATAATTGTGTGTGATACCGTGTGCTGGGTGTTGTTTTGATATTTCTTGGTGTCTGTGGGTGTGTTGCCATGTAGTTTAGTGGGTGGTCTTGGTTCGTGGAGGCTGCTGCCAGGAATTGAGTGCCTCTCATGTCCAGATGGTCTTTGACTTTGAGGATTTTGGTTTCTTGATGTAGGTGATCTGTGGGTGCAGTAGCTGTGCAGCCTGTAATGATCTTCAGGGCTTTGTTTTGAATAGTCTGTAAGGTCTTATGATGTGTTTCAGCTAGGTTAGAAGCCCAGGCTGGGCTTGCGTATTCCATCACTGATCTTATGTATTGTTTATATACTGTGGTGGTAGTTTCTTTGTTGTGTCCAAATTTTGTGTGAGCAAGTGACCTGAGGGCGTTAAGTCTGGGTGTCAGTTTCTTTTTAATGTTTGTGGTGTGCTGTTTGAATGTCATATGAGTATCATATGTTACTCCTAGGATTTTGGGTGTGTGTGTATGTGTTAGGGGTGTGTTGTTTATGATGAGTTGAGGGATGTATTCGTGTTCTCCTGTCCAACTTGTGAGCAGGGTTGCGGTGGATTTGGCTGGGGCTAGATTAAGTCTGTTTGTAGTGCACCAGCCATGTAGTGTGTTGAGATAGGGTTGAAGGAGATCTGTTGCTCTTTTTGGGTCATGGTGTGTGCATGTGAGTGTTATGTCATCTGCATAGGAGGCTAAGTTTATTTAACATGTAATATGACACGCTATGATTATTGCATTATACTTTTCTCAGTGGATTCTTAATTACTAGCTTAATTACTGTGGCTTCCCATTATCAGTAAACAGTTCGGCGCTACCCATTGTAATGATTTACTATAAAGTAAGTCATCGAATTGAACAATTAACGATAATCCAAGCAATCTGGTTATGTTGTTTTAAAGTTGATATAAATTGTTTAGGCTTTTATGTTTTTATTTCGAATTGTTTAAATTATCGTCCAAACATAATTAAAAGTATACTATAGCTCTGTGTATGTTACCTTGAATTTAATTTAATATGTATTATTTCACCATCATTATGTTACGGTGAACATTGGAAACACATACCCATTATATAATACATATAAAGGGATCTTAAAAGTAAACATTTACAATTTATATTTATTCAATCAATATGATCTCCACCCACAAGCTGCATCAACTACCTCCTGTATTCTCGTTGGAGCTGATTTAAACATTTTCCAACTTACATAAGGGCGGCGACGGATTCCCCCCCCCCCCCCCCCTGCCCACCGAACCCACTCCTCCCGCTCTTTCCTCTCCTAACCTGGACCACATTCCACTCCATGACATGATGGCCCACAAATTCTCTATTGGGTTCATGTCACACACCCTTGTGGACCAGCTAAACCCCGGATGAGGTCAGGTCAGGTGAAGGTATTGAAGGATAAGCCTTTACAACGGCACCTCGTAGCTACTTCCTATTTTCTGAAGAGTGTAGAGAGGGGAGAAGGGGTGTTGGAGAGAGACAAAGTTGTTGTAGTGGCTTTGTTATGTGTGTTATTAGTTTGTATACGTCGTAAGGTTCAGGATGGCCATGGCACGCACTGAAGACAGCAGCATTTCCTCAATAATGCTAATAATACCTTTTCTAGTTTGCCTGGACCAGTGTGTGTGTTTGTGTGTGTTTTATGTTATCATGTGTGAGTGTTTTGTGCCCATTACGTTGTATGTGATCATGTGTGTGATGTGCGTTTTATGTTATCGGGTGTGAGTGTGTGTGTGTGTTTTGTATCCTGTGTTAGTGTTGGTGTGGGTGTTTGCATGTGATGGACAGAGGAGAAAGGTTGAAGCGCCGTCTCTCCAAACATTACAAATTGTGGAGGTCATAAGTATATGTATTATTCAACTTATTCCTTAAGCCAACACAGATAACTTGAATTCTAACGGCGGGTGCCCAACCCCGAAAAGGGTTGAAATAGGGGAGCTATCCCCCCCCGCCAAAGGCGGCTTTCTAGGGCCTTTCCTAGCTGATGCTGAGAGGATTGGGTTCTAGTCATGTGGTGATGGGCTGGTCTATCAGAGTGAGAACTGAGCAATCTCTGCCATACCCATAGCTTACTCTGACTGTTCCTTTTACTTATAAATTTTCTAGATCTCTAGTGACGGTGTCTCTAACGTGGATTGACCTCCCAATCTACCAAGATTGGAAGCCAAAGCGTCCCATTTTTCCCTTGCCCCCCAACTTTCTCTTCATAATTGCCGAGGGACACAGGGCCCTGGGTGGGGCTTTGGTTTCCCGGGCATTTCCGCACCCTCCTCAGCTCCCCGCCATGGAGTGGCTTCGGTCACCCAGGCTTTATTGTGGTCGGCGGGGAGGGTTCTGTGGGGGCGCTCGGTTATGGCCTTGGCCTTGCTCGGGGCCTTGGGGCTGTTCGGCCAGGCAGCTTGGGGAACAACAACAACAACTTGAATTCTAAGTGTTATTGTTACACTTAATATATATATACAAACACATATAGACTTGTTCTTCGGGAATCGTAGCTTAAGTAGGAATAGGATAACTAGCGAGGCAGCGAGCAATAGGTGTTGTTCGCTGCCTCGCTAGTTATCCTATTCCTAATCAATATATGTTTGTTATTTTAGTCATCCCTAACATTTATTATGTATATGTAAATTCAAAACAATCGCATAGTATTAATCTGCATATTTTAGAGGGTATCATTTACGTCCGAGAGAGAGAGAGAGAGAGAGAGAGAGAGGTGGGAGGGAGGGGAGAAAAAGTGGGTGAAGGAGAGTTGGGGTGAAAGGGAGAGGGGGAGGAGGGGGAATGGGAAGTGCGAAGGAATATAAACTTGATTGTCTGTCTATTAAATTCCATAAATAACGCAACACCTGATGTGTGCTATTTATTTGTGATCCGGCATGGGCTAATCTCATAATATGGCCTGTGTGTTATGTTAAAATAAACTTATTCTGCGTGCTGTTCTAGAACACACACACGTTTGACTCCTCCTCCTTCCAACCTGTATATTAACCCCGCCCCCTTTTATTAGAAGCGATTAAAGGGCCATCTATTAAAAGATACGTGAACTAATACATTGCCTCAGGCCATGACAGCAGTTCTGTCGTAGACTGTACTTTACCATTTCTTTCTCAGGAAAACGCAGCTTTGCTTTGAGAAACAAAGTCACCAAACTATTGCGAGAATTTTACCCACAAATAAATATTAGTCATTTTTAAGGCTAATCGCACTATCCAGAGCTTCTTTAAGTTCAAGGATTCGATCCCTGAGGAACTGCAGTCTTCTGTAGTATATAAGTACGAGTGTCATTGCTGTAACGCAGTGTATATTGGAAAAACTAAACGCCAACTCAGGGTTCGAATCTTTGAACACAAGGGAAGATATATTAGAACAAATAATCCGCTATCAAATCCTTCATTCAGTGCGATTCGGCAACATTCTCTGGAATTAGACCATCACATTAATTAAAGTTGAATCATTCTCAGTCCTTGCCTCGCACCCTACAGACACACTGCTATGTATTAGTGGGTCTCTCT
This sequence comes from Paralithodes platypus, assembly GCA_032716605.1. Lineage (NCBI taxonomy): Eukaryota > Metazoa > Arthropoda > Malacostraca > Decapoda > Lithodidae > Paralithodes > Paralithodes platypus. The sequence goes on along the minus strand of CM064508.1, from coordinate 2,943,409 downwards.
TGTCAAATAAGGAAAAGCCTTCTCTGTTACACAACGCAACATCAGTTGACCTCCTTTGTTTTTAAGCGTTGTTGTTGTTGTTGTTTTTCCCCAAGCTGCCTGGCCGAACAGTCCCAAGGCCCCGAGCAAGGCCAAGGCTATAACCGAGCGCCCCCACAGAACCCTCCCTGCCGACCACAATAAAGCCTGGGTGACCGAAGCCACTCCATGGCGGGGAGCTGAGGAGGGCGTGGAAACGCCCGGGAAACCAAAGCCCCACCCAGGGCCCTGTGCCCCTCAGCAATTATGAAGAGAAAGTTGAAGGGCAAAGGAAAGATGTGACGCTTTGGCTTCCAATCTTGGTAGATTAGGTCAATCCACGCAAGAGACGCCGTCACTTGAGATCTAGAAAATATATAAGTAAAAGGAACAGTCAGAGTAAGCTATGGGTATGGCAGAGATCGCTCAGTTCTCACTCTGATAGACCAGCCCATCACCACTTTTAAGCGTATTGTGTATGTAGTATATAAGTCGCTTCATTTTTCTTCCGTTTCCGATCAAACCATTTTTTGTTCTATAGGTTTAACTACTGTTATTTGTCTCCATTGTCTTTTCTTAGCATTCCATTTTTATGTGTTCGTCCCTTGTTCACATTCAGTCACTTATACTTACGTTTAAGCTATTTTAGGTATATCTATTATTGTTGTTCTCTGTTGAACTGACTTTGCTTACATTTCTTCATTTTTATTTTTTAACTTTCAATTGCACATGGTGTCCCAAATAATTGATTCGCAACGTTACTATCCCACTTTTGAACCTTGTTTTGTAATTTTAACTGATGGACTATGTTTTATTTTGTAGATTTGCCTGTTGATGGAGTAAGTCACCTCCGAAACTGTCGCCAATAAACATGTTTTTACACCGAGTGCTTCTGGTTCTTCTATTCCTTATTCGCCTTCACTGTTCCAAGGATGTATCGATTGCCACTATATATATATATATATATAGAGAGAGAGAGAGATATTTACATAATATATATAAAGAACGTACAGATGCTTACCTTAATATCATCGTCGTTGGAATGAGGGGTTATTTTGCTACGAATAGCTCTTCCTTTCCCCTTCCCTGCAGGTCATGGCAGTGGGTCACCGGCAGGGAGCATATCCCTGTCTTCATGTTCCTGGTCACTTGGGACAAGTTCGACGGTCGCGTCGCTGTCGCCAGCCCTCTGCCGTTTACGATCGAGAAACTGTAAAGAAAACATAATAATAATTTGCACAGTAATATAATAATACTACTTGTTGAGAGAGAGGGACCATGGCCAGGTTTCAAACCCACTGAACCCACGTATATTTCGGAAAGCTGGGCATCGTCACCACTTGGTCATAACATAGTGGTGAACGTGCCCAGCTCTCTCAAATATATCTGTGGTCAGTGTGTTCGAAACCTCTTCATGGTAGGCTACCTGTCTCCCAACCTGTCCGCAATTTCTTTATAAAATAAGTTATAATATATGACCTTATTTCTTTTACAGAAGTGGTATTTCGCTGCGGAACTCGGGGAAGGTGACCTTGGCCATGGATCGGTAATGAATATGAACTAAAGAATAATATATACATTTTTAAATAATAGAATGTGTTTTACCTAAGCCTTCGTAATGTGAACAAAGTATGAACATGTATATAAAGTAATCATTTAATAATAAAGACATATTCCCTGAACAGTAAAATAATAGTGTCAATAAAAAGAAAATAATAATCTGTACAATGTTCTTTTGTTGATGAGACCAAGTAATTACATTGTAAAACAAAAAAAATTTTGAACATTTAATGACGAATCAATGAAATACCTGAATTATTATAGGAATATTAAAGAAATATGCTTAATTACCTCCTCGTTCGTGCATCCTTTTACTCTGGCAATGTGGCGAAACAGGAAACTGAAGTTGGCCAGGATCCATATCTCCCTCTCGGTTGGGTACTTGGTTTTCTGCCCAGACTTCACATTACTCAGTTTCCCACACCGAGTCTTCATCCCCTTGACCCACAGTCTAAGCTGAGGGACTGCTGAAGAAGAGAAAATCAAGAGTTAACCCACTGAGCCCCAGCGGCGCAAACAGTGCGTCGGCAATGTATGTAACGCTAAACCCCAGCGTCACATACGCTGCGTCAGTGTTAATTACTCCGGTCCTATGGCACCTAGAGGGCTCAGATTTGTATCGGAACTGTGTAAGTATCCCACGCAAGCATGCCGATGGTTGAAAACTCTCAAAGTTCAACCGTGAGCGCGCAAAAACATGGTTTTTGGGGGTTATTGCCTTAAAATTTTTACTCGTAAAATTGACTTTCGGGGGCTCCGTTCGACCCCTTTTTGACCTTTTTTATCGTTTTTTGGGGGGTTTTCCCTTCATTCCTAACCCATTCGCTATTGTTTCTTGAAAAAATTTTTTTTTTCAAAACCTGCTGGTCCCTGGTGGTACATTTATTTATAACTAGCTGGGACTCAGTGGGTTAATAAACTTATACATTTAAATGTATTGAACATGTAGAACACAGATAAAATTTGCTGGCGATCAACAACAGCAATTATTCATTGTCACTTTAAACTGGTCATATGTAGGTCACTTATATAGGAGATGAAATATGTCACCGAAAGCATCGGCACACAGGGTATGACAGTACACTTGTAAAACCACAAAATATGTAATAAAGAACAGTGTTTACACAATTCGTATGTGTTTACATGACCTCTGGTATAAAGAAAATATGCAAATGACATAGTTTTTGAAACCAGGGCACCCAATTAATCACGTTATTTACATAAACCAACACTGCTTCGCATACAATGTTAATTTTATTTGATATGCAAAACACTTTGTTTTTGTCTTTTTTTCACATTATTGCACAGTTTAACACAAACACTCACTTTGACGTTTTCAACTTACCAGTTACGTTGAGAGATTTGGCCTTTTCATCATTGGCGGCCTCCTTCTTCTCCTTATATCTGAACGCCTTCAGGCCTTTATCGTACAGGAATGGTCTTTCCTGGAACCATTCCACCAAGTCCTGTTCCTGCTCCTCCAAAAAGGCAACGTAATTCCTCTTGCCTGGAGGAGGCGTCGAATCGGAGGAGATATGATCCGGGTCTTCCTCTTTAGGTGTCAGCACGCGCCTCTCCTCTTCATGTTTCTCCAGTGGTGATTTGGGTGACCCCGAGCACGATCGTGAATGGGATGTTGAAGGGGAGGGAGTTGCCCTTGTTTGTACTTCTCCACTAGTGCCTGGTTGGGGCTCTGTTACGGGTGTGGCTATCTTCTTCACCTTCGTCACTTTCTTCTTCATGGCCTTCTTCACTTGCTTCTTAAACGGTTTGGGTGTCACTTTTGGCAAGATAAATTTCTGAAACGGGTGCGCGGACGTGAGTAGGGACGTGTGATCTCAGTCGTGTGAACTAGGGTAATGACACCCTGACAAGATCGGTGTATATATATGGGTCAGTGAAACTGGAGCGACCATAGATAGTGTTATCGAAAGGGTCAAGGTGTCTCGAATATGATTTCTGTGCCCAACGTTCGCCCTCATTCGACCTACATTTGCCCTCATTCGACCCATGTCGCTCTGCTGTCGTATTACATTTGCTGATATTCGTCGAAACACTCACTGCATTCGCACAACCACCGTACGGTTGTCGCCACAGTCGAGCGAATTAGCTCACAAGCAGCGTTGCCAATAATTGCAAGTCGCCATATTCACTCCAAAGCTCGCAGAGCATTCGTCCATAATCGCCCATATTCGTCCGGTATTCGCTCGGCATTCGTACAACATTCGACCTATTCGTCCGACATTCGCCTATTTCGCCCACATTCGCCGGAACTGGCGAATACAGGGACAATGATACAAATTGTAGGACTCTCGTGCAAACAACGACGAATGCAGTGAGACAAAGGGCGAATGTCGTATAACATTCGCCAATATTTTGAATTCGCAGCCGTTTTTGGGGTATGCCAAAAATTTACGGCGAATCTGGGCGAACATGGGCGACGCTAGGCCGAACGCTGTGCAATTTCAGCGACAATTGGAGATTATTCGAGCGAATATGGCGAATTTTGAGACATAGACAAAAAACTCCTGTCGCCGCCTGTCACTGGGCATTCGCCATCGAAAAGTCGCACAGAGGGATACCACCTTAATACCCCTTTCTTTATTATTAATATCAAATACAAACCCCAATGTACTTATATAAACTATTGAAAGCATATGGCCCTCCCGGGATTCAAACTTGGGACACCACATCCATAACATAAGCACCTAACCCATTACACCACCAATACAGTTAAAGGTTGAGTACACGATCAATATCCATTTTCGAATTTTGGATAACAATCTTATCATGTACTCAGACCCAACTGCATTATAGAAAGCGTAATATTTTAGTGAGAGGAAAGAACATAGAATGGGGCCAAGATCACTAAGGACCGGCCTCGCTATAAAAGTTCCTGAACCTATAGAAATAAGTAACACCCCGTTCTTTAACATTAATATCAAATGCAAACCACAATGTACTTGAATAAACTAATGAAAGCATATGGCCCTCCCGGGATTCGAACTCGGGACAACACACACAGAACATAAGCACCTGACCTGAGACAGACTGTGTGAGAGTCAGTATCTCATTCACACTCGCATTCTTTATAGACATTGGGTAATATCCATTGTGACGCACCCCAGTGCTGGGCAACGCAACCTGATTGTACTCCTTGGTACTCCACTGTACCGCCCGGGATCTGGCTACCGTCAGCCGCTATGTATATTGAGTGTGACAACTTATAACTATGTTCTTTGTATCTCTGCAAAGGTCTCGTCATGTGCTAACCAGTGGTGGGTTTTGTTTTAAGCCATGTCGAGACCTTCCATTTAATATGTAGTATCAATAGAGAAGTTGATAGATAGGATAATGGGAATTCAGAGAGAGAGAGTGAGTTGGGCTTCAGAGCAAGAGGGTAGCAACACGCCGCGCTGCCGGCCGGGTGGTTGCCAGACGTATGGACTGGTTGGCAGCCTTGCCCTTATAGCTAGGCGCGATAGGGTTGGTAGTCCATTGTTGCCTGCCTGGGCTGGGCCCATGTTGTCGTACAGCACACTGCCTGGAGGTTGGCTGTGTGTTCCTGGACTAGGTTGCCTAGAACCTTTGAGATTCTAACATCCCTTGCTCTCTCTCCCCACTTCTCACGGTTGCACTCTTTCTCTCTGACGACATTACTCTCATTTCATTCTTCTCTCTATTTAAATGCATAACCTTCCCTTGAGGTCCTAAAGGAGTTTCAGCACTCACCTCTCGTATTACTCTTAGGACAAGCATATATTACATGTATTAGATTTAAGGGGTTAATGTGAACAGCGATCTTCTTGATGAGGATAGTTGGTGAACGTTCTACATGTTCACGAGTTATATGCCCTGCTCATCATCCCATTTGTGACTAGACTGGTGCCATGTGTAAGAGCCCGACCATGCCCAGGAGTTGTCTGTAGAGGGACGAGGACTTAGCCTTGATTTGCATACCGAGCCAGGAGCGAGTGTAGCACCCGAGACTACAGCTCGCTCGTAGTGCCGGTATAGTAGAGTAACGTAATTTATCTGTCCTTGTGTTCTCTACAGTCTTCTCCCGGGTTCTCGCTTTCGGTGCTGGGACTCGTTGTTCCTGTGACTTGGCCTGCTAGCTAGAACACATGGGGATGATGAGTGGGATATATCTTTATTTTACTATGCATTGCAGCTCTCTTTAAGTATATATCTATAACACTTTACAATACACATTACTCACACACAAGACAACACTATTAATACTTTCATGTATCAATTAACTGCACTGTCGTTTTGCTGCTGTGTCCGGAGTTCTGTTGCGTAGGGCGCATACGGACTCGGAGGGGAGACAGAGTGAGAGAAGCGAAGTAGCCTATGCGGTAGTAGGCTACCGGCGCAGTACTGTTGCCTGCAACCTTTTAGTTATTCCAAGTATAGATTCATTATTATAATAAGTGACTACTGTTTATGTTCCTCCCATGTGTATTATTAGGTATCTACTGGATCATGAACATCTTGTATGCTACATGCTAGTGCATGTTAGTAGGGGACAGTTAGTGTAGTGCACGCGCTTTCAAGTAGGCGTGTACATTTGTCATTTAGCATTTCACTGTCATACCTTTAGCCTGCTTCTATTCTACATTATTAGAGGCTTAATATTAACGTAGTTTCTTGAGTATTGCATTTCTTTAGTAATAACGTAACCTATAAATGTCTGAGGGAGTTTAGCCTCATAGCCTACCCCTGTTGTACACTTTCGCCGAGTTAAGGTACCTCGTTACCGTAGACGATAACTCTGTAGGGCGTTGGTGCTTTTGTTGTCTGGAGCATATAGTATTTGGGACTGGAATCGAGCGTGTCGTTGTCACTTAAGCCATTTCTGTCCTACGATCAAGAATCCCGAATATGTATTGCCGATCCAGCCGTAACAAAATGGCGACCTTGCACAAGATTCAGTAGTATCCTATCACATGTTTTGGAGAACTATTCTATGCTACCTAGTAGAGCTGGCTAGAATTTTCTTGCATATTGGAGGAATTTTGATTGTGTCATTATTGTATTGGTGGACTTGCAGATTGTTTCGTTAGGTGTCTAGAGTAGAGTCATTCAAGCATCTTTAACATTTTGTGAGTCGAGACTGCAATTAGTAATAAGCACTTTTTTTTGTTTATGAACAGCAATTGTATAACCAGCACTATGTCTAATGACTCATCATTTACGGGGGAGGATAACACGGTACAGCCTAGTGACCAGCAAGTACAGCAGATATTTAGGGAGGGGAGTGTTATAAGTGGAGAGAGGGATGCCCGGGCATTTTGCAGACACCTTTGACCGAACAGCGCCTGCAGGCTATTGATTGTTACGGTCTTCGCTGTTTAGCCACGGTTTTGGGGCGGGACTGTCCTGACAGTTGGCCCAAGAAGAATTTGGTGGCATGTTTGTTGGGTGATGGCGATGGGGCGGTGGGTGGAGTGGGGTCTTGGGGGGTTCCCTCCAAGCCTCCATTCCACTCTACCCTGAGCTGGGCCCTCAGCCAGCGAGTCTTAGCACGATGCAGCAGGAGGGTTCTCAATGGCAAGCTGGCTTACCCGTAAACACGTCTCGGTGTGGATCCCCCATTTTGTGCTCTCCCCCCCCAGGCCTGTCTCCTGAGATGTTATTTCAGCTAAAACTAGCTAAGTTTAAGCTGCAGGAGACTCAGATACAACAGGCTAGTATAGAACGCATAGAGGTTGCTAGAATCCAAGCCAATCAGGATGCAACCAGGTACCAGGCTGAAATGGATGTCGAGAAGTCTAGAGTAGAGACCACGGGGCGTCATCTCGGTGGTGGGCACCGGGTTACAGACTCACTTTCGCATTTAATTAAGTTAGTACCCGCATTTGATGAGACAGCAGTGACTGAGTTTTTTGCTCGTTTTGAAAAGAAGTGTCGTGAGTATGACTGGCCGGAGGTTAAATGGGCAGCATTAGTTTCATCACGTCTAGTGGGTAAGGGGTTGAAAGCCTACGATGCACTGTCACTGGACGAGAGTGTCGTGTATGGACTGGTGAAGGAGGCTGTGCTCCGGGCCTACGAACTGCAACCCGAAACTTATAGATTGAAGTTCCGTGGCGTGAATAAGAAGAGCGACGTCAGTTTTATGGAGCACGCACGGGACTTAACAGATGCATGTAATAACTGGTTTCGGTCCGAGCACGCAGAGTCGGCTGAGGAAATTAAGCAACTTTTCTATCTGGAACAGATTTACCAATGTACTGGAACCGATCTAACGCTGAACATTAAGGAAAAATGTCCCAAGACAGTAGAGGAGGCTGCCAAGATGGCAGACCTCAGATTATCATTGATTCGTGGTTGCGGTGCCGCTCAGAGGGCTGAGTCAGGGCAGAAGGGGCGCTATACCCCACCCACCAGAGTTTTCGATAATAACAAATCCTATGACACACATAACCACACTAAAAGCATTGCACCTAATAACACCTACAAACACAAGCCTCTCCCGTTTACTAAAGGTCAGGCCCCTTCTTCGCCCGCACAAGGGAAGAAGCCCATTGGGGATGTGAAATGTTACAAATGTCAGAAGCTAGGCCATTATTCACGTGAGTGCCCTAGTAACACTCCCGCTAAGCCGGTGTCATTGGTTCACAGTATCGGTGTGTCTCTGAAGGCTGCAGCAACTGCCCGGGGTAGGTTGTCAGCAGCTGAGGCACACGCGGTAAAGAAGCGTACGGAAGGCTCGACACCTGTCCGGGACACTTTCTGTAGCCATCGGGAACACAGGTTTGTGAGCTGGGGGAGTGAACTACGGAGGGTTGACTTGTTGAGGGATACGGGGGCTTCGCAAACTTTGTTGAGGAACTTCACAGGGAAACCGATAAATGCGGCCAGAGTTGTTGTGGTGCAGGGTATAAATGCTACGAGGTCATACCCACTTGTGAGGTTGGAGTTGAGAGTGGGAGAGGTGTGCAGGGAGCTGGATGTAGGGATCGTTGAGTGTTTGCCAGTTGAGGGCGTCGACCTTCTTCTCGGCAACGACTTTGCGGTGCCCACTTCCGGGACTCCACCCTTAGTCGTTGCCGAGAGGGCGGCCGACGTGGATGGTGAGAATCGGGAATGGGTTGGGAGGTGCCAACAGGATGAGATGGCCTGTGTGGTAACCCGATCTCGCTCTACGGCTCCTGCACAGCCTAGCACTCAACCTCGGGGACAGTGGAGGAAGGATCAGGAGAAGGTTGCTAAGGGCAGGAAAAGGGACATTGATTCTGCTGCACTTCTCGTTGATTCGATACTTGGACCTATAATAAACACGGGAGTTGACTCTGGCCCAGAGATGGTGTGTAACAAGGCAGAGTTGGGTAAGACTTCGCGTGAGGCAAGAGCTGTAGCGAGAGCCACTAAGGCAGTAGAGCCTACTAGCCGGGGTAATGTCTTATTACAAAACCATCTTGATGCATTGACGCCGGGGACATAAGTGAGCAGCAGCTGCAAGACGCTAGCCTAGCTCGTTATAGCAATGGTGCCATAGAGTTGGAGGAAGATGGGGATGCGAAGCCGGGAGATTTCTTTAGGCTCAACAGGATATTGTACCGCAGATTTTTAGACCCCAAATCGAAGTGGGAGGGCGGTGCGAGGGTAGTAGACCAGGTGGTTGTTCCAAATAAGTATAGAGAGTCCTTATTGTGTCTGGCGCATGATGTGCCGGTGGCGGGTCATTTGGGGGTAACAAAATTGGCGGCATTGGGCAGGTTTTTCTGGTGGCCTGGGGTCAAGGCTGATGTCTGTGCATGGGTGGCTGGGTGTGCGACCTGCCAGACAACGGGGAAGCCTAACCAGACAATCCCGAAGGCACCTTTGTTTCCCATACCTGTCACCGGGCCTCCGTTCAGCAAAGTTGTAGTAGATTGGTTGGCCCTTTCCCGCCTACTAGTAGTGGCAATAAATTCCTGTTGACAATCATGGATGTGGCTACGAGATACCCGGACGCATACCCCATGAGAAACGGCTCGGCAAAGGCAGTTGTTAAAAACTTATTATTGTTCTGTTCCCGTTTGGAGTTTCCACGTGAGGTGCAGTCAGACCAGGGGAGCAATTTTACATCCAAATTGTTCAAGCAAACCCTTCAGTTGCACGGTATATGTTCTGTAGTGTCGTCAGCCTACCATCCCGAGAGTCAGGGAGTCTTGGAGCGGTGGCACTCGACCCTGAAGAGTATGCTACGCTGTTACTGTGCAGAACATGACACTGATTGGGATTTGGGTCTGCCGTATGTTCTGTTCGCTGCACGTGAAGTCCCAGGAGAGAGCCTGGGGTTCAGTCCAAATCAGCTAGTCTTTGGCCATAATGTGAGAGGACCTTTAACCCATAATTAGCGGCGAGCAACATAAGTCGAGTTAAATAAAGCTGGACTATGTGGCGGCGCTCGACATAACTCGAGTGGCAATTTCAGCACGTAATGTGGCTGAGAGAGAGGACATTGGTGGCAGGAGACTAGCGAGCGTATGACTGCTCCAGACCACCGCGGCGAACCTACTGACACAAATCTCAGCTCCCTCCTCCCTCTCTCACTCGCTACATACTCAATTATGTACTGAAAGTACCGAATTACCTGCTTTTTGCACTCGCGTTGCACGGTTATTGCAAGAAAAACTATCCATCATACAAGGATCGTTATGGTGTCATTCGAAAGCTCTGTTTATGCCCTTTCAGGGATAGGTACTTGTTTTACGTTCTGGGTCTTATTTAGGCATGAAAATGATCACGTAAACAGCCCTATTTTGGCTAAAAATACCCCGCTGTGCGGTACACATAAATAAACCGCATAGGCCGCTCGTAAGGTGTTAAGTATGGTGAAAGAGATCTGGGAGGGCGAAGAGAAGCCGGGGTCTGTACTTAAATATGTCCTTGAGAGCCGGGAGAGACTTATAGGTTGCATGGCAGCGGCAGGTAATAACTTGGTTAATGCACAGGCGGTCATGAAGCACCAGTATGACGCCAAGGTGAAGCTTCGGGAGTTTTCGGTGGGTCAGGAGGTAATGTTGCTTTTACCTTTGCCTGGACACCCCCTTTCTGCCAAGTTCATTGGGCCGTATGTGGTGGCTAAGAAACTGTCCGACCTTGATTATCTCGTTGCAACACCTGACCGTAGGAAAAAACATCAGTTATGTCATGTTAACCTCATGAAAGAGTATGTGAGACGCCCCTCAGAGCCTCTCACTGTCCCTGTGCTGGCCTGCAGCGGCCAGGGTGGAGAAGGAGGTGGGGACAGTCATGCTGCTGAGGAGGATAGCTGGGACTGTGTCATTTCCGCGGAACAGTGGGCGGGGAATACTGAACAAGAGGCTAGGCAAGCTGTAAGTCACCTGCCTGAGCACCAGGGTGCTGCTGTCCTAGGCCTGTTCAGGTCATACCCCTCTGTTTTCGCCGAACACCCAGGTCTCACTACTCAGGTAACGCACGACGTGGACGTCGGTGATAATGTGCCCTTCAAGTCAGTGCCCTACCGTGTGCCCCCGGTAAAGTTGCCAGCTTTACGGGAGGAGTTAAAGTACATGGTTGAGAGAGGGATGATCACTGAAGGTTATGTGAAGTGGACATCACCCGTCACGTTGCAGCCAAAACCTGACGGCAAGGTGCGGTTCTGCATAGATTTTCGAAGGCTAAATGGCTTGACCACCACCAACCCTTACCCTTTGCCTCGAGTTGACGACAGCGTGGACAAGATAGGGAATGCAAAGTACCTTACTAAAATTGATCTTGTAAAAGGCTACTGGCAAGTACCCCTGTCGGACCGAGCTAAGCAAGTTTGTGGTTTTGTGGTAGATGGCAAGACCTACCAATGTAACGTAATGCCTTATGGGCTTAAGAACGCACCTGCCACGTTTCAAAACCTGATGAACGATATTTGTGACGAAATCCCTAACTGCACGGTCTACCTTGATGACGTGATAGTATATGATGACGATTTTGAAAATCACCTAAGGCACTTAGAGACCCTGTTTAGGAAGTTGCACGATGCTGGGCTGGTGGTGAACCTGAGGAAGTGCGAGTTTGTAAAGGCTACTGTGCAGTATCTTGGCTTTGTGGTCGGGTTAGGCCGGGTGTGCCCCCCCCTGAGCAAGATACAGGCTATCAATATGTTTCCCAGGCCCACCACTAAGCGCCAGGTCATGCGGTTCCTAGGTATGATAGGCTATTATAGGCGCTTCATCCGGGGATACTCTACTGTCTTAGCACCGTTAACTGATCTACTGTCGAAGTCAGTGAAGTTCTGTTGGGCTGCGGAGTGTCAGAGGGCTTTCGACCTAGTCAAGCACCTGCTGTGTACACATCCGATTTTGAGGGCCCCAGACTTCTCCAGGAGTTTTCAGCTGGCGACTGATGCCAGCGGTGTGGGTGCCGGGGCAGTGTTACTGCAGACTGATTCCGAGGGCTTGGAACACCCAGTGAGCTTCTTTTCTCGCAAGTTTAATTCGGCACAAAGGAATTACTCGACTATAGAGAAGGAGCTTTTGGCTATCGTTTTGTCGCTCAAACATTTCGAAGTTTATGTTCCAGCCTACGGCCCGGTAGTGACGATTTATACGGACCATCATCCCTTGAAATTCCTAAATCAGTTTCACAATCGGAATATGCGGTTGACCAGGTGGTCCCTAATGCTCCAAGAGTATAATCTCAACATTCAGCATATTGCCGGGAGTGAGAACGTGATAGCAGATTGTCTATCAAGGGTTGATGATCCAAGATAGTCGTGCACGGTGTGTGGGTTGAGCAGGAGTAAAATTAGGCTATCATAACGCCGTCCAAAAGATTATAAAACAATAAAATAAACGAGAAATCTTTCTTTTTTTTAGTTTTGTAACTCTTTATTGTTGTAGCATGATGCATGCAATATTGTGTTTTATGTATTATTCACACTTCAGTTGTTGTGCACCTTTTGCAATTAGTGGCAGCTAAGGGTAGCAGGTCGGTTGGTTGCCTGTCAGATTTTGATAATGCTTCTAAGGTCGATTATCTAAAATCTTGGGGGGGCTGTGACGCACCCCAGTGCTGGGCAACGCAACCTGATTGTACTCCTTGGTACTCCACTGTACCGCCCGTGATCTGGCTACCGTCAGCCGCTATGTATATTGAGTGTGACAACTTATAACTATGTTCTTTGTATCTCTGCAAAGGTCTCGTCATGTGCTAACCAGTGGTGGGTTTTGTTTTAAGCCATGTCGAGACCTTCCATTTAATATGTAGTATCAATAGAGAAGTTGATAGATAGGATAATGGGAATTCAGAGAGAGAGAGTGAGTTGGGCTTCAGAGCAAGAGGGTAGCAACACGCCGCGCTGCCGGCCGGGTGGTTGCCAGACGTATGGACTGGTTGGCAGCCTTGCCCTTATAGCTAGGCGCGATAGGGTTGGTAGTCCATTGTTGCCTGCCTGGGCTGGGCCCATGTTGTCGTACAGCACACTGCCTGGAGGTTGGCTGTGTGTTCCTGGACTAGGTTGCCTAGAACCTTTGAGATTCTAACATCCCTTGCTCTCTCTCCCCACTTCTCACGGTTGCACTCTTTCTCTCTGACGACATTACTCTCATTTCATTCTTCTCTCTATTTAAATGCATAACCTTCCCTTGAGGTCCTAAAGGAGTTTCAGCACTCACCTCTCGTATTACTCTTAGGACAAGCATATATTTACACGTATTAGATTTAAGGGGTTAATGTGAACAGCGATCTTCTTGATGAGGATAGTTGGTGAACGTTCTACATGTTCACGAGTTATATGCCCTGCTCATCATCCCATTTGTGACTAGACTGGTGCCATGTGTAAGAGCCCGACCATGCCCAGGAGTTGTCTGTAGAGGGACGAGGACTTAGCCTTGATTTGCATACCGAGCCAGGAGCGAGTGTAGCACCCGAGACTACAGCTCGCTCGTAGTGCCGGTATAGTAGAGTAACGTAATTTATCTGTCCTTGTGTTCTCTACAGTCTTCTCCTGGGTTCTCGCTTTCGGTGCTGGGACTCGTTGTTCCTGTGACTTGGCCTGCTAGCTAGAACACATGGGGATGATGAGTGGGATATATCTTTATTTTACTATGCATTGCAGCTCTCTTTAAGTATATATCTATAACACTTTACAATACACATTACTCACACACAAGACAACACTATTAATACTTTCATGTATCAATTAACTGCACTGTCGTTTTGCTGCTGTGTCCGGAGTTCTGTTGCGTAGGGCGCATACGGACTCGGAGGGGAAACAGAGTGAGAGAAGCGAAGTAGCCTATGCGGTAGTAGGCTACCGGCGCAGTACTGTTGCCTGCAACTTTTTAGTTATTCCAAGTATAGATTCATTATTATAATAAGTGACTACTGTTTATGTTCCTCCCATGTGTATTATTAGGTATCTACTGGATCATGAACATCTTGTATGCTACATGCTAGTGCATGTTAGTAGGGGACAGTTAGTGTAGTGCACGCGCTTTCAAGTAGGCGTGTACATTTGTCATTTAGCATTTCACTGTCATACCTTTAGCCTGCTTCTATTCTACATTATTAGAGGCTTAATGTTAACGTAGTTTCTTGAGTATTGCATTTCTTTAGTAATAACGTAACCTATAAATGTCTGAGGGAGTTTAGCCTCATAGCCTACCCCTGTTGTACACTTTCGCCGAGTTAAGGTACCTCGTTACCGTAGACGATAACTCTGTAGGGCGTTGGTGCTTTTGTTGTCTGGAGCATATAGTATTTGGGACTGGAATCGAGCGTGTCGTTGTCACTTAAGCCATTTCTGTCCTACGATCAAGAATCCCGAATATGTATTGCCGATCCAGCCGTAACACCATCTTTTACATTACAGCTATAAATTATCATCTTGTAGCACCAACACGTAAAAGGAAATTGAAATTTGTATTATAGAGTCACCTTATGGTTTCAACACAAATGGCATACAATCTATGTATCTTAAGAGGGTGTTTTTCTAGACCCCCTTGTACCTCATGTTTAGTCCTGTTACTTATTTAATTGTAAGACGTTCGCGCCATTAGTTGGTCAATCGTATGACCTTTCACCTCATTACTTTGCCAATGTACACCTGTATCACAAAGTGGGATTTGTGGGGTATTGTTTAAAACTTAATGGAGTTCTAAGGAGCCAATTAAGAATATATATATAAATATAAAGCAATACAAAAACAAAACAAAAATAATAATAAAACAAATAAAACTCACCTTAATTAAGAAGCGAGGCGAGGAGTAGGACCCGCTTGAACGCACTTGGCAAAACAGAACATTTGGTATCCAGTTTATTATGCTCTCAACATTCCTTAAAAGGTAAGCACCCATTTATAACTACCCTGCAGCAGTACTAACCTCTCGGTGCTGAGACAGAAAAGTGATAAAGGAAAGAGTTCGGTGTTACGAATTCACTTTGTCGTCCGTGCTAAACTTAAGGTTCTTGTCAGTTCTTTCTTTTACATAAACAAACTAGCACGGGGCTAGCATCCTTAAGACGTTGACCATTGGTGGTGGAGAGAGAGAGAGAGAGAGAGAGAGAGAGAGAGAGAGAGAGAGAGAGAGAGAGAGAGAGAGAGATATTGAGGGTGAGGGGTATCTGAAACTTTAAGTCTATAAGATGTCACTTATGATAGGCTAAGTTCTAAGTTTACTATTTTATTAACACAGGATATGTGTGAAGGTTACTATGATGTGTTGGAACAATCCAAGCTACGCTACGTAAGCCGTTGTAACCCATCACCCATATATAGTTTGTCCTTGTGAAAAACACGACAACGGACACAATTGCGCTGAACGATACCTTTTTATTGTGGCAGAACAAAAAAACATTATTTCATTGTGTCATGCCTCAAAAAATGGAAGCTGTCAGGAGTGATATATCGGTCCTACTTGGTAAGAAGGTCATACTGTCACTGAAGAGCCAGAATGGTGGAGCCTGATCTATAATCATCTCTCTCTATAAGTAGATGTATAGTATGCCTTTGAACATGAGCGAAAATACAAAAACGTAATTAATGACACTGAATCATTCTTAATGATTCTCACCGTCGTGTAAATATTATTGTGTTCCTGCCATCTCTTCCCTCTGCATATTACGGGATGGATAACCAATTACAACAAACGGCAAATTAATCTAGTAAAATAAATATCATGACATATGCTGGATTGTGAGGTACTAGCCCTATTTGCTTAGCCATGGGTTTAAGGCTGTTTTTAAGAACATTTTGAATGATCCAGGCTTTTAATATTATATTAAGTACATAGCCTGAATGTGACCTCCAAGATATATTTTAATATATCCTTAGATTATTTTTGGATGGATGGAGGTGGTCTTATCAATCTAAAATGATGGTAAGCTAACACACCAGAAATAGAGAATAATACAGCCACTGGACGCAATGGGATGACAATGTGGAATATTTAACACCCTAGAGCCTTGAGCCATATAAGGTTAAGGAACCAGGAATAGTAGGATTGAACTCTGAATAAAGGCGAAGGGAGACTGGAGAAATATAAAGTGAGTTGCAAATGTTTGAACAAGGAAGATTCTAAGGGGAGATCTTAAGATGGATAACTGAACATATGACATAGGATTCTAAGGGGAGATCTTAAGATGGATAACTGAACATAAATAGGATTCTAGGGGGAGATCTTAAGATGGATAACTGAACATATGACATAGGATTCTAGGGGGAGATCTTAAGATGGATAACTGAACATATGACATAGGATTCTAGGGGGAGATCTTAAGATGGATAACTGAACATATGACATAGGATTCTAAGGGGAGATCTTAAGATGGATAACTGAACATATGACATAGGATTCTAGGGGGAGATCTTAAGATGGATAACTGAACATATGACATAGGATTCTAGGGGATCTTAAGATGGATAACTGAACATATGACATAGGATTCTAAGGGAGATCTTAAGATGGATAACTGAACATATGACATAGGATTCTAAGGGAGATCTTAAGATGGATAACTGAACATATGACAAGGATTCTAAGGGGAGATCTTAAGATGGATAACTGAACATATGACATAGGATTCTAAGGGGAGATCTTAAGATGGATAACTGAACATATGACATAGGATTCTAAGGGGAGATCTTAAGATGGATAACTGAACATATGACATAGGATTCTAAGGGGAGATCTTAAGATGGATAACTGAACATATGACATAGGATTCTAAGGGGAGATCTTAAGATGATAACAACTATGACATAGGATCTAAGGGAGATCTAATGGATAACTGAACATATGACATAGGATTCTAAGGGGAGATCTTAAGATGGATAACTGAACATATGACATAGGATTCTAAGGGGAGATCTTAAGATGGATAACTGAACATATGACATAGGATTCTAAGGGGAGATCTTAAGATGGATAACTGAACATATGACATAGACAGGCTAGATCGAAAGGGGGAAACTATGTATTAGATAATGTGTTGACGACACACATATTGTGGTAGAATGTTTTTGCAGTAAATGCCTGAATATTAGTTGCACTGAATATAGAGAAACGAAAAGGAAAAACTGACTACCTCGGTGTATATTTGGATAATGAATTCATTGTACTATTATACAATATAGTCATTTGAGAAATGGCTATTTAATAGGAACATTACACTATAAATATATTGCTTGATATACATAGAGTAAAATAATTTTTGCAACTTATAATACTTCAAATTCCACCACCAAACATATTCCCTGTTGTATCGTATAATAGTTGATAGCTATTAAACTCATTTCTGTAGCTCTCCTGAATATTAATTATAGCATCAATATGCAGTATTAGGTTTATAATGTAAATTATCAGAGCGGGATTGAAAATTAGGCTTTGTATTTTGCGGCGAAAATAAAATATCTATGTGAATTTTCTTGCATGAAATGTATGATATTTGAACAAGCTACATAAAACACATACACACACTAACATCTTCCGCGATAAACATGATAAAGATAAAGAAAGGTGATGGAAGGGAGGAAGCAGAGGGTGAGAGAAACAAGGGGAGTGTTAAGAGAGCCATCGTGGGCTCGTTCAGGAGGATTGAAGAGAGAGAGAGAGAGAGAGAGAGTTACACGGAGTTACAAGGTATAGTTAGTATCTCAGAGACCTTGCGGTCCATTCCGAGAAGATACTTGAAGTGGAAGGAGAGAGACTGTTTAGAGCACTACACGCTTTACAGAGTGTGCAAAATACTATCTACTTTCTTCTTGAACTGCTCTACTGAAGAACTATTTACAACTTCGGAGGAAAGTTTGTTCCAGGTAGAACAGATCTTATATGTGAAAAAGTTTCCACAAATACTAGTGCTGAACCTTTTCAATTATAATTTCCAGCCATGGTTGTGTGTTGTATTCATATTGAGCCTAATCATTTTGCTATAATCCACATTGTCACACCCATTAGGTATTTTAAAAACTTCAATGAGCTGACCTCGTAGTCTGTGTGTCTCCAACGGGAAGAGATCAAGAGCTCTCAACCGGTCCTCATAGCTCATTCTTTTAAGCGATGGAATAAGCTTTGTAGCCCTAGTTTGTACTCTTTCCAATTGCTCTATATCTTTCCTGAGTGCTGAGAGAGAGAGAGTAACCTAGAATTGATTCTTGGAATGAGATGCAGTTCATTAACATATGTATGTTGCTGGACCCCCTTTGATTATTGACGCAAGTACATTACAGGTTTTGGTATATTGATCAAAGCAGATGAGACTGGGGTATGCTAGTGCATTGGAAACAACAGCGATGTTATGTCACGTCTGTGGGGTCATGTTTAGCCCTAATGAAACTAGGCATATAGATGTACCAGGTATATGAACAAAGCACATTTACTGCTCTATCACACCAGTAGTAACATTAAACAATAAAACTAATGGCGGAATGCCAGAAAATCGTAACAGAGGTATAGCTTAGTGATATATATACATAATATCTAAGACTACTATATTCGCTATATCACTTCAAAGTATATATATTGATTGACAGTGAAATACCTACAAACTAATAATATTATATCGTATACAGAATGCTTTAAATGAAAGTGTGTATTGTGTATTGTGTGTATTGAAACGAGCGAGGTAAGTGGAGAGAAAGATGGTGGTGAAGAGAGTAGTGAAGGAAAGTAAGAGAAGAGTAGATGAGGAATTTGGAAGGAATCTGAGTGTAAAATGGAGGGAGAGTAAGAAACTGTTCTGGAAAGAAGTCAAGAAAGTTAGGGAAGGTAGCAAGGGAAACAGTAAGGGTGTGAAAGATAAGAATGGGAAAATGCTAGCCGAGAAGCAAGAGAGAGTCTAAAGATGGAGGGAGTACTTCAATGAGTTGCTAAATGTAAGGAATGAAGAGCCAGCAAACATAGTTGGATATGGTATGGGAGGGAGAAGAAGAGAAGTAGTGGAGGAGGAGGTGGGGATCAGGAGGTCAGAAGTGTGGGAAGCCATGAAAAAGAGTGAAGTTGGGGAAAGCACCAGGAACAGATGGAGTGTGTGGGGAAATGTTGAGGTATGGTGGTGAGATAGTGATCAAATGGGTATGGAAAATGTGCAAACTAGCATGGGAGAAGGGAGCTCACCCGATGACTGGAAGACTGGCATAATAGTCCCCCTATATAAGGGCAAAGGGGAAAGAGGAGTGTGTGGTAACCACCGAGGAATATGTCTTCTAAGCGTATTAGGGAAGGTATACAGTAGGGTAGTGATTGAGAGAGTGAGAGTGAAAACAGATAAATGGATAGGCAACGAGCAGGGAGGTCTTAGGAAGGGCAGAGGATGTGTAGATCAGATTTTTACACTGAATTGTGTTGTGGAGAAATATCTGGAGAAGAAACAAAAGGTGTATGTTGCCTTTATGGACTTGGAGAAGGCCTATGACAGTGTGGATAGAAAAGGTTTGTGGAAAGTACTTAGCATATACAGAGTAGATGGCAAGTTGCTGAAAGCAGTGAAGAGCATGTATGAGGGTGCAAAGGCGGCAGTACGTGTGAATAGTGAGCAGAGCGAGTTCTTTGACATGAATGTTGGTTTGAAACAGGGGTGTGTGATGTCCCCGTGGTTGTTTACTGTACAGTACTACTATATATGGATGGAGTCATGAAAGAAATACTATCAAGAGCAGTGGATGTTGGTGTATCGCTGAAAAGGGAGGGAAATGAGTGGAAGCTGCCTATACGCTGTTTGTGGATGATACAGTTCTGATGAGTGATAATGAATGGGAGTTTCAGGGTCTGGTAAATGAATTTGGAACAGTGTGCGAAAAATGGAATTTGAAGGTAAATGCGGAGAAGAGCAAGGTTATCGTCTTCGAAAGGGGTGAAGTCACAGAGTGTGAGGTGAAGCTGAACGATCAGGCTATGGAGATCGTCAACTCTTTTAAGTATCTGGGCAGTGTGTTGAATAAAGATGGGACTATGGATGAAGAAGTGTGGTAGAGGGTTGTAGGAACGCTGAAAGCAGTAACAAGAAATAGGGTGGTCAGTATTGAAGTGAAGAAGTCCTTGCATGACAGTGTGGTAATCCCGACACTGACTTACGGAAGCGAAGCATAGACGTTTGAGAAGATACTCAGATCAAGAGTGAGAGCAGTGGAAATTAATTGCTTAAGAAGTGGGTGCGGAGTTACATGGAGGGATAGACAGACTAATGAAGAAGTAAAAAGGAGGTGTGGTGTGGAGGTGAGATGGGCTGGAAAGTGTAAAAAGGAACAACTTGAGATGATTCGGCCATATGGAACGTATGGAAAGCGAGAGAATGACTAAGAGGGGGTACGCGAGCGAGGTGGAGGGACAGAGGGAGAGGTAGACCGAAGGAGAGGTGGAAGGATGGAGTGAGGAAGTATATGAACGAGGGCGGTGCTGGTTGGGGTGAGGGGCGTCGACTGACTGGGGACAGAGGTGCATGGGGGCGAAGCCACCTTCGGGGATCACAGCGTCAGGCAATAGATAGATAGATAGTGTATAGTTTCATTCCTATGTGCAAAACCTAATACTAATGATACACCATACCTTTTTTTTTTTTTTTTTTTTTAAACTTTCTTCCTGGGTTGATCTGGTATAACGTGAATCTGAGAGAACTCAATTGGTGAATAAGACAAAGATTGGTAAACTCTCAACTCAAGTGACCTTTGTTGACATTGTCTGGGTGCGTGACTGACCTGCCTGCCTGTCTGGTTCCTGTGACGGTTTGCCTTTATATCCAGATGTATTTAGTTGTCTGCTTGTGTATTATCTTCTTTTGTTATTTCTTGCCTAATTGTATGTCCTTTAGCCAGTTTGATGTTCTCTTAGTTATGCTTGCTGTTTCCTAAGCGTGTAAGTTCTCTCTTGCTTTACTCCTTGCTTGTCATTTAGCCCCTTCACCACCAGTGCGTAATTTTCATCCTAGTCCGGTTACCATTAGACGATTTATATGTTTAACTTTTTAATCTACCTATACGACTCAAATGGGTAAATACGATCCCAATAAACCCTCTTAGTAACATAGATCCTTCTTCAACTGCATACCATTATCTAATTGTTGCTAGAATCAAAGGTAAAATGACGCCATGGTGTGGAGGGATTAGTCTGTTTGATGTGTTCTTTGTGATCTGTGTTGATATGTTTGTCATTATATTTGTTCTGTATTAGCAACACACTAGAGATGAATTATGACATACAATTTCCATGAGGTCATATTGAATAGCATAATAGTTCTCTGTTGTCGCTATGATATATTATCAACATCAAATCAAATATCACATCTTCTTGGGCCACACAATTTTCAGGTTTTCTTAATTGCTTGGAATATTATGAGGAACTTAACAATTCCACGTACCGCTCAGGTCTTTAACCCCTTGAGGATCATTACGCATTTTGACAGTTTACTCTGGCTATAATCAGACGAATGTATACAGCTTAGGAAGGATCAGTGGGAATTAAAAGGGGTAAAGACTGACCCAATTAACCCCTGACTTCCATATATCCTATATAATCTGAATAAAATCGTCTGATAGCAGCAAACAAAAAATAAACAAAATAAAACATGCGTAATCGTATTTTGTGAGGGTCAATTGCGTCTACAATATGCAAACATTACAAATTTAATCTATTGCTTGTTTCTCCTGCTTAAATGTAATAATTAAGTGCACTGCTAACGGCTATAACAACTCATTGTTAATAATTATATAATTTGATGATCCCCATGATGCAACTACCTGTACATTCTATATATAGTTACATCCACTTCCTCTATCCTACTTTTAATTGTTCCCTGTTCCTCAGATCCCCCCCCCCTCTCTCTCTCTCTCTCTGGTAAACCACTACCATTACACATCGATGCACTAAGGCTGTAGTAACAATGACCATAACAACCCTATTAGCTCCAAAGTTACGTTCATCGGACAATAACAATTCGAGACTTCATAAACTTCCATCCCTGCAGTATATGACAGGCAAGAGGGTGTTTAACTCCTATATTAACGACAATATCTTCACCATTAACACCCTAAGAGCGGGTGGTATGGTTTTTTACACCTAGCCGCTGAGCGGGCATATTCCACAAATATTCGCTCACTTTCGCTCGCCCTAGCGCCATAACTATAGCTCAGATGCGAACGAAATGGTCATTTTTGGACGAGCAACTCTTTCGTCTCCCTATAGAAGTCTAGTCAGGATGTTGGTGCGAGTGTGGAGGGAGGTGGGAGGTGAGGAAGGGGAGGTACTTTTCTGGCCAGTTACCCGAACGCGTTTGGATGTGTGTGCCGCGCCCTGACTTAGGCCTCCCGCGCGTCGACTTTGACTGTCTATTCCTTTGTTTATCTGTATTATTTTCTCTTATTCTCCTTATTTTCTGTATTCTCTCACTCTCTCTCTCATGCCCACTCTCTCACTCCTCCTGTCTGTCTCTCTCTCTCTCTCTCTCTCTCTCAGGCCTCACCCCCGTCAACTTTGATGGTATATATGTAATTATCTTTATTATGTTCTCTTATTCCCTGTATTCTCTATATATTCTTGTATATTTCTGTGTTATATATCTTTTTCCCTTATTTCTCTTTCTTCACTTCAGTTTCTGTATTCTTTCTCTCTCTCTCACCCCTCTCTCGCTTGCTCTCTCTCTCTCTCACCCTCCTGCCTCTCTCTCGCTCTCTTTATTTACTTCATTTTCTTTATTCTCTCTCGCTCTCTCTCTCACTCTCGCTTGCTCTCTCTCCCTCTCATCCCTCCTGTCTCTCTCTCTCGCTCGCTCTCTCTCTCTCACCCTCCTGTCTCTCTCTCGCTCCCTCTTTATTTACTTAATTTTCTCTACTCTCTCTCTCTCTCTCTTTCTTTCTCTTTCAAATAGAGATCATGTTTTAGCAGTATGAGTACAGAAAGCTGATTGGCCGACACAAGGCAGATCCCTCTCACATCCAACCCCTCAGCACTTGTTTTTTACAGTGTTGGTTTGCTACTTCAATCACAAACCTGCATCACCTTATTTGCAGGAAATATTTGTGTTTGTAAGGTGATATATATTATTTCAACACGTTTCCAAATCACCCAAGGGGTAGTGTTATCGATTATTTTTTCTTTTTTTTGTGGTGTTCCCAGGAGGTGTAATCCAATTTTTTTTTTCCTATGTGATTGAGGGAGGCAAAAGGCAGAACTGCCTATACTGAGTGTATGAATGTATGTATGAATGAATGACATGGATGTATGAGGTGGACCAAGAACCAGATGGATGGATGAGATTCGAAACTTATGGATGTAATGGGTGATGTTGCTGATGATGATGAATGCACTTGCCTTTGGGTAGTGTGCTTATTCCACCATTTGAATGATTGAATGACATGAATTCCTGAGGTACTTTGAAATAGATGAATGAATGATTGAATGAAGTCATGAATGATTGAATGAAGTCATGAATGATTGAATGAAGTCATGAATGATTGGCAAGAAGGGAGGAGGTATAGAAGTGTTCCAATGTGTGGTAGTCGTAGCAAGGAATAGCACAGAGTCCCAAATTACATTGACTACACATGGACGCGACTTCCCTCCTATGTCGGGGCCTCCTTGTAATGTGACTGCAGACTTGGCACTGCTTCTTTCCGGCCTTCCGGCCTCCTTCAATTTGTGCTTCTGTGAGGGCTACATACACAAGCCTGTGGGTCGCGAGGTAGTCCCGGCACTCAAGGCGGTTAGGCATATTCACGATCGCCCTCGGAGCTGGTGTCGCATGTGTGGTTCCATGCTTACTGAGGATGGCATCGATGATTTCCTTGGCGAACAGCCTTAGAGAGCTCCTCTTTCCTGTCCGCATCATCCACAGGTTGTATGCGTTCAGGATGGTGACATCAAGAAGATGGAGTACGACCTAGGGGTGGGCGTAATCGATTACAAGGAATCGATTATTTTGATTACTGGACCAAAACATTGCTAATCGATTACTTTTTTCAGTAATCGAATATTGATTACTTAAATAAGGAATTTCGAAATATTACTATACAATATTCATCTTATGTATAATATATCAAATAAAATTGTAATCATTATTTTACTAATTGTAAAGGAAATCACTTTTGATATTCTAGGTAGGTTCCGTGATTTCAGAGTAACTTGATATACACTCTATAAATTAACAACTCATTCTCTTAGCCTACATAAGATAAGGATTAGTGATAGAAAATACATAACCTCAAAAGTATATTATAAAATATATATATTACAAGTAATGAAAAAAGAAACCCATAACATTTACACACATTCACTCCATTCACCCAAATTCACACTACAAGACATTCGCATTATAAAGAAGGGTGCAGTGGTGAATATCTTAGGGTTAATTAGTTTGTGGTCAATTAATTAACTTTCAAATAAGAATGACAACATGAATGACAACTTGAATGACAACATGAATGACAACTTGAATGACAACATGAATGACAACTTGAATGACAACTTTAAGTAGACTACGAGAGGGTCCTAAAGTAGGTCATTACTGCTAAGGTATCCAGAGGGAATGCAAGGTAATGATGAATATAGAAGCCCCCCCCCCCGCCCCCTCTTCACTGGTTGACTTGAACTCCTGGCTGTCCTAAGGTAGGCTAATACGGCTTAGGTCTCCAGAGGGAATGCAAGGGAATGACGAATATAGAAGTCCCCCTCCTCTTCACTGGTTGACTTGAACTCCTGGCTGTCCGGGCACACACAGGCTGAGAAACTGCAGTACAGCCCCGAGAACTATACGTGAGTGCTCACACAAGGCAACCTGGCGTCACCACACTGTACTTGTATGCCGATCCTGGACCCGTCAACAGCTGCAGGGCTCGAAGTGTAACCCAACGCTCTCCCTCATCCAAGTCCTACACTCGCCTCAGGCCAAACAGAACCAGCCCACACTCGCACACGGATGGGTCCACTCGGTCAAAGCACCAGGTAGACCGAAACGGCCACATCAGGACCGGACTAAGGTTAGATTCTTGGCATAGATCATGGGCAAGATCCTGGTCAAAATTCATAAGTAAGTGCTCTGGTGGCATACCCCCAGCACACACACGCTACACCGCTAGGAAGCAAAGAAAGAAAACACTTAGGAATTTACACCGTAAAGACGTAAAGTATTATGATACTGACAAATACAATCACAGAAGAAAATTATCACTGTCAGACACCATCACTAATACTTCACTCTTAAGCAATTAACTATATGTAGCACCAACACTCACTAGTAGCTTAAGAGACTGTAATCCTCGTGTGCTGGGAATGTACTGACTGACTGAATTAAGTCCTCTACCAAATCACCTCTCAATAATTCATAAATGTCAAAACACATACTGAATCAACATTCGATACCCCGAACACCCACCTCAAAGAAAATAAGAAATTAATTATACAACTATCACTTACACTAACAAACCATCTGAAACTCAAATGAATCAATCTACACTAGCGCGCATACCTGTACAGTATCACATTGTCTCGTAAAGCATCGAATCCAAAAATTGAAACTCACCAACGCATACACACAACACTCGTTCTCATGAACGACGCCATCTATGATCAGACAGCCTAACCACATTATTCACACCTATCAAAGCAATATGACACAATATTCCTGACACTAATATCCAATAAATTTTTATATTAGGCAAGTGAAAATAAGACTTATTGTGCAAATTACCATAATAATGCCATCCAATGTCATTATATAGCATAATTAATGAATGTTAACTATATTTCAAAAATATATGAAATTTAATGGGATAGTAATCGATTACTTTTGCCAAAGGCAATCAGTAATCGCGATTACCCCAAAAAAACGAGTATCGCCCACCACTTGTACGACCTTCTTGTACCATTTACAGGTCTTTCTAAGGCAGTCAACAGCAGTGATTTGCATATCACTCTTGTCCACCAACCGCATGTTCACATTATATTGCAGAACAGCGTCAGGTTTGGAGACAACAACTAGAGTCCTGTTGCCTGTGACGGGGTCCTGCTGGTATCTCCTCTTCCCGCTATCTCGCAATGCGGACTTGTGGTAGGTGGAAAGGGCATTGACTGGCTTTGTGTCGTGCCAACAAATAGCCAGTATGTTCTCACTGCTGCTCTTCTTCCGGAGGATGTCTCCTTTCTGTGTCTTTTCAAACCGGGGCCAGTGTTTCCTGTTTGACCTAACAGTTCCACAGCTTTCCGTTCTCCTTGTAAGGAGATACCTGGCAAGAAGAGGAGAGGTGTAGAAGTTGTCCGTGAACAGGATACGGTTGGCATCCAGATACGGCTCCATCAGTGTCTTCACAACCGACCCTGAAAGACCCAGAGGGTCGTTCGGAATGTCCACATCAGTAGCGGTGTATAAGATAAGGTACAGCACGTATCCTGTCTCGCAGTCACATAGGACAAAGAATTTTACCCCTAAGCGGTGACGCTTCGACGGAATGTACTGCCGGAAAGAGAGACGTCCCCGGAAGAGGATCAAGGACTCATCGATCACGACATTCTGGAAAGGTTTGAAAAACCGGCGATACCTGTCCAGGAGGGAGGTCAGGAATGGACGATCTTGTCAGCTCCGTGTGCCGCAGTATTATCCACAAAATGCAAGCACTTCAGAATTTGCCTATACCAGTCCCTTGGCATGTAAATATTGAACCATGGCGTTGATAGGATGTCATGCATGATCCAATAATCCAACATGTTGTGCTTCTTGATGTGGGGCATGAGCATGGTGAGGGCCAAAAACACGAGGAGATCAGCGATGTCAATGGGTGTCCATCTCCGCATGTGGGGCGAGTTCATTTCTTCGGCGTGTTGGCGTCCATACCGGTTTGTCTCTGTGACAGTGTCCCCGAGCAATTGGTCGTCAAAGAATGCCCGGAAGTAGTCATAAAGGGTATAATTTTCTGAGCAGGGAAAGGCAGGCTGGATGCCATTCGTTGTCTTGTCAAACAGGGGTGGAACACCAGGCATATCCCGAGGCTGGCAGTCGTCCCACTGAAAGACAGGTGGCTCGTCACCCAGCCTCCTGCCCCTCCCGGCTGCTCTCGCCCTTGCTTGGCCGCGGAGCTGGCGTACACCTCCTCGTGCACCTCGCTGTGGCAGTCCCCACCCACCTCCTGTTGGTAATGGCTGTGGCTGTGACTGCGCCTGCTGTGGCTTTGCCTGCGCCTGCTGTGCCTGCCTGCCATTCGAGTCGCATTCCGCCGCCAGGGATATCCTGGCTTTAGGCGAATCGGGAGAGCTTGGGCCGGCATCGCTTTCGGCCAAATTCAGCCGTCGTCTGATCCTCCTCGTCCGCGCCATCTCGGTGGCGTTGACAACACCGGGGGGAGGAGCATCTGCAGCTGGTGTAGAGGTCACTGGACCAGGTTGTGCATGGGCGGGGGTAGTCGGTAGCTGCTCTACCCCCGAGATGTTGGCGGGCAGCATCACTGGAGGCTCTGACGCGGCTCGCTGCCTGGATGGGTCTGGCCTGGTGCGTTTGGCCGGTCTGGTGTTGCCTATGAAAATTGTGGGAATGATATTTTGTGATAGGGATGTGCAGACTCTTACTTTATAATTAAGACATGATTTATTTGAAAGAGAGAGAGAGAGAGAGATACAGGAACACGGCTGCTTGGTGGTAGTGCCCGGGGCCGGAGATAACAAAAGGATGGTTTGAGAGTGCCCCGGGCATGAGAGAGAGAGAGAGAGAGGGAGAGAGAGAAATACAGAAACACAGCTGCTTGGTGGTATGTATATACTGTATATATATATATAGTTTCAAAGTAAATTAGATATACAACCGACAAACAGTTTGTGCTTATGTTCTAATAGCGAGAGAGAGAGAGATAGAGGAGCACAGCTGCTTGGTGGTAGTGCCCGGGGCAGGAGGGAACAAAAGGAAGATTTGGGAGTGCCCTGGACATGAGAGAGAGAGAGAGAGAGAGAGTGTGTCGTGATTATATAACAATTTCACAAATATATATGATCAAAGAATATATACATATGGTCCCCACAATCATATAATGCCAATCACATATCTTCAATCTTTCGTTGCTTGTATTATCGTATGAAATCTACCGGTACAGCCTGAAATATACACACCAAGTGTGTCGTGATAATAATATAACAATTTCACAAATATATATGATCAGAGAATATAATTATACATATGGCCCCCACAATCATATAATGCCAATCACATATCTTCAATCTTTCGTTGCTTGTATTATCGTATGAAATCTACCAGTACAGCCTGAAATATACGCAAATAATAGCAATAATGCTTGTAGTCAAACTCACAAGCAATTATAAATGTATATTGTACTTAGCAACACCCGCACCAGTATCTTCGCCAAGCTTCGTTGCTTGTATTACCGTATGGAATCTACCGGTACAGCCTGAAATATACGCAAATAAAAGCAATAATGCTTGTAGTCAATCTCACAAGCAATTATAAATGTATATTGTACTTCGCAACACCCACACCAATATCTTCGCCAAGCTTCGTTGCTTGTATTATCGTATGAAATCTACCGGTACAGCCTGAAATATATGCAAATAAAAGCAATAATGCTTGTAGTCAAACTCACAATCAATTATAAATGTAAATTGTACTTAGCAACACCCACACCAGTATCTTCGCCAAGCTTCGTTGCTTGTATAATCGTATGAAATCTACCGGTACAGCCTGAAATATACGCAAATAAAAGCAATAATGCTTGTAGTCAATCTCACAAGCAATTATAAATGTATATTGTACTTAGCAACACCCACACCAGTATCTTCACCAAGCTTCGTTGCTTGTATTATCGTATGAAATCTACCGGTACAGCATGAAATATACGTAAATAAAAGCAATAATGATGTAGTCAAACTCACAAGCAATTTTAAATGTATATTGTACTAGCAACACTCACACCAGTATCTTCGCCAAGCTTTCGTTGCTTGTATTATCGTATGAAATCTACCGGTACAGCCTGAAATATACGTAAATAAAAGCAATAATGCTTGTAGTCAAACTCACAAGCAATTATAAATGTATATTGTACTTACCAACACCCACACCAGTATCTTCGCCAAGCTTCTCGTCAGCATCTTCATACATTTCTTCATTAACGTCTTCAACTTGCTGATCGCCCTGTTCATCCTCACCCTCAACATTTGCGGCCCGCAAATTATGTCTTGGGTGAAAACCTACGATCGGCATCGCTTCTTCGTCCTCCTCACTACCACCACTATCACCAAGACCTTCCATGGTATCATTCAACAACCTCTGAGACAGTGCTGAAGAGTTCATTATCACAGCTAAGTCCTCGGCGGTGAGCGGGGCTTCACGACTAGGCTGGCGTGACCCACTAGGGAGGGCGGCCGCCAAATCTGACACTGGCAAATTTGGTTTATCCATCACGGCTGCTAGAGTGGTACTGACTCATGGTCACGCGGTGGGGATGAGTGGGAGGGACCTTGTAGTACACCGCTTGACCACCAGATTTCGCTTTTCACTTAAATTATGGCGCGAATTAACCAACGGACTTAAGTCGGGCATAGTCCAAATTTCTCTACACCGACTTAAGGCGGGCCCCGCCAGTCAAGTGTTAATGTTAGTGCCAGATACCTCCAATAAACTTAGAAAGGTTGAATAAGAATTAAGAGTTAAAAACTACTCTCTCAATCTTCTTGACTATTAATTCCTAAGTTGAATAATACGCCTGCCGGCATCTATCAAATAAAACTAAATAAACACTCACTCATAAAAGAAGGGTACCCCCCCTGGGCGATAAATCTAAGGCCTCAAGCTATTTTATTGTGGTAACACTGGCCCTGAACCATCTACGTCACGAAAAGGAGTGACAACTGTGAAATGTGCGAGGGAGTAGGGATCTGATATGAATGAAGCTATGCTTCACTTTATTTTGAAAGTAATTTTGCTAATTATCTCCTTTTCGTGACGTCGATGGTTCAGGGCCAGTGTTACCACAACTAATTAGCGTTAGGCCTTAGATCTCTCGTTCAGGGGGGTACCCTTATTTTATGAGTGAGTGAACATTTACTCCATCTTAGGAAATAGGTTAATATGATGAGTAACAGAAAGTCACCTGAGGGATTAACCGATACAGTACCTTAGACGTCCTACTCATTATTAACCGATACAGTACCTTAGACGTCCTACTCATTATTGGCTGGTAACGATTAGACGATTGTATTAAGTTTGAGAAGGACGTATATCCATTAAAGGTTACATCTATCTCAATTAATCATTTTAACTACCTTATAGCTTTCCGAAACTTCATAAAATCGTCATAATGCACCTGAAATCAAAACCCATAGAAGTCACCCGTACTGTAAGGTTTAATATATGATTACTGATATCAGCTTCAGTAATGATCACATTTTTAAAATGCTGGTGTTATTGATATGATGACTATTCTTGTCATACTCCTCTACTTCACACGCACACATATACACACACACACACACACACACATTCATACTAATACTCTCTCTCTTGCGCTCTCTTTCCCAATCAGCTACCTAACATCAGCCGTCATATAATTTCCGTTCAGGTCACACACTCACACCGAGCTAACCGGATCTACTATAGTACTATAGTAACCGTATATACTATAGTACTATAGTAACCGGATCTACTATAGTACTATAGTAACCGGATCTACTATAGTACTATAGTAACCGGATCTACTATAGTACTATAGTAACCGGATCTACTATAGTACTATAGTAACCGGATCTACTATAGTACTATAGTAACCGGATCTACTATAGTACTATAGTAACCGGATCTACTATAGTACTATAGTAACCGGATCTACTATAGTACTATAGTAACCGGATCTACTATAGTACTATAGTAACCGGATCTACTATAGTACTATAGTACCGATCTACTATAGTACTATAGTAACCGGATCTACTATATAGTACTATAGTAACCGGATCTACTATAGTACTATAGTAACCGGATCTACTATATTACTATAGTAACCGGATCTACTATAGTACTATAGTAACCGGATCTACTATAGTACTATAGTAACCGGATCTACTATAGTACTATAGTAACCGGATCTACTATAGTACTATAGTAACCGGATCTACTATAGTACTATAGTAACCGGATCTACTATAGTACTATAGTAACCGGATCTACTATAGTACTATAGTAACCGGATCTACTATAGTACCTGGATCTACTATAGTACTATAGTAACCGGATCTACTATAGTACTATAGTAACCGGATCTACTATAGTACTATAGTAACCGGATCTACTATAGTACTATAGTAACCGGATCTACTATAGTACTATAGTAACCGGATCTACTATAGTACTATAGTAACCGGATCTACTATAGTACTATAGTAACCGGATCTACTATAGTACTATAGTAACCGGATCTACTATAGTACTATAGTAACCGGATCTACTATAGTACTATAGTAACCGGATCTACTATAGTACTATAGTAACCGGATCTACTATAGTACTATAGTAACCGGATCTACTATAGTACTATAGTAACCGGATCTACTATAGTACTATAGTAACCGGATCTACTATAGTACTATAGTAACCGGATCTACTATAGTACTATAGGACACGGATCTACTATAGTACTATAGTAACCGGATCTACTATAGTACTATAGTAAACGGATCTACTATAGTACTATAGTAACCGGATCTACTATAGTACTATAGTAACCGGATCTACTATAGTACTATAGTAACCGGATCTACTATAGTACTATAGTAACCGGATCTACTATAGTAACCGGATCTACTATAGTACTATAGTAACCGGATCTACTATAGTACTATAGTAACCGGTTCTACTATAGTACTATAGTAACCGGATCTACTATAGTACTATAGTAACCGGATCTACTATAGTACTATAGTAACCGGATCTACTATAGTAACCGGATCTACTATAGTACTATAGTAACCGGATCTACTATAGTACTATAGTAACCGGATCTACTATAGTACTATAGTAACCGGATCTACTATAGTACTATAGTAACCGGATCTACTATAGTACTATAGTAACCGGATCTACTATAGTACTATAGTAACCGGATCTACTATAGTACTATAGTAACCGGATCTACTATAGTACTATAGTAACCGGATCTACTATAGTACTATAGTAACCGGATCTACTATAGTACTATAGTAACCGGATCTACTATAGTACTATAGTAACCGGATCTACTATAGTACTATAGTAACGCGGGCTTCTATAGTACTATAGTAACCGGATCTACTATAGTACTATAGTAACCGGATCTACTATAGTACTATAGTAACCGGATCTACTATAGTAACCGGTTCTACTATAGTACTATAGTAACCGGATCTACTATAGTACTATAGTAACCGGATCTACTATAGTACTATAGTAACCGGTTCTACTATAGTACTATAGTAACCGGATCTACTATAGTACTATAGTACTATAGTAACCGGATCTACTATAGTACTATAGTAACCGGATCTACTATAGTACTATAGTAACCGGATCTACTATAGTACTATAGTAACCGGATCTACTATAGTACTATAGTAACCGGATCTACTATAGTACTATAGTAACCGTATCTACTATAGTACTATAGTAACCGGATCTACTATAGTACTAGGATCTACTATAGTACTATAGTAACCGGATCTACTATAGTACTATAGTAACCGGATCTACTATAGTACTATAGTAACCGGATCTACTATAGTACTATAGTAACCGGATCTACTATAGTACTATAGTAACCGGATCTACTATATTACCTGGATCTACTATAGTACTATAGTAACCGTATCTACTATAGTACTATAGTAACCGGATCTACTATAGTACTATAGTAACCGGATCTACTATAGTACTATAGTAACCGGATCTACTATAGTACTATAGTAACCGGATCTACTATAGTACTATAGTAACCGGATCTACTATAGTACTATAGTAACCGGATCTACTATAGTACTATAGTAACCGGATCTACTATAGTACTATAGTAACCGGATCTACTATAGTACTATAGTAACCGGATCTACTATAGTACTATAGTAACCGGATCTACTATAGTACTATAGTACCTGGATCTACTATAGTACTATAGTAACCGGATCTACTATAGTACTATAGTAACCGGATCTACTATAGTACTATAGTAACCGGATCTACTATAGTACTATAGTAACCGGATCTACTATAGTACTATAGTAACCGGATCTACTATAGTACTATAGTAACCGGATCTACTATAGTACTACTATAGTAACCGGATCTACTATAGTACTATAGTAACCGGATCTACTATAGTACTATAGTAACCGGATCTACTATAGTACTATAGTAACCGGATCTACTATAGTACTATAGTAACCGGATCTACTATAGTACTATAGTAACCGGATCTACTATAGTACTATAGTAACCGGATCTACTATAGTACTATAGTAACCGGATCTACTATAGTACTATAGTAACCGGATCTACTATAGTACTATAGTAACCGATAGTACTATAGTAACCGGATCTACTATAGTACTATAGTAACCGGATCTACTATAGTACTATAGTAACCGGATCTACTATAGTACTATAGTACTATAGTAACCGGATCTACTATAGTACTATAGTAACCGGATCTACTATAGTAACCGGATCTACTATAGTACTATAGTAACCGGATCTACTATAGTACTATAGTAACCGGATCTACTATAGTACTATAGTAACCGGATCTACTATAGTACTATAGTAACCGGATCTACTATAGTACTATAGTAACCGGATCTACTATAGTACTATAGTAACCGGATCTACTATAGTACTATAGTAACCGGATCTACTATAGTACTATAGTAACCGGATCTACTATAGTACTATAGTAACCGGATCTACTATAGTACTATAGTAACCGGATCTACTATATAGTACTATAGTAACCGGATCTACTATAGTACTATAGTAACCGGATCTACTATAGTACCTACTATAGTACTATAGTAACCGGATCTACTATAGTAACCGGATCTACTATAGTACCCGGATCTACTATAGTACTATAGTAACCGGATCTACTATAGTACTATAGTAACCGGATCTACTATAGTACTATAGTACCTGGATCTACTATAGTACTATAGTAACCGGATCTACTATAGTACTATAGTAACCGGATCTACTATAGTACTATAGTAACCGGATCTACTATAGTACTATAGTAACCGGTTCTACCATAGTACTATAGTAACCGGTTCTACTATAGTACTATAGTAACCGGATCTACTATAGTACTATAGTAACCGGATCTACTATAGTACTATAGTAACCGGATCTACTATAGTACTATAGTAACCGGATCTACTATAGTACTATAGTAACCGGATCTACTATAGTACTATAGTAACCGGATCTACTATAGTACTATAGTAACCGGATCTACTATAGTACTATAGTAACCGGATCTACTATAGTACTATAGTAACCGGATCTACTATAGTACTATAGTAACCGGATCTACTATAGTACTATAGTAACCGGATCTACTATAGTAACCGGATCTACTATAGTACTATAGTAACCGGATCTACTATAGTACTATAGTAACCGGATCTACTATAGTACTATAGTAACCGGATCTACTATAGTACTATAGTAACCGGATCTACTATAGTACTATAGTAACCGGATCTACTATAGTACTATAGTAACCGGATCTACTATAGTACTATAGTAACCGGATCTACTATAGTACTATAGTAACCGGATCTACTATAGTACTATAGTAACCGGATCTACTATAGTACTATAGTAACCGGATCTACTATAGTACTATAGTAACCGGATCTACTATAGTACTATAGTAACCGGATCTACTATAGTACTATAGTAACCGGATCTACTATAGTACTATAGTAACCGGATCTACTATAGTACTATAGTAACCGGATCTACTATAGTACTATAGTAACCGGATCTACTATAGTACTATAGTAACCGGATCTACTATAGTACTATAGTAACCGGATCTACTATAGTACTATAGTAACCGGATCTACTATAGTACTATAGTAACCGGATCTACTATAGTACTATAGTAACCGGATCTACTATAGTACTATAGTAACCGGATCTACTATAGTACTATAGTAACCGGATCTACTATAGTACTATAGTAACCGGATCTACTATATAGTACTATAGTAACCGGATCTACTATAGTACTATAGTAACCGGATCTACTATAGTACTATAGTAACCGGATCTACTATAGTACTATAGTAACCGGATCTACTATAGTACTATAGTAACCGGATCTACTATAGTACTATAGTAACCGGATCTACTATAGTACTATAGTAACCGGATCTACTATAGTACTATAGTAACCGGATCTACTATAGTACTATAGTAACCGGATCTCTATAGTACTATAGTACCGACTATAGTAGTAACCGGATCTACTAGACTATAGTAACCGGATCTACTATAGTACTATAGTAACCGGATCTACTATAGTACCTGGATCTACTATAGTACTATAGTAACCGGATCTACTATAGTACCTGGATCTACTATAGTACTATAGTAACCGGATCTACTATAGTACTATAGTAACCGGATCTACTATAGTACTATAGTAACCGGATCTACTATAGTAACCGGATCTACTATAGTACTATAGTAACCGGATCTACTATAGTAACCGGATCTACTATAGTACTATAGTAACCGGATCTACTATAGTACTATAGTAACCGGATCTACTATAGTACTATAGTAACCGGATCTACTATAGTACTATAGTAACCGGATCTACTATAGTACTATAGTAACCGGATCTACTATAGTACTATAGTAACCGGATCTACTATAGTACTATAGTAACCGGATCTACTATAGTACTATAGTAACCGGATCTACTATAGTACTATAGTAACCGGATCTACTATAGTACTATAGTAACCGGATCTACTATAGTACTATAGTAACCGGATCTACTATAGTACTATAGTAACCGGATCTACTATAGTACTATAGTAACCGGATCTACTATAGTAACCGGATCTACTATAGTACTATAGTAACCGGATCTACTATAGTACTATAGTAACCGGATCTACTATAGTACTATAGTAACCGGATCTACTATAGTACTATAGTACCCGGATCTAGTACTATAGTAACTACTATAGTAACCGGATCTACTATAGTACTATAGTAACCGGATCTACTATAGTAGTCTAGTACTATAGTAACCGGATCTACTACTATAGTAACCGGATCTACTATAGTACTATAGTAACCGGATCTACTATAGTACTAGTAACCGGACTATAGTACTATAGTACCCGGATCTACTATAGTACTATAGTAACCGGATCTACTATAGTACTATAGTAACCGGATCTACTATAGTACTATAGTAACCGGATCTACTATAGTACTATAGTAACCGGATCTACTATAGTACTATAGTAACCGGATCTACTATAGTACTATAGTAACCGGATCTACTATAGTACTATAGTAACCGGATCTACTATAGTACTATAGTAACCGGATCTACTATAGTACTATAGTAACCGGATCTACTATAGTACTATAGTAACCGGATCTACTATAGTACTATAGTAACCGGATCTACTATAGTACTATAGTAACCGGATCTACTATAGTACTATAGTAACCGGATCTACTATAGTACTATAGTAACCGGATCTACTATAGTAACCGGATCTACTATAGTACTATAGTAACCGGATCTACTATAGTAACCGGATCTACTATAGTACTATAGTAACCGGATCTACTATAGTACTATAGTAACCGGATCTACTATAGTACTATAGTAACCGGATCTACTATAGTACTATAGTAACCGGATCTACTATAGTACTATAGTAGTAACCGGATCTACTATAGTACTATAGTAACCGGATCTACTATAGTACTATAGTAACCGGATCTACTATAGTACTATAGTAACCGGATCTACTATAGTACTATAGTAACCGGATCTACTATAGTACTATAGTAACCGGATCTACTATAGTACCTGGATCTACTATAGTACTATAGTAACCGGATCTACTATAGTACTATAGTAACCGGATCTACTATAGTACTATAGTAACCGGATCTACTATAGTACTATAGTAACCGGATCTACTATAGTACTATAGTAACCGGATCTACTATAGTAGGTACTATAGTAACCGGATCTACTATAGTAACCGGATCTACTATAGTACTATAGTAACCGGATCTACTATAGTACTATAGTAACCGGATCTACTATAGTACTATAGTAACCGGATCTACTATATAGTAACCGGATCTACTATAGTACTATAGTAACCGGATCTACTATAGTACTATAGTAACCGGATCTACTATAGTACTATAGTAACCGGATCTACTATAGTACTATAGTAACCGGATCTACTATAGTACTATAGTAACCGGATCTACTATAGTACTATAGTAACCGGATCTACTATAGTACTATAGTAACCGGATCTACTATAGTACTATAGTAACCGGTTCTACTACTATAGTACTATAGTAACCGGATCTACTATAGTACTATAGTAACCGGATCTACTATAGTACTATAGTAACCGGATCTACTATAGTACTATAGTAACCGGATCTACTATAGTACTATAGTAACCGGATCTACTATAGTACTATAGTAACCGGATCTACTATAGTACTATAGTAACCGGATCTACTAGTACTATAGTCACCGGATCTTCTTAACTACTATAGTAACCGGATCTACTATAGTACTATAGTAACCGGATCTACTATAGTACTATAGTAACCGGATCTACTATAGTACTATAGTAACCGGATCTACTATAGTACTATAGTAACCGGATCTACTATAGTACTATAGTAACCGGATCTACTATAGTACTATAGTAACCGGATCTACTATAGTACTATAGTAACCGGATCTACTATAGTACTATAGTAACCGGATCTACTATAGTACTATAGTAACCGGATCTACTATAGTACTATAGTAACCGGATCTACTATAGTACTATAGTAACCGGATCTACTATAGTACTATAGTAACCGGATCTACTATAGTACTATAGTAACCGGATCTACTATAGTACTATAGTAACCGGATCTACTATAGTACTATAGTAACCGGATCTACTATAGTACTATAGTAACCGGATCTACTATAGTACTATAGTAACCGGATCTACTATAGTACTATAGTAACCGGATCTACTATAGTACTATAGTAACCGGATCTACTATAGTACTATAGTAACCGGATCTACTATAGTACTATAGTAACCGGATCTACTATAGTACTATAGTAACCGGATCTACTATAGTACTATAGTAACCGGATCTACTATAGTACTATAGTAACCGGATCTACTATAGTACTATAGTAACCGGATCTACTATAGTACTATAGTAACCGGATCTACTATAGTACTATAGTAACCGGATCTACTATAGTACTATAGTAACCGGATCTACTATAGTACTATAGTAACCGGATCTACTATAGTACTATAGTAACCGGATCTACTATAGTACTATAGTAACCGGATCTACTATAGTACTATAGTAACCGGATCTACTATAGTACTATAGTAACCGGATCTACTATAGTACTAGTAAACCGGATCTACTATAGTACTATAGTAACCGGATCTACTATAGTACTATAGTAACCGGATCTACTATAGTACTATAGTAACCGGATCTACTATAGTACCTGGATCTACTATAGTACTATAGTAACCGGATCTACTATAGTACTATAGTAACCGGATCTACTATAGTACTATAGTAACCGGATCTACTATAGTACTATAGTAACCGGATCTACTATAGTACTATAGTAACCGGATCTACTATAGTACTATAGTAACCGGATCTACTATAGTACTATAGTAACCGGATCTACTATAGTACTATAGTAACCGGATCTACTATAGTACTATAGTAACCGGATCTACTATAGTACTATAGTAACCGGATCTACTATAGTAACCGGATCTACTATAGTACTATAGTAACCGGATCTACTATAGTACTATAGTAACCGGATCTACTATAGTACTATAGTAACCGGATCTACTATAGTACTATAGTAACCGGATCTACTATAGTACTATAGTAACCGGATCTACTATAGTACTATAGTAACCGGATCTACTATAGTACTATAGTAACCGGATCTACTATAGTACTATAGTAACCGGATCTACTATAGTACTATAGTAACCGGATCTACTATAGTAACCGGATCTACTATAGTACCCGGATCTACTATAGTACTATAGTAACCGGATCTACTATAGTAACCGGATCTACTATAGTACTATAGTAACCGGATCTACTATAGTACTATAGTAACCGAATCTACTATAGTACTATAGTAACCGGATCTACTATAGTACTATAGTAACCGGATCTACTATAGTACTATAGTAACCGGATCTACTATAGTACTATAGTAACCGGATCTACTATAGTACTATAGTAACCGGATCTACTATAGTACTATAGTAACCGGATCTACTATAGTACTATAGTAACCGGATCTACTATAGTACTATAGTAACCGGATCTACTATAGTACTATAGTAACCGGATCTACTATAGTACTATAGTAACCGGATCTACTATAGTACTATAGTAACCGGATCTACTATAGTACTATAGTAACCGGATCTACTATAGTACTATAGTAACCGGATCTACTATAGTACTATAGTAACCGGATCTACTATAGTACTATAGTAACCGGATCTACTATAGTACTATAGTAACCGGATCTACTATAGTACTATAGTAACCGGATCTACTATAGTACTATAGTAACCGGATCTACTATAGTACTATAGTAACCGGATCTACTATAGTACTATAGTAACCGGATCTACTATAGTACTATAGTAACCGGATCTACTATAGTACTATAGTAACCGGATCTACTATAGTACTATAGTAACCGGATCTACTATTCTAGTATAGTAACCGGATCTACTATAGTACTATAGTAACCGGATCTACTATAGTACTATAGTAACCGGATCTACTATAGTACTATAGTAACCGGATCTACTATAGTACTATAGTAACCGGATCTACTATAGTACTATAGTAACCGGATCTACTATAGTACTATAGTAACCGGATCTACTATAGTACTATAGTAACCGGATCTACTATAGTACTATAGTAACCGGATCTACTATAGTACTATAGTAACCGGATCTACTATAGTAACCGGATCTACTATAGTACTATAGTAACCGGATCTACTATAGTACTATAGTAACCGGATCTACTATAGTACTATAGTAACCGGATCTACTATAGTACTATAGTAACCGGATCTACTATAGTACTATAGTAACCGGATCTACTATAGTACTATAGTAACCGTATCTACTATAGTACTATAGTAACCGGATCTACTATAGTACTATAGTAACCGGATCTACTATAGTACTATAGTAACCGGATCTACTATAGTACTATAGTAACCGGATCTACTATAGTACTATAGTAACCGGATCTACTATAGTACTATAGTAACCGGATCTACTATAGTACTATAGTAACCGGATCTACTATAGTACTATAGTAACCGGATCTACTATAGTACTATAGTAACCGGATCTACTATAGTACTATAGTAACCGGATCTACTATAGTACTATAGTAACCGGATCTACTATAGTACTATAGTAACCGGATCTACTATAGTACTATAGTAACCGGATCTACTATAGTACTATAGTAACCGGATCTACTATAGTACCTGGATCTACTATAGTACTATAGTAACCGGATCTACTATAGTAACCGGATCTACTATAGTACTATAGTAACCGGATCTACTATAGTACTATAGTAACCGGATCTACTATAGTACTATAGTAACCGGATCTACTATAGTACTATAGTAACCGGATCTACTATAGTACTATAGTAACCGGATCTACTATAGTACTATAGTAACCGGATCTACTATAGTACTATAGTAACCGGATCTACTATAGTACTATAGTAACCGGATCTACTATAGTACTATAGTAACCGGATCTACTATAGTACTATAGTAACCGGATCTACTATAGTACTATAGTAACCGGATCTACTATAGTACTATAGTAACCGGATCTACTATAGTACTATAGTAACCGGATCTACTATAGTACTATAGTAACCGGATCTACTATAGTACTATAGTAACCGGATCTCCTCAAGTACTATAGTAACCGGATCTACTATAGTACTATAGTAACCGGATCTACTATAGTACTATAGTAACCGGATCTACTATAGTACTATAGTAACCGGATCTACTATAGTACTATAGTAACCGGATCTACTATAGTACTATAGTAACCGGATCTACTATAGTACTATAGTAACCGGATCTACTATAGTACTAGGATCTACTATAGTACTATAGTAACCGGATCTACTATAGTACTATAGTAACCGGATCTACTATAGTACTATAGTAACCGGATCTACTATAGTACTATAGTAACCGGGTCTACTATAG
Organism: Paralithodes platypus; assembly: GCA_032716605.1. Lineage (NCBI taxonomy): Eukaryota > Metazoa > Arthropoda > Malacostraca > Decapoda > Lithodidae > Paralithodes > Paralithodes platypus. The sequence goes on along the minus strand of CM064508.1, from coordinate 2,901,798 downwards.
TACTATAGTAACCGGGTCTACTATAGTACTATAGTAACCGGGTCTACTATAGTACTATAGTAACCGGGTCTACTATAGTACTCCTTCTTTCATTCGTGTTGACCAAAATCTCTTCAAATGAGGCGAAATTACTTACAGAGCCAAACTAATGGAGCGAATGTCTTAACATTTCAAAACCTTATTCTTATGTGTCCTAATTTGTATTCACTTGATTATCGTTTAAATATAAGACGTGTAATGTATTACCTTTATCTCCACTTGTACCTACATTAAAGTTATTTTCCTCTCTTCTCCCTTGCCTTCCTCCTTACACTGTTTCCTTCCTGTTATCTCTCTCTCTCTTGGTTACTAACCCATCTATCCCCAACTATCTTCCTAATCCTGCCACGGACATTAGTTCCAGAACAGTAGTTCCCTTTCCAATTTTCCCTTACCCACTCTAAGGCTGAGCTAAGCCACTGTTTGGACACTTTATCCTCAGTGCTTTGGAGGACAAGCAGCCTAGAGGGCTCACTAGATATATTGTTGCTTGATTTCCTATGCATTCTCTCTTTTTATCTCTCTCTCTCTCTCTCTCTCTCTCACGGCTTTCGTAAAAAACGTTCCTGTTTAACAAACCTCTTAGACTTCTTCCACGATATTCTCAACCTCTACGATGAGAGTAAAGCTGTAGATATTATATACCTTGATTTTCAAAAGACCTTTGACAAAGTTCCCCACAAACGTTTACTGCTAAAACTAAAAGCGCATGGAATACGAGACGGTGTGTTGAAATGGATAGAAAATTGGCTCAGCGACATAAAGCAAAGAGTAGTCATAAACGGTAAGGCATCTAAATGGACCAATGTACGTAGCGGGGTACCCCAGGGATCGGTACGAGGACCAATTCTCTTTCTAATTTACATCAACGACATAGATGAGGGTCTCACCTGTACAATCTCAAAATTTGCTGACGATACAAAAATTGCAAATTGCGTACTCTCAAAAGAACAAGTTGACGATATGCAACACAATCTAGATAAATTGTCATGTTGGGCCCAAATTTTGCAAATGAGTTTCAATGCGGATAAATGTAAAGTACTACATATCGGATACCTAAATGAGAAAGCAAACTATTCGATGAATGGCACTCAGCTTAAGAATGTAAACAGAGAAACCAATCTGGGAGTAACAATATCGAGTAACCTAAAACCGAGTCAACAATGTTCAGAAGTTGCTAAGAAAGCAAACAAAATAATTGGCTTTATAGGCAGGTCATTTGAGCATAAATCCAAAAAAGTTATCCTAACCCTTTACAATTCCTTAGTCCGCCCTCTTCTGGAATACTGCATTCAATCCTGGTGCCCTTATTACCAAAAAGATATAAACAAGCTAGTACGAGTTCAACGTAGAGTTACCAAAATGATACGTAGCCTAAAGAACAAACCATACGAAGAGCGTCTTAGAGAATTAAATCTATTTCCTTTAACCCAGCACAGATTAAGAGGTGACTTAATTCAAGTGTTCAAAATCATCAAAGGCATCGACAATATGAACTGTAGTAAGTACTTCACTATCGACCAATCTAATTACATTCGGGGAAACGGTTGCAAAATTATTGGTAAATCTTTTAACTCACACGAATCTAAGAATTTCTTCTTCAATCGAGTTGTCAACTTGTGGAATGGGCTTCCCCGAGACGTTGTAGACTGCAGCACCGTTGATTCATTTAAACTCCGCTTAGACAAATATCTCGCATCAAACCCGCGACTGACTGCGTTTGTAAATGAATAACTTTATTTTATCCCCCCCTCAGTTACTAACCCATCTGTCCCCTACTAACTTCCTAATCCTGCCACGGACGTTACTTCCAGGGCAGTAGTTCCCTTTCCAATGTTCCCTTACCCACTCTAAACAACTGTTTGGACACTTGATCCTCAGTGTTTTGGAGGACAAGCAGCCTAAAAGAGTTACTAGATCTGTTGTTGCTTGATTTCCTTTGTACTCCTTTGTACTCTCTCTCTCTTTCTGTATGTGTGTGTAGGGTCGAATAAAGTCTACAATTATGTTTAATGAACAGTGATATTGCTTCAATAAATGTTTGTAGTTAATTTTACAGACCGATAAACTCCATCATATAGTTCCAGTTAGTGGTGTTAGAATTCCACACCGACGTATCCAGTTGAGGCACAACTTTGATGGCTGTATAAAGCCCGCCATAAACACCAACATTAACCTCTACTGGAAGATATAAATCCAACAGTAAAGTTGACAAAAATGCCTCGAAGTCACTTACGACCGTTGAGAAAATGTTGTTTATGATGTAGCTATAGAAAACAAATAACTGATCAAAATGTTGTTTATGATGTAGCTATAGAAAACAAATAACTGATCAAAATGTTGTTTATGATGTAGCTATAGAAAACAAATAACTGATCAAAATGTTGTTTATGATGTAGCTATAGAAAACAAATAACTGATCAAAATGTTGTTTATGATGTAGCTATAGAAAAACAAATAACTGATCAAAACGGTGTTTATGATGTAGCTATAGAAAACAAATAACTGATCAAAATGTTGTTTATGATGTAGCTATAGAAAACAAATAACTGGTCCAAAGACAATATACTGTATACTCCTCTATCTATAGTGTGGCAAGAGAGGCTTTTTATATAATATTTATTTAATTATAATAACGAGGATGATAACGTCCCTGGAAGGATTTATGATGACGAAAGTAGACATTGCTATGTTAAGGATAATAAGCTTTTTCTCCAGTAAACGGGCAAGATAGTCTGAAAATTACCTTTTACTGAATATACTTAACACATTGTGTTGCTGGTGAGTGGGTCATGATCGGAGGTGAAGATAAAGTCAATGTGCATAGATGCTTTTTTATCAGTAAATATTATTAATGGTTAAAAACACATGTGCAGATATGGTCCCAGGTTTATTCAACGTTTCGTCTTCTACGACTTCTTCAGGAATACAACATATATGGAAGTACAGTTAACTTTTATATAGTCCAAGCTCTGGGAAAACAACTAAACAAAATGAAATCATTGGTGTAGCAATATGAAATGAAATGAAATAAAATACCGCATGAACAATATGGGAAAGAGTCACCTAGCCAAACGTATCTAATATCATGAAGAGAGCAGGAGTCGAAATAGTTCGAACTGGCGTGGTCACAATCGGAAATATCGTGAAAATGGTTAGTAAACGGAAGAATGAAAACAGTGAAGCGGGTGTTTATGAAGTTCCATATGCCTCCTGTAATAAATTTTATATTGGCGAAACATACCGAGGTCTAAAGAAGAGGATAACAGAAAAAAAAAACGTATATGGAGAAATTTAGATTGAGCAATTCGATGGTAATACATAGGTTAGACACGGGGCACGGGTATAAACCAGGGTCCAGAGAATATAGGGTCAACCCCGGGCTGAGAGAAAACGCGTCGTCTTGTGCACATGACGTCAGTTTTACCACAGTGGGAACAGAGGCTAGGGGTCAGTGAGAGGTCGGTCAGTTCATTCACTTTGAGAACTGATCACGAACATACGAGGTGAAGCAAATCGAGTGTTTATTTTGCTTGTGCGTGGTATAATATTTTAGTGGAAATGTGACTGCTAAGATATTTTAATTGTGTAGCGTACAATCATGCCAAACAATTGTTCAGTGTATGGTTGTTTTTCAACCCACAGGCATAAGGGACTTATTTCTTTTCACGGTTTTCCTAAAAATGAAGAGATACAAAAGAAGTGGGTCAACCTATGCAAAAGGCAAGATCATATAAATGTAAACAATGCAGTATTATGCAGTTTACATTTTGAACCTAGTGCGTTTGAGAGACATTTGAAATAAGAACTACTGAACCTACCAGTACCAAAGACACTCGTAGACTGAAGGAAGGTTCACTCCCAACACTTCAGTTACCTACAACACAAGGTAAGGATTTTCAACAGTATGATACTATTCTTGAAACACAGGGTAATATTCCATTTGTGTTGTGTGCGTGTGTTTATGCATAGGAGAATATTAAATTGGATATGGATTGTGTTGTTATGCACGTGCATGCGCAAAATGTGTGTGTGTGTGTGTGTGTGTGTAGCCTATACTTGTTTTTACAGTTTCATTGACAAGCGGCACAATACTGTGGGATATAAATATTTTATATATATATATATATATATATATATATATATATATATATACCGGTATATATATATATATATATATATTACCAAATGAAGACACCAAATACAAAAAAAAATACATATATATATATATAGGCTATTATATATATATATATATATTATATATATATATATATATATATATATATATATATATATATATATATATAGTAGCCTATACAGTATATATACATTTTTTATTGATTCACTTGCTAGTCATGAGAATATTACAAGCGTCTTCTGCTCCTATATTATTGAATAACTTATCTAACTTATTAAACGTTCGTTTGAGAAGAGGTGACAGATTCCTCATACATTTTAAGTTAGTATTATTCATTAACAGTATATATTTATACTGTGTTGGGTTATGCTTGTAGTAATGAGAAATATATCTATTCCTTAACTGTACAATATCCTCATTTTGACATATAAACAACAAATGATATTCGTCCCGCACCACATTCTCATTACATTTAGTACATACCCTGTCTTCTCTATCAATATTTCTGTGTCTACCAGTATTAACTGGTAATTTATTATTACTTGCTCTCAGTTTACTTATAGCTAGTCTCTCTCCCTCATCCAATTTCACAAGTTAATCCTCCGTACTGAAGACAAATGTATAAGTTCTATAGCTACTACAAATGGCCCTACTTGACAAATTACTATTCCATTTTGTTATCCGTTGATCTTTAAGCTGTTGTTTTATTGCCAATCTGAACCAGGCTGGGGTTATTACATTGTGTGACAACCAGACTCCAGACATCCTACAGTCATTACAACTACTTTTAACACAATTCAACCAAGTTGAAGTATAAACACCAACCTGATCCAAATGTAACAAACACTTGTACATTATATAACTTAACTTACCGTACTTGTTTTACCAGTAATTAATCTCACCCAGTAACCGATCATTGAACACTTAATATTTATATTATGTCTATAGGATATTCACCAAGTTGACCATACAACATGTCATTACTAGTATACTTATGAACATGTAGTGTATGCTTTAAAAACCTCAAATGAAGCTGTTCTAATTTTCTAATAACATAATGTCCCCATACCTCAGCAGCATACAGTACAACATAACTGGTCTAACCATTCATTGCTTTAAACAATTCCAGCTGTATATCAACTGGTAAATTAAATTGTCTGCATTTACTAATCAATGAATACATAGCCCTTGTAGCTTGCTGTTTACATAGCCCTTGTAGCTTGCTGTTTACATAGCCCTTGTAGCTTGCTGTTTACATAGCCCTTGTAGCTTGCTGTTTACATAGCCCTTGTAGCTTGCTGTTTACATAGCCCTTGTAGCTTGCTGTTTACATAGCCCTTGTAGCTTGCTGTTTACATAGCCCTTGTAGCTTGCTGTTTACATAGCCCTTGTAGCTTGCTGTTTACATAGCCCTTGTAGCTTGCTGTTTACATAGCCCTTGTAGCTTGCTGTTTTAATTATAATTCTAATGTGGGTGTGATAATTTGGCAGCTGGTAATATGACAGTAGAAACAATCATCATCTTAACATGGGCAAGGTAGAATTCAAAAGCGCGCGCGCGCACACACACACACACACACACACACACACATTTTGTAAAATGCAGTGCGTGTGTGTGTGTGTGTGTATGACGTTAGGAAAACTATTCTGCTTAACATTGACAAGCTAGAATTAACCCCAACCCACACACACACATGCACACACAGTTTATAAAATGTAGTGCGTGTGTGTGACTGTGTGTATGACGTTAGGAAAATATTCAGCTTAACATTGTCAAGCTAGAAACTAACCCCAACCCACACACACACATGAGTTTGTAAAATGTATGTGTGTGTGTGTTAGTGAGTGTACGTAAGTGTATGTGCGTGCGTGTGTGTGTGTGTGTGTGTGTGTGTGTGTGTGTGTGTGTGTGAGTATGTGTGTGTGTCCCTTCTACTTGGCGGAAAATTCATAGGGCATTAACAAGATTTATCAGCTTAACATTGACAAGCTAGAATTCAACACACACACTCATGGTTTGTAAAATGCAGTTCTTTTGTCATGATAAAGGTGAGCAAGATACGCATACACAAACACTCATTCCCACTATCCCATACACACATACACTCACAGATTTTCACTCAGATCAACACACATACACACACATCACCGCTTGTCCACACACACAAACACAAGTCTGTGTGCGTGTTTGTGTGTGTGTCCGTTCCTTCACTAATGACATTATAATATGCCGCGTCCCATACAGTACGTCAAGACACGACAACGGCCGATGTTAGCCGATTTAACAACTTTTTGCCGAATCGACACGTTTGACACGAGGCTCGCCAGACAAGAATAGCCGCACGTCACTCACACGTCACTCACACGTCACTCACGACACATTTACGTCTGCCACACGTTAACTCGTGACCCTATTACGATGTCAGTACGACACACACGTCCGCGCAACACGTTCACAGTACGCTAAGTTGGATGTTGTTAGGATGTTAGCCGTCTGCCAGACGAGCAGCATATGTGCTGCGGAAGTGTGTTGCACGATACATACGTGTGTCACCCGACAGGGTCGACTCCTACCACAGAAGCACGAGCAAGTACCCAACCCTATATAAAGGTCGGGGGCCGTAGACCCCACACAGTCTACCCATAGGTGGGCACTAACGCGATAATGTAACGCGTTAACGATTTCGGGTTAACGTTTATCGGATAAATTTTGTTCCAGCTTTAAAGAATTAACGGTAACGGTAACGGTAACGTCGGTAACGTCGATACTTTTTGTTCCAAAATAGCGATAATCGTTAATTAACCCGCTGAGTGCCAGGGACGCATATATACGTCCTCGCCGAAAAATAATCGTAGCAGCGAAACGACTGCACCTATGACTTTCATATTTTTATCACATGTACCTTACCCTTTAGGCTACCCACCACAAAAATCCAAAATCCCTCCTCCCACCCACTCGCTGACTGTCGGTCCCGTCAGAAGGATAAAAATGGAAAATCTGTGGCGGCGAAACGACTGCACCAATCGGTTCCATATTTGTGTGACAAGTCCCTTACCATTCTGCCTTCCCCCCACCACACCCCCAACCGCCTCCCACCACCCACTTCTAGCGTATCCGTACGAAGAAAAGGAAAAAGAGGAAAATCCGTGGTGGCGAAACTACCTCACCAATCTCTCCCAACTTGATAGATTTAGCAAAAAAAAAAAAAAAAAAAAACTCTGGCACTGGCAGAAGCACACCGTCAAAATTGGCTGGCACTCAGCGGGTTAATTGCCAAACAGGCAGAAATCCGCAGAATAGTCAATAAATAGGTAAACTAAAAGCAGAACCGAACCCTCGTAATGTCAGGTGTTTTTTGTTTCTAATAAAATAATGATAGCATTGCTGCATTTAAGATTTTTTATTTAAAATATGATAAATATCCATATCTTCGATAAAAAACGATACTAAAGAAGTAACGATATCGTTATCGAAAGGATCGGATTTAGCGATTTAACGATTTTACGATTTAACGGTAACGAGCGATAAATGTATCGCCGGTTATTGGTTACCGGTTAACGAAGTTAAGGTTTTCGTTAACGAAATAACGGTTAACGAAATTAAGGTTTTTGGTTATCGTGCCCACCTATGAGTCTACCACATCAAAGGTGCCGCCTAGACACCTGACACCTGGCCATTGAGTTCACTCAGTACAGTAACTATTCATAGAACTGTTTATATCACACTATATATAATATATATATATACAGTCTATAATATAATATATATTATATACCGTAATATAATACAAATAAAATGAAATATAGATTAATATAAATTATAATAATATAAATATAAAAATAATTAATAATAAAAACACTACTATATATATATATATATATATATATATATATATATACAATATAGATATATATAATTTAAATATATATTAATAATACTCAACTAAATGAATAATCAAGACCATATATATATAATATATATATATATATATATATATAATATATATATATATATATATATATATATAATATATATTATATATATATATATATATATATATATATATATATATATATAATATATATAATATATAATATAATATATATTATATTAATATATAATCATAATAATATAAAAATTTAAAACCAATAATAATAATAAAACACTTTAACTCACCTGTTATGCCCAGGTTAAAAACGATTGCTGCACGTCCGAAAACCGATCGACATACGTCAGCAGCACGTCCAAAATTTAAGTTTTTTTTCCCCCGACCATCAAAAACAGTCGGCTGAAAAATAGTGCATACACTAATTATTGGCCGACTTCACGGACCTGTCTGCGGGCACCCCGTCCAGTTCCAGATCAACTCGAGTAGAGCCGATTGATTTACACGATGTTACTCGTTCATGGACGATTTATCAAACATTCAAATATTTTGAAATGATCGGCTCTTGTCGGTCTTTACGTACTGTATGGGACGCCCGCTTTAGGAATAAGTAGCCCCTAATCAGGTATCAACCACTCCCACTCTCTCTCTCTCTCTCTCATATGAAGTTAATGTAAGCACTTTCTTGGTGTAGCCTATAGCCTATATGTTATTCATTGGTATGCTCGCTATCATCCATAATACATTACCTCATATTTATGCACATTTAATTGTAAAATATACTAAGCTTGATATATTTTAATGTTTTCTATTGTCCTGTAACATTAAATCAGATTCTATATACACGCATAGTTCAATATATCACAAAAACAAGATGTCTTATATGAGGGGTTCAGGCAGAGCGTGGAGACTGTGACGTCACTCATTCACAGGTACCTGCGCGTGGGTTGACCCTATATTCTCTGGACCCTGGTATAAACTATGACGAAGCTAAGCTAGTAAAATGCGAAACTGACACACGTAAACGGAGATGTTTTGAATCGGCTCATATTGTTTTAAACGACACCATGAACTTGAATAATGGCTTCTTTTCTTTAGCCAAACCCTTAGCTATAATGTTAACGAACATACAACCAGGCTAGGTGACTCTTTCCCATATTGTTCATGCGGTATTTTGTTTCATTTAATTTCATATTGCTACACCAATGATTTAATTTTGTTTAGCTGTTTTCTCAGAGCTTGGACTATATATAAGTTGACTGTACTTCCATATATGTTGTATTCCTGAAGAAGCCGTAGAAGGCGAAACGTTGAATAAACCTGTGACAATATCTGCTCATGACTGTGTTTTTAACCATGAATGTTGCAGCCTACGCTGTTTCTTTCTTAGATAATATTAAGTTTTAGAAAGTACTATGCGAATCAATGATGTCATGGAGATAATTTAAGCCACTTTGAGTCTCCAAAGTCTGCCTTAGTTGATGATAATAATGTAGCTTTAGACCAAATATAAACACATAACGGTAACGTCTTGAAGGGGTTAGGAGTCAAGAGCCTTGGTGGAACTGCAGCATCAAAGGTTCAAACATATTGCCTGCTGCAACCAATATTTACAATATCACCTTCAGTAGAACTTGGATCTTAACTTTTAAAAAGTGTGCAATAAGCCTCATGACATTCATAGCACGAATACCTACACAGTATACACAGTATATATACTATCTATCTAGCTATTGCCGGGCGTTGTGATCTCCGAAGGGATGGCCACGAACAAAACATCCCCATGCACTTCTGTCCCTAGTCAGTCGACGTACTGTACCTCCTCCCATCCATCACCTCTTTCACGCATATACTTATTAACTCCATCCTTCCACCTCTCCCTTTCTGTCCTTCCACTTCACTCTCATACACTCTCTTTTCACACTTTTCAGCACATCTACATCCACACCACACCTCGCTCGTACTTCCTCATTCGTCTGGCTATCCCTCCATGTAACTCCGCACACACTTTTCAAGTAACTCATTTCCACCCTTCTCTATTGGTTTGAGTCTCTCCACCAACGTCCATGCTTCGCTCCCGTAAGTCAATGTCGGGATTACCACACTGTCATGCAAGGACTTCTTTACTAAATATACACAGTGAGTATAATTATGTACTATATATATATATATATATATATATATATATATACATACAGTATATACTGTATACTGATACTGTATACTCCACACTGATATTTGGTATTGATAAATACGCTCAATGTAATGATTTACATTTCACACTGATATTTGGTATTGATAAATACGTTCAATGTAATGATAATAATAATATATATATTGGTAAAGCCAGGTAATAAATTGTCTTTAATACATACGAGGTTGAAAGAAATGGCAATTTCTGCGTTGGAAATTTTATTATTCAAAGTTTCCAGGTCCCTGATGAGTTTTCGCTGGGTGGCAGGAAGTAGATGAAGGAGATGAGCAAAATTCATGGTGGTACAGGGTTACATTAAAGTACATGAAGATACAGGATATACGACGCGTTTCACTGGACAACCAGCATTATCAAGTAAGGAAGGAATGATATAAAAGGTAAACAGGAAGGGTATATATAGAGGGTGGAGGATCTGAGGAGGCGGAAAACAGGGGGCAAAAGTCTGCTATTGGTGGAAGGGTAAACTAGGAGAGAGAAAGGGGGTAACCGCTTCACGCATGCGCACTGGATGCGGGATGGTGGTCGGTAGGTGGGGTCGAAGCTGATTGGCTGCGTGTCGAGGGGCGTGGCCTAAGTTGTGTGGCGCCTGCAGAAGACGAAGCTGAAGGAGGTAGCGCGGGGGGCTGCGTCAAGGGCACCGGGGGGCGAGGAGGGGTGTTAGGTCCTGTAGGGTAGTGCCTTTTGGCAGAAGGAAGGATCTGAAGGTCCAGAGTTTGGTTGTTGATGTGGGGATGTAAGGCTTGGATATATAAAGCTTCGAGTATAGGTAATCTCCTTGAGTCACTTTCTTTATCGAGTATGGTGGTGTTTCTCTAACTCGTTGCGTGTGAGGTGAGGGTGGTTAGGGGTGAGATAGTGGTCTTTGATGGCTCCAGCCTGAAGGTGAAGAGTTAACCGACGTGAAAGACGAGTCTGCGTCATACCAATATAGGAATGAGGTCCACAGTCCTCATAATTACAGGTATGTTGGTAAATGACGTGATCGTCGGTCATCGGGCTCTTTATCTTGGTGGAGGCTGGTTTGTTGCGGAGAACGAGGTTGGATGTCTTGGGGGATTTGTAATAAATTATTAATTTGATTTTGTTTTCCGGGTTGGTTGGTGGACATGCTTGGAGATTATTTCTTTTAAGACGGCCTCGTCATTTTTGTGTTCAGAGGACATGTAATTGCGGTAGAAGATCTTAATTTCATTGGGGGGGGTCAATGTTGGGAGGGCTTTGGGTGTACCATTTTTCAAGATGGTGGTTGATGGTGCTGGAGATGTCGGAGTTGGAGTATCCGTTATTTACTAAAACTTGGGATAGTCTTTTTAGTTCCTGGTGGGTGTCGGCCCAGGTAGAGCAGTGCGTGAGGGCTCTCCTAACATAGGCGGAGATGGAGGATAGAAGATAACGGCGGGGGCATTCACTATCGCCGTTGAGGCATTGTCCTGTGTTAGTTGGTTTAATGTAGATGGTGGTTTTGAACCCATGGTCGTTCAGAGCTACGAAGACCTCCTCAACAAAGGCCTCAACTGCCACTACAGCTCCAAACCTGGCCCCCACCGGAAACGCCTAGAAACGGAAATCCTCCTGGACGACATCCTACGACTCAAGAAGGATGGCAAGGTCACCACTACTCCCGCCCTACAACCTACTCTCCTCGCTGAAGCCGCCAAAATCAGAGGAACTCACCATAGCAAAATACTCAACAAACAACACTTCCAAGCTGCCAAACTATTAAGAGACAACCCCAACATCATCATCCGTCGTGCGGATAAAGCTTCCTGCCTCGTGATCCATGACAAGGAGGAATATCTTAGAAAAATGGACGTCATCTTAAGTGACAACACTAAATTTAAAAAGATCACCCGCAACCCAACCGACGAAATCAAATGTATTGCCAACACCACCATCACCGCCATCAACGCCAAACAAGGAGGGATCCACCTTAAAAAACTCGTCGGAGAATACACCCCTGGTTATGCGTACGGAAACATCAAAACACACAAACCTGGGAACCCCCTCCGCCCCATCATCTCCCAGATCCCCACTGCCACCTACCAGATCGCCAAGGCCCTGAACAACCTCCTCACCCCCTACGTGCCCAGCCAATTCAACCTTAACTCAGCCCACGATTTCTTGGAAATTTTACGAGACGCCCCCCGTAACAACAACCACACAATCGCCTCTCTCGACGTAGAAAGCCTGTTCACCAACATGCCAGTGGATAGGACCATTGACATGATTCTACGTCGAATTTATCATTGCCCTGATACACCTACACTGGACATCCCGGAGAAGGCCCTGAAAACACTACTGGAGCTTTGTACCAAGGAGGCCCCCTTCCTTTGCCCCCGGGGCAACATGTACAAGCAGATAGACGGTGTGGCGATGGGCAGCCCCCTAGGAGCTCTTTTTGCGAACTTTTTCATGGGTACTATCGAGGAAGAGCTCCTAGCTGCCCAACGACCCGCCGTCTACTGTAGATACGTGGATGACATCTTCGTGCAAATCAAGGACCTCCACGAACTACAGGAACTCCAGCGTCGCTTCATGACCTCCTCCGGACTTAACTTCACCTTTGAAAAATCTAACAATGGACAACTCCACTTCCTCGACATCCTCGTAGCTCTGAACGACCATGGGTTCAAAACCACCGTCTACATTAAACCAACTAACACAGGACAATGCCTCAACGGCGATAGTGAATGCCCCCGCCGTTATCTTCTATCCTCCATCTCCGCCTATGTTAGGAGAGCCCTCACGCATTGCTCTACCTGGGCCGACACCCACCAGGAACTAGAAAGACTATCCCAAGTTTTAGTAAATAACGGATACTCCAACTCCGACATCTCCAGCACCATCAACCACCATCTTGAAAAATGGTACACCCAAAGCCCTCCCAACATTGACCCCCCCAATGAAATTAAGATCTTCTACCGCAATTACATGTCCTCTGAACACAAAAATGACGAGGCCGTCTTAAAAGAAATAATCTCCAAGCATGTCCACCCAACCAACCCGGAAAACAAAATCAAATTAATAATTTATTACAAATCCCCCAAGACCTCCAACCTCGTTCTCCGCAACAAACCAGCCTCCACCAAGATAAAGAGCCCGATAACCGACGATCACGTCATTTACCAACATACCTGTAATTATGAGGACTGTGGACCTCATTCCTATATTGGTATGACGCAGACTCGTCTCTCACGTCGGTTAACTCTTCACCTTCAGGCTGGAGCCATCAAAGACCACTATCTCACCCCTAACCACCCTCACCTCACACGCAACGAGTTAGAGAAACACACCACCATACTCGATAAAGAAAGTGACCCAAGGAGATTACCTATACTCGAAGCTTTATATATCCAAGCCTTACATCCCAACATCAACAACCAAAATCTGGACCTTCAGATCCTTCCTTCTGCCAAAAGGCACTACCCTACAGGACCTAACACCCCTCCTCGCCCCCCGGTGCCCTTGACGCAGCCCCCCGCGCTACCTCCTTCAGCTTCGTCTTCTGCAGGCGCCACACAACTTAGGCCACGCCCCTCGACACGCAGCCAATCAGCTTCGACCCCACCTACCGACCACCATCCCGCATCCAGTGCGCATGCGTGAAGCGGTTACCCCCTTTCTCTCTCCTAGTTTACCCATCCACCAATAGCAGACTTTTGCCCCCTGTTTTCCGCCTCCTCTGATCCTCCACCCTCTATATATACCCTTCCTGTTTACCTTTTATATCATTCCTTCCTTACTTGATAATGCTGGTTGTCCAGTGAAATGCGTCGTATATCCTGTATCTTCATGTACTTTAATGTAACCCTGTACCACCATGAATTTTGCTCATCTCCTTCATCTACTTCCTGCCACCCAGCGAAAACTCATCAGACACCTGGAAACTTTGAATAATAAAATTTCCAACGCAGAAATTGCCATTTCTTTCAACCTCGTATGTATTAAAGAATATATATATATATATATATATATATATATATATATATATATAATTATAGATATATATATACATACAGTATATACTGTATATATAATTATATATATATATATATATATATATATATATATATATATATAATGTTTATTGGATGACAAATATAGCTGACAGGGCTAGGATTCGAACCATATAGGCAAGAGGCCCAGCCACCTACACCATCACGAGAGTTAAAAGAAGGAATATGATACTTCTACCAGTATTCATTCCCAACTCGACTGTGATGGGGGGAAGACATGTATTTAATCGAAATCCGGCTGGCCTAAGCATGACAAGTTGTTTATTGGATGACAAATATAGCTGACAGGGCTAGGATTCGAACCATATAGGCAGGAGGTCCAGCCACCTAAACCATCACGAGAATTTAAAAGAAGGAATTTGATACTTCTACCAGTATTCCTTCCCCTCCCCCCATCAGAGTCGAGTTGGGAAGGAATACTGGTAAGAGTATCAAATTCCTTCTTTTAACTCTCGTGATGGTGTAGGTGGCTGAATCTCGTGCCGATATGGTTCGAATCCTAGCCCTGTCAGCTATATTTGTCATCCAATCAACATCTTGTCATGCTTAGGGCAGCCGGATTTCGATTAAATACATGTCTGCCCCCTTATCAGAGTCGAGTTGGGAAGGAATAAAGGTAGCAGTATCAAATTCCTTCTTTGAACTCTCGTGATGGTGTAGGTGGCTGGACCTCCTGCCTATATGGTTCAAATCCTACCCCTGTTAGCCATATTTGTCATCCAATAACCAACTTGTTATGCTTAGGCCAGCCGGATTTCGATTCAATACATGTCTACCCCCTCATCAGAGTCGAATTGGGAATGAATACTGGTAGAAGAATCACATTCCTTCTTTTAACTCTCGTGATGGTGTAGATGGCTGGACCTCCTGCCTATATGGTTTGAATCCTACCCCTGTCAGCTATATATATATATATATATATATATATATATATATAGAGAGAGAGAGAGAGAGATTAGGGAAAATATTCTAAGCATGAAATGTTCTTTATGCATAATTCCAAATGTTACCTGTTACAGAGATACTGCATATTGCAAATGGTCCTTTTTTCAGTATGTCCCCTTAAAAATGGCTTAGCAACCACGCCCCCATCTAACTTTAATTATGTTACCATGTTATTATCAAGATATTTTAATTCTAAAAATGGCAAAATTATTATAAACATAATAGCTCACTTAAGACCTACAGGTAACTATTTGACATGGAAGAGTCCAATACAGCGTACAGGGATGGACACTATATAAAACCTCCAATACTTCTTAAACAGTTGCCATTTCGAATTTTAGTTATGGAACATTTTATGCTTAACAAATTTAATCATCTATGTAATCATATCCTGAGGTGTGGCACATGTATTTCCGGACACCATATATATATATATATATATATATAACATCATCATCATCATCAGCCACTATAGGAGTCCACTCCAGGACAAAGGCTTCCCTTAACCTTTTCCATGACTCCTGAGACTATGCCAGCCGTTGCCATATTACCCCTGCAGTCTTTTCTATTTCATCTCTCCACCTCCTGTCTGGTCTTCTCCTATTACGCTTTCCTTCTCTTGGGGTACAGTTAGTTTGTCTTTTTCTCATATATACAGTATATATATGTATATATGTTTTAATCTCTCAGTGTGGTTTGAACCGCCGACCGACAGGACGATAGCCGACGCTTTAACCAACTCAACCACGGCAGTCTAGACTGCCATGGTGGAGTTGGTTAAAGCGTCGGCTATTGTCCTGATGGTTGGCGGTTCGAACCCCACTGAGAGATTAAAACATTTAGTGGCTCATGTGTATTTGTGATATATACTTAATGTCAAGACTTAGGATCGTATAGTGGATTTAGGAATTAGTTACAAGACAAGTAAAGGGTAATGGATTATCTGCCTAAGGGGGAAGCATTGAGATCGTCTCACCTTTGTTGTTAATTCACATGCTATATATTGTCTACATAATAATGATAATGGCCGCCAGTGAATATATATAGACTTAGCTGGTTAGTGGAGCATGTTGATGGATAGTAGGTGCTGGGATGTTTAATATATGTGACGATAGATGTGGCCGATCGCCGGTGTTGCTGGTAAGGGTTGTTGTCCTTTATAGGGAGATATCTTAGAACCTCAGCTTGGTAACAAGTGAAGCTAGACATGCGCAATCATTCTCGATGCTGCTAACGTTCCTCATATTACTTTAATTACTATATTAAATAGTACTTAATACTTATGGAATACTATATTCTCAAATTAACTCTTTATAGAATATATGTACACCATAGCCTATACCTTAATTACCCCTTATATATTATTCATCTGATATACAAACCCAATTAACTTTACATGATACTTTGTGTATATACAGAATTATAGATCCCATTTTTAACCAATCCCAACTGGAAATAGAAAGGTCTATCGTGGGGGGCATAAATGCACCCACACCTGCCAGACCCCTCTAAACGCTCTGGACCACGGCCTGTCACTCTTACTATCAACTTTTTGCAATATTCGTTGCCTTTCCTCTAGTTTTCACTCTGTAGAACACCATCTCTCCTCCTCCAAACCTGATCTTCTTTTCCTCACCGAAACACAGGTATCTGAGACAACTTCCAGCAGCCCATTCTCTGTATCCTCCTACTTTCAAAGCCAAAGGCGGATGTTGTGCATACGTGCACAACAAACTCACTTGCTTTCGTGTTCCCGATTTCGACTCTCTGAATTCTCAACTTTATGGCTCAAACTATCCTGTCATTCTCATACTAAATATTTCTGAGCTGTCTATCTTTCTCCTAACTCTACCGACTTTCCCAAATGCTTTTACTATCTAAACTCTAATGTGGGACACATTCTATCTATCTTTCCCTTCTCTGAAATCTCCATCTTAGGAGATTTTAACGTTCACCACCGCCAATGGCTCTCCTCTCACTCTACTGACCAACCTAGAGAACAAGCCTACGTCTTTTCTATCATAAATTACCTAGAGCAGCTGGTCCAGCAACCCACCCGTATTCTGGATCCCATCGGAGATCGGCCCAACATTCTTGACTTATTTTTTAATTCTAACCCTTCTTCTTATACTGTCAATCTTTTCTCTCCTTTGGGCTCCTCCGACCATAAATTTATCTCTGTCACCTGTCCTATCTCTTCAGTACGGCCATCCGATCCTCCCAGCCGGCGGTGCTTGTGGCACTTGCGCTCTGCCGACTGGGACGCTCTCCGGCAATGCTTCTTTGATTTCCCATGGAATGACTTCTGCTTTCATGGCCGAGGACCCGAGGAGAGTGCTGAACACATTACCGAGGTATTCCTCTAGGGCATGGAAGCGTACATTCCATTTTCTTTCTCTCAGACTAATGCAAACAAATCTTGGTTTACTCACGCTTGTTCTACTGTTGTCCACAACAAGGAGGAAACATTCACACGGTACCGACGCCTTACAACTCAAGAATCTCATTCTTCCTATGTTTCTGTAGGGAATCAAGCCAAATCTGTTCTTCGACTTGCCAAGAACTCTTTCATCAATAATTAATGCACTGAACTATCCAACTCTAGCTCTTCCCAAGCTTTCTGGCATCTAGCCAAAAACCTCTCCAACAACTTTTGTTCTTCATCTTTCCCTCCCCTTTTCCACTCTGATGGCACAACCATCACTTCTTCCTCTGACAAAGCTGAACTCTTTACTCAAACTTTTGCCAGAAACTCTACCTTGGATGATTCCGGTGCTATTCCTCCCTCTCCACCCCTTCTCTCCAACTTATGCCTAATATCCTAATCTCTTCTAAATATGTACTTTCTACCCTCTCTGGGCTTAATAGTAAAAAGGCGTACGGTCCGGACGGTGTTCCTCCTGTTGTACTTAAAAACTGTGCTTCGTGCTTACCCCCTACCTAGGTAAACTCTTTCGTCTCTGTCTCTCCTCCAATGTCTTTCCTTCTTGCTGGAAGTTTGCTCTCATTCAACCTGTCCCAAAGAAGGGTGACCGCTCTCAACCCTCCAACTATCGTCCAATTGCTCTCATCTCTTGTATCTCTAAAGTTTTTAAAACTATTCTTGCTTCCAAATTTCTTAAGCATTTCTCTTCTCATAATCTGCTTTCAGATCGCCAGTATTGCTTCTTTAAGGTTCGCTCTACTGGTGATCTTCTTTCATATCTTACTAAATCTTGGTCATCAAACTTTCGGGACTTCGGTGAAACTTTTTCTGTTGCACTAGACATATCGAAGGCCTTCGATAGTCTGGCACAAATCTTTAAATTCCAAACTGCCCTCCTTCGGTTTCTGCCCCTCCATCTTTGCCTTTGTCTCTAATTTCCTTTCCGGCCATTCCATAGCTGCAGTTGTGGATGGCCATTGCTCATTTCCTCATCCTATCAACTCTGGTGTTCCTCAGGGTTCTGTTCTATCTCCTATTTTCTTTCTAATTTTCGTAAATGATCTTCTCAACTGTACATCCAGTCTAATCCATTCAAATTATGCAGACGACTCTACCTTACACCACTGAATTAGTCTTCCAGAACGCCCCAGCCAAAAGTCCCTCAAAGGTAAACGTAATGTAGCCATAAAATACTTATCTTCTTATCTAGCTACTATTTCCAATTGGGGTAGAGAAAACTTTGCTGCATTTATGATTCATAAACTCAATTTATCCGTCAGGAACCTCCAGAGGACTATCCCTTATTCTTCAACAATACAAAAAACAACCCTTCATCTTCTCTCAATGTTCTTGGTGTATCTTTTTCTTCTGCTCTCGCTTAGAAAGACAATATTATCAGTCTCGCTAAGGCAACCTCCCAGAAGCTGGGTGTGCTCAACCGCCTCAAGGGGTTCTTTATCCCTGCGCAGCTTCTTGCTCTGTATAGGGACACAGTGCATCCTTGTATTGAGTATTGTTCACATGTGTGGGGAGGTTCCTCTCACACCGCACTTCTAGATAGAGTAGAAAGGAAAGCCTTTCATATCATTAACTCCCGTCCACTCACCAACTCTCTGCAATCTCTCTCTCTTCGCCGCAATGTTGCATCTCTCGCTATTCTATCGCGACTACAACAATCAGTGTTCCTCGGAGGTTTCCCAGTGTATACCACCTTCTCTACATAGGGTACGCAGTACCCGCCTTGCCACACAATCCCACCCCTACTCTGTGCAACTTTCCAACCCAAGAGTAAAACGCTATTCTCAGACTTTCTTCTATTCAACTACTGAGCTCTGGAACTCTCTCCCAGAATCAGTCTTTCCTCTTCCTATGACTTAAATTGCTTCAAACTCTGTGTGTCCAGGCATTTTAGCTCGAACGACCCTTGATTTCGGCCCTGTCACTCTTTAAAATCTGGGGGAAGCACTCGCTGCAGGCAGCTATGCCTTTTGTCTCCCTCATTCACATAGAAAAAAAACAAAAAATATATATATACCGGGATATAGGCCTATACAGTATATATATATATATATACATTTATATATATATATATGTATATATACATATATATATATATATATATATATATATATATTCTTTAATACATACGAGGTTGAAAGAACTGGCAATTTCTGCGTTGGAAATTTTATTATTCAAAGTTTCCAGGTCTCTGATGAGTTTTCGCTGGGTGGCAGGAAGTAGATGAAGGAGATGAGCAAAATTCATGGTGGTACAGGGTTACATAAATGTAAATGATGATACAGGATATACGATGCGTTTCACTGGACAACCAGCATTATCAAGTAAGGATGGAATGATATAAAAGGTAAACAGGAAGGGTATATATAGAGGGTGGAGGATCAGAAGAGGCGAAAAACAAGGGGCAAAAGTCTACTATTGGTGGAGGGGGATTCTGGGAAAGAGAAAGGGGGGAACCGGAAAACAAAATCAAATTAATAATTTATTACAAATCCCCCAAGACCTCCAACCTCGTTCTCCGCAACAAACCTGCCTGCACCAAGATAAAGAGCCCGATGACCGACGATCACGTCATTTAGCAACATACCTGTAATTATGAGGACTGTGGACCTCATTCCTATATTGGTATGACGCAGACTCGTCTTTCACGTCGGCTAACTCTTCACCTTCACGCTGGAGCCATCAAAGACCACTATCTCACCCCTAACCACCCTAACCTCACATGCAACGAGTTAGAGAAACACACCACCATACTCGATAAAGAAAGTGACTCAAGGAGATTACCTATACTCGAAGCTTTATATATCCAAGCCTTACATCCCAACATCAACAACCAAACTCTGGACCTTCAGATCCTTCCTTCTGCCAAAAGGCACTTTCCTACAGGACCTAACACCCCCCCTCGCCCCCCGGTGCCCTTGACGCAGCCCCCCGCGCTACCTCCTTCAGCTTCGTCTTCCGCAGGTGCCACACAACTTAGGCCACGCAGCCAATCAGCTTCGACCCCACCAACCGACCACCATCCCGCATCCAGTGCGCATGCGTGTAGCGGTTCCCCCCTTTCTCTTTCCCAGAATCCCCCTCCACCAATAGTAGACTTTTGCCCCTTGTTTTTCGCCTCCTCTGATCCTCCACCCTCTATATATACCCTTCCTGTTTACCTTTTATATCATTCCATCCTTACTTGATAATGCTGGTTGTCCAGTGAAACGCGTCGTATATCCTGTATCATCATTTACATTTATGTAACCCTGTACCACCATGAATTTTGCTCATCTCCTTCATCTACTTCCTGCCACCCAGCGAAAACTCATCAGAGACCTGGAAACTTTTAATAATAAAATTTCCAACGCAGAAATTGCCATTTCTTTCAACCTTGTATGTATTAAAGAAAATGTATTACCTGGCTTTACTAACATATATATATATATATATATATATATATATATATATATATATATATATATATATATATACATATATACAGTATATATATATATATATAATATATATATATATATATATATATATATATACCGGATATATATATATATAGATAGATAGATATATATATATATATATATATATATATATATATATATATATATATATATATACAACTTCTGCAATGGAGCTTCCTCTTGGGAATCGAAGTCTCACAAGGAAAAGGAGAACCAGTGTAGTAGCAAACATCTTTATATTTTTATTGGTTACCGAACGTTTTAGAGAAATCAGTCTCCATCTTCAGTGGATCTAAAATAGATGAAATGTTTACATAAGAAACAAAACAAATACCATAGTTATGAGCTTACCGGGTTAAGATGCCAGTGTGTCGGGATAGCTTTGATTGCATCTATCTTTCTACATTTACACAACTGTCATAACACAATTTATCTATTGTTCCCTCGAGAGTATCACTGCCTGGAACACTTTTTATATACCTCTTTCATACGAGTTGAGCTTAGATAACTGTGTGCGTGTGTAAGTAGTAATAATAATATTAAAAGAGTACTCTTTGTTTAAATTTGTTGTTACTTCTTCATATTTTGTAATTATTTGTCTTTATATTATATGTATTCATTGTCGATAGTATCAATTGCTTGCTTTTGCGATTTCCTTAGTTTATTTGTGCGATAAATGTAGGTTATTTGTAGGGTAGTTATTGATAGGGGTCACTTGAGGCATGCTATGCTTACAGGTACCTACCCGATAGCACTATCGTTAGTGAGTGCTGTACTGTACTTTATATATTATTTTGTAATAGTATAGATATCTTTTCAATATTTGTATTTTGTACTATTGTTAATGTCTTGTCATGTTGCAAATTTGATTTTAAATGAATATTTTGACATTTAACATGTAGTTTCTTTATTCATGCAGAGTTTAGTCAAATTTACCAGAACGTCCCGGACTTCCCAAATTTGACTAATTCCTTGAACGTGACGATAGTGCGTTGTTATATGTGCGATTAGTTTGCTTGGGAAACAGATTAACTTGCTCATGTAGTAATGTACACCCTATGTGGTGGATTGTGTTCTTTTATTTCATAAATTTAATTTTAGTAAGCGTTGTTTCCACATAGCGATTTTGATAATTTAATTTGACTTTATATTGTCCTTGTCCCAATTTTGGTTTGTTTAGTTTGCAAGTTTTACATTTTAATACCTACAGTAAGAGATCCTGTAGTAAGAGAGAACGGTTATCTCTTATTTGGATGTCATTTTGGTGCCATACTTATCAAAGAAATGGATGATATTCTATTTTTGGTTCTATAGAACTTAGATCCAAAGAGCAAGCAATCTATCCTCTACCATTATTGATAATTGTGTACAATGGTTATGGATGTATTTGAGTGTAAAGGAAGGCAAAATACACCAGTGGCATTCCAATGGTTTCTACATATACCCACTCACAGTCGACACATGTTGGTCAATGGTTTCTACATATACCCACTCACAGTCGACACATGTTGGTCAATTACGACATATACCCACTCACAGTCGACACATGTTGGTCAATTACTACATATACCCACTCACAGTCGACACATGTTGGTCAATTACTACATATACCCACTCACAGTCGACACATGTTGGTCAATTACTACATATACCCACTCACATCGACACTCACATGTTGGTCAATTACTACATATACCCACTCACAGTCGACACATGTTGGTCAATTACTACATATACCCACTCACAGTCGACACATGTTGGTCAATGGTTTCTACATATAGCCACTCACAGTCGACACATGTTGGTAAATTACTTATGTATTCGTCGTAAGCTCTGTTTTGCCAGTTTCTGTCATTCACATGTATTCGGGTGGCCCACATAGTATAAATATCTCGATCTTACTATATCACACTCATTCCCATTATTAGATTATATTCATGACTCGTTTAATTTTTGTCATCATTTGTTTATATTGATTTTCTTATAAGCTTCTAAAAAATACATAATTCATTTCGGACATCTATACACATTCATTTGTATAATTCATCACCTTCGATTATTCTTCAATATTTCGTGCTTCTCTTGTAATCTCCACCTCTTTCTGTCTTCACCTCCACCTTCCCTTGTTCTCACGCAATCCCCTTACCTCGCTTATCTCAATTAACAAAATTTGATCACAATGCACTCCCACACATACCAACCTTCCCCTCTCATTCCCCACCCCCAACCCACCACACACACTCACTCACACCTACATAGCTGACAATCAGGAAACTCGATGTAAACCACATTGGCAGATAGTTATCATTCTCAGTTAATCCACCCATCACACTCTCCCTGCATTGTTTTTGTATTTAACCTTTAACAGGGGAAGAGGGTTGTAGGAACGCTAAAAGCAGTAACAAGAAATAGGGTGGTCAGTATGGAAGTGAAGAAGTCCTTGCATGACAGTGTGGTAATCCCGACACTGACTTATGGAAGCGAAGCATGGACGTTGGTTGAGAGACTCAGACCAAGAGTGAGAGCAGTGGAAATGAATTACTTAAGGAGTGCGTGCGGAGTTACATGGAGGGATAGACAGACTAATGAGGAAGTAAGAAGGAGGTGTGGTGTGGAGGTAGATGTGCTGGAAAGTGTGAAAAGGAACAACTTGAGATGGTTCGGCCATATGGAACGTATGAAAAGCGAGAGAATGACTAAGAGGGTGTACGAGAGCGAGGTGGAGGGACAGAGGGGGAGAGGTAGACCGAATATGAGGTGGAAGGATGGAGTGAGGAACTACATGAACGAAGGCGGTGCTGGTTGGGGGGAGGGGCGTCGACTGACTGGGGACAGAGGTGCATGGGGGCAGTTCGTTCGTGGCCACCCCTTCGGGGATCACGGCGTCAGGCAATAGATAGATAGATAGAAGTTGTAAACAAAATCAAATATCAAAGGTCCAATGAATGATTTGACAGATATTGGTATTCTTCATGTTTGTTATTACATTTTGACTACTCTATGCTTTAGTGTTGGCGCAGGCTGCTGTATAAAATAGTACATATAAACAAGATATACTGTGTATACTATCTTGCTGTTCTCATGTTAACAAGCGTGGAGAGGATAATAAAGTGTACGGAAGTTGCAATAGGAGAAGAACAGTGCGGTTTTAGGAGGGGAAGAGGGTGCGTGGATCAGATGTTTGCAGTAAGACAGTTATGCGAGAAGTATTTAGAGAAGCATAAGGAGATATTTTGGGCTTTTATGGACTTGGAAAAAGCGTATGATCGTGTGGACCGTGAAGCAATATGGAAGGTGTTAAGGATTTATGAAATAGGAGGAAATTTGTTAGAAGCAGTTAAGAGTTTTTATGAAGGGAGCAGAGCATGTGTGAGAGTAGGAAATGGTGAGTTGAGTGAATGGTTTGAGGTAAAGGTAGGTTTGCGACAGGGTTGTGTAATGTCACCATGGCTGTTTAATATGTTTATGGATGGTGTGGTGAGGGAGGTGAAAAGGAGAACTATGGGAAGAGGATTGGGTTTAGTAGGAAAGAATGGTAGAGATTGGGAGTTGAATCAGTTGCTGTTCGCTGATGACACAGCATTGGTGGCGGATTCTGATGAGAAACTGCAGCGGGTAGTCAAAGAGTTTGGTGTGGTTTGTGGAAGGAGGAAACTGAAGGTGAACGTCAATAAAAGTAAAGTAATGGTGTGTAATAGGGGAGAGCATAGGGTGAATCTAGATGTGAGGCTGGATGGGGAAATATTGGAACAAGTAAAGTGTTTTAAATATCTAGGAGGAACGATAAGCAGGAGTGGAGGTATGGAAGTGGAGGTAAAACAGAGAGTGTGTGAAGGAAGGAAGGTTTTCGGAGCAATGGGAAGTATGTGGAAGACGAGAAATCTCGGAGTGAAAGTAAAAAGTGCACTGTATCAAGGAATTGTTGTGCCAACAGTGATGTATGGGGCTGAGACATGGTCTCTGAAGAAAAAGGAGAAAAGAGGGATGGATGTGATGGAGATGAGCTGCTTGAGGAGTATGTGTGGAGTTACTCGTAGAGACAGATTGAGGAATGAAGAGATACGTAGGAGAGTGGGGCAGCAGGAACATTTGTCAGCCAGAGTGGACAGAAGGGTGCTGAGCTGGTATGGTCATGTTGAACGAATGGGAGATGAAAGGCTTACAAATAGAATATATGAGTCAGGTACAAGGGGAGATAGAAGGGCAGGAAGACCCCCATTGAGATGGAGAGACTGTGTAAGAAAGGCTTTGGATGATAGAGGAATGACTATAGATCAGGCAGGGGAAGTGGTGGTGGACAGGAGTAAATGGTGAATGCTTGTGAATAGTTGAGTGAACACGTGGTCATTTGGAGTAAGGGGTCGGGTGCAAGTTCGACTAGATAATAGTCCATCAGGCGCCTGGCCCGGGGGGACGATTAATATGAAGGGTGTGCCTGGAAATGTGGTGGGAGGGCTTGTGGCTTTGGCTCCGCTGCGTGTCTGCCTGCCGAGATCGGAACCTCTCCGGGTGGTCAGGGGCCGGGGGAGTGCTGGAGCGACCTTGGTAACCCTGGTCTCTGGGTCTTCTCCTGGGTGACCTGGATGTGTGTGAGTTTGTGTTTTTTATCTGTGTTTATTTTTTGTTTTACGTTGTTTTTGTGCTTCCCCTGTTCTTGCTCTGTCTTGAGTCGGCTACCCCCAAAATGGGGATTGGGCCTGAGCATATAGATAGATAGATAGTAAATATATCACATATATTGAATATCTAAAGATAAATGGAAAACCAGATAAATATTTAAAGGAATAGATACATAAAGGGAACTTAAAGAAGAATGAAAGTGCATTGAACGTAAATATATATTTCAACCAACCATTGATTTAGCCATTTGGCCACAAATCATTTACTTGAACATTTATGATTTAAACTAGTATACGCAATGCAAACAATATCAATGCACATCTTGTATGAAACAATCCTACACAACAATGGAAACAATATCAATGCACATCTTGTATGAAACAATCCTACACAACAATGGAAACAATATCAATGCACATCTTGTATGAAACAATCCTACACAACAATGGAAACAATATCAATGCACATCTTGTATGAAACAATCCTACACCACAATGGAAACAATATCAATGCACATCTTGTATGAAGCAATCCTACACAACAATGGAAACAATATCAGTGCACATCTTGTATGAAACAATCCTACACAACAATGGAAACAAAATCAGTGCACATCTTGTATGAAACAATCCTACACAACAATGGAAACAATATCAATGCACATCTTGTATGAAACAATCCTACACAACAATGGAAACAATATCAATGCACATCTTGTATGAAACAATCCTACACAACAATGGAAACAATATCAATGCACATCTTGTATGAAACAATCCTACACAACAATGCAAACAATATCAATGCACATCTTGTATGAAACAATCCTACACAACAATGGAAATAATATCAATGCACATCTTGTATGAAACAATCCTAGACAACAATCTCCCAAACCGTCAGTTTGTTATCGTACAACCATGATCCCCCACGACCATCCTCACACAACACACCAGCTGTTTTCAGACTCCAGCAACCACTTACGTACACAACTCGCATATTCACAGCAGGACTTGCACGCACATAACACACATATAAGCTAAATATATTATTCGCATGGAACTAACAAATATAATACATTTGGGTCGAATTTCTTGTAGTCTTGGCCTAATACAGCATTGCTGTATATATCACATATGTGTGTTTGGTTTCTTTCTTGTTTTCTTCTCTCTCTCTCTCTCTCTCTCTCTCTCTCTCTCTCTCTCTCTCTCTCTCTCTCTCTCTCTCTCTCTCTCTCTCTCTCTCTCTCTCTCTCTCCTATTGATACAGTGGCTGTCCTGATTCATCACATAAGACTGCTACAACGCCTCTCGCCATGCTATACTGTATCACCAAGGATATTGCCCAGCACTCCTTTGTAATATATATATATATATATATATATATATATATATATATATATATATACAGTATGTGTGTATAATGAAAATGCATATAAACACAAGAAAATATCTTTCCGAGGCACCAGTTACAGTTACAGACTTTAGAACTGTCTCCCCGGAGATATTGCTAATAGGGTAAGGAGGACTTCTTAAATGTTCACAGGTTTTCTAATCTATTGGATAAAAGATAATGGTAATTATTATTTTATCATTCAATGGTTGTAATAATAATAATAATAATAATAATAATAATAATAATGATTACTAATATTATTATTATTATTTACACGTTGACCAACGATATCTAGATAAGCTTTATTGTTATTATGTTGTCTATTTAATATTTATATAAATGAGCATCTCTATGTGAATTAACATATTTTTTATCAAACTATTCTTACGTATTCAAAAAGTGAGAATAGGGGAGCAGAGTACAACCAACATTTGTAGCAAAGTGTTTTAATATACTGTACACTACATATCCAACATCATTATCACCTAAAGTCAACATGTTCTCTCTTCACCCTCCCCCTTAGTGTCCCTCACTTGTCTCCCCAACTTTCCCTCACCCTCCCCTCCCTCCTACCCTCACCCTTCCGCCATGAATCATTTCAGTATAATATGTGATCAGTTCTTATCTCCTTCTTCTCCTCGTGAGGGTTATTGGACCATTAGCCTCACAATTACACTCTCTTCCAAAAAAAATTACTTCCATTTCAAGTTCGCAAGGCGATTACATATCATGGTTCTTGATTCTCCCAAGGTGATTGATGATTAAGTATGTGTTGTTGTTTAAAATTCCGCGGCATTGTGATGAGATAAAATTATAATTTATACTGTAAATTATAATTGCAATGAGAACTATGCAATCCTATATAAATATTATATATTGCTTAGTAACATAGACCTAAGGCTTACTTAGAACTTGACTCCTTAAACATAGAATTATATTGAACTCGAAATTATGAAGAAAACTTGCGCTATTGTCTCTCCTAACCATACCTTCCTCAGAGTGATATAATATTAGTTGGTCACAAACTATAGATCTACTTGGTTATAATTGTCAGCATTCGACTTGCTCCCACTAATCTTCCTTTCTCCATTATTCCTACCTCTTACGCAACTTTCGAAAAATCATGTGGGACTTTCTTCTCTCTGTTTTTGCAATACAAAAACATTTCCGTCGCACTTTCGGGCATTTCCGTCGCGGTTGCATATTGTTAAGTGTGGAAAGGGTGTTATATATAATGTTGTGGCCATTTTGATCTTTGCCATACAAACAGTATATATGAAGCCTATGTATATTATACTCAGGCATATACCCCATAGCTTGGGATGGCCGACTCGAGACAGAGCCCGAACATAGATAACATTAAATGTTCCATTTGCTAGGATCCGGGACCACTTTTGAGTTCCCTTGCCCCTTTCTCTGTCTCGTCTAAAAGGAGAATTTTACAAGGGGAGAAGGATGCCTCGTCTCCCTCCCCCGAAGTAGTAAAAATAGTACAAACAAGAAACAGACAGAAACGGTTATGGTTGGGCTGAGGATGCCAAACCTCACTCTGGACAGGACCAACCCTCACCAGTTTATCTGTAATAGCTGTTTCAAAGATCGCCACGTGTAAGTGGCGATAACGAATATCATACAGGTTTTAGAATCATGACAAGCTATACTACTTCATCATAAAGTCAAATGGTTGTCCTGTAGTAAATATTAAGATGATATCTTCCAGTTTCTATAGCCCTCTGACACACACACACACACACACATACACACACACACCCCATCCCTCAATACACACTCAATATTTATGACCACTTCCTCCTCCAGTTACCGGAGTGTAATGTTGGTGAAATAGTAATGTTAGACAGATCCAGACAAGAACGACCCTGGATGCTGTCTCTTACCCAATACATTGGTGGATCATATGGACCATATGGGCAAAAGATCCCGATGAGTTCTTACTCATAATTTTGGGACTAAGGGATATGAGACTGTGTGTGTGTGGGTGTTTTCCTTACAGTGATATTACACCTTGGTTTTATAATACACACACGCTCTTTCAGTCATCCATATTAGGTTTAAGATGTGGTGAAAATGGTTATATTTACATAATAATGTTAAAAGAGACTTCATTGCTACTGGTTTTATCATTTGTGTTCAACTGTTCATGCTTCAATCATTCAAATAAATATTATTAAAAGTTTTACTTTCTTGTTTTTGCTCATGCCTGAAACGTTTACAAAGTGAGAAGACAGCTGATTAATGTTGCGTTGGCTGAGAGAGGAACCTCCCGCTGTCAGACTTTGTGTTGTGGTGTTGGTGGCTCTTTAACTGTTATCACAACATTAACTTAACATGAATAATATATTACCATAATGATCCGTTTATGAGACAAATACAATCTATTCATCAAGGTAAGGTGTGTGTATGTGTGTGTGTGTGTTGATCAGTGATCATATCATCATATGTTATCTTCCACATAAACCATATCATTAATCACTTGTGAAAGGAAAATCATGAATCACTTTGTGGTTGTAAATCCACCACAGTCATTTATGAACTCGTCACTGAATCATCTGCCGCAATACCTGAATGGCATTAATTCTGGGATAACATATTGATGGTAATAACATGTGGTCTATAAATATATGTTATAGACAAAGGCCACACGAGGATCACGTGAACAATGGCCACAAGTTAAATGTTTGACATTTGTAATGTGTTTAATTTACCAATTGTGTCTATCAACTGGCAGTGGAAGAGGGGGAATCAATATTTTACAAGTGTATCATATTGTATTGATTAAACATGGCATTCTACAAACTGCTTTTAGTTTTGCATAGTGACAATAGTATCAACTGGCTCACACGTCTGGCAATACATAGATAGGTAGATAGATAACTAGGAGAGGTAAGGTAAGGTAATGGTTATGTTGGTAATGTGACGTTGCACACATCATGGGCAACAAGTTATTAACAAGAGTTCCCCTCGGTGATACATGGTTCCATGTAGACAGTGAAAAGAGATACATGATACCCTGGGTTATAGTAGAGAGAGAGAGAGAGAGAGAGATAATCAGAATCATATATTGTATATTATTATACAGTGGTTCTTCTTTACATACAATACACAATTTATACAATTACGCTCAAGTAAAAAAAAAAATGTAATATTAAAATGATCTATATTGTAGTCATGGTGATAATTATGTTGGATATTCAGGAGAAACCTTTTAAACTGCGTCCTAAACGAGTGTGTGGAGACTATTACAAAATGTTGGCTCAGCAAAATTGAGTGATTTGGCTCCGATACTTGTGTTGGCTTTAGGAACATACAAGTGCTGCTGTTGCCTCGTATTGACATTGTAAATATGTCTTACCGTTGGCAGGGAGAACTGACAGTTGGAAAAGCCATTATTTATTATTGAATGAGTTGTGATACCCAGGTCGTACTTAAATTGCTGTTGTATGTTTAGCCATCTAATTTCATTTATACAAGGTGTTACAGGGTCGAATTTAGAAACGCCTTCCAATTGCTACCTTAACAGTGAAGTTTTGAAGTGTGTGTGCCCTCTCTATTTGTGAAGAGAGAGAGAGAGAGAGAGAATGGTGGTGATGATATTGATGGTTAGAATGATTAAATATGACCACCATTGCTGAGTGAACTAACATTGACGGTGTTCAACCCATTGAGTACCAGTGACGTCCTTTTAAATATATTCTGGCAACTATAAGAGGACTTTCTTAAGTCTAGGAAAGACCTCTAACTTTTCTACAAACTACCTACATTTATACTTTTAGCAACCATACATCCTTCCTAAACTGAATACAGTTATCAAATAGTTGCTGGCTTGTCGTAAAAGAACGTCACCGGTATTGAATGGCGTATGAACATGTGATGCTGGATTTAATGGGTGTACACACAAACACACACATACACTCTCGGTTGTACACACACACACACACACACACACACACACTCTCTCTCTCTCAGGAACAGAGCCAATATAGTGTAGCAGCAGAAGGTAGGTCATGTATCACTATAACAACAACGTATGACCACCATGGATAATGGATATATCCTCACTGTATATTATATGTATACAGTTCGGACCTCACTAGTATTTGATATTGATTAAACATTAGTAAAAATCTAAATGTGTCTTATTGTGCAACGGGATGTGATCTGATTTTGTTTTATTCGATCAAGTAATTAATAATGAATTTAGGAAACACTGGCCGATTATAGTCAATTGCAATAAGCACCCCTGCTAATGGTACAGTGACATATTTATCGTATATCCACTGTGGTACAATCATACAAATAGTGACTTTGGTTACACTAGGCATGTTTTGGGGCAATACTATAAGGTAAGTACATAATTACAAAGGATACACAATTTCATTTCATTAGATGTGAGACATTTATTTGAGAGATGCTATTTTATTTTATGATAAACAAATAAAACAAACTGACGTTTACACGGCAATTTCACAAATTTCGCTAAGTTACAAATGTCCTTACTATATATCAACATAGCATCAAATGAAACATTTGCATTGTGGAGACATTACTTGCATGTTACCGCTAAATGTAGCCCACACATTATGCTGCTGACAACTCAATTACAAACACGCAAATATGTTAACGAGACCAGTTTAATACATACCAAGATTACCCGAAATTTATACAGTTCGAGAATAAATGAATATTATAATTTCGTGGCCACTGCATCATTTCCACGATTAAGAGTGGACAATTATTATATTATAAAACGAGCACACTGCACAATATAACAGACTCAGATGAAACCATCGTCATATTGGGAGTTGTCTTCTTAGGATCGCATTCCCCGTACATCCATCATCATTAACATACATTATATTCTCACCGTCAATAACCTGATCACCAATTACCCCCCTCTCTCTCTCTCTCTCTCTCTCTCTCTCTCTCTCTCTCTCTCTCTCTCTCTCTCTCTCTCTCTCTCTCTCTCTCTCTCTCTCTCTCTCTAAATTAAAATTATGTTTCAATTAAAATATACCTGTTGTTGGTTACCACACAGACAGCCAGGCGGTAGTGATGGAAACTGTGCTCTCCTCCTACTTCAACCATAATAACTCAACATAACCCTTTATCACTTGAAGCTTTGTGTGGTATGTGTTATGTTGTATTATTGCTGTTGCCAGATCATAAGTGGCGTGTTATTGTGTTTGGGTTGATGGTCCTACTATAGTATGTTTTAGGGATGTTAGTGACTTCCTCTTGTTTCATTTGAGTGTATTATTAATGATGTAGTTAGATTATAAGTGTATTTATTGTTCTTGATGTTGTGCAGTTGGTTGTATTACATCTTCTGTATTGATGATTGGCTATTTACTGTGCAAATGTTTTCTTAGTGGGGGTGCTTTAAATGGTGACCGTCTCTTGTCTGTCATATTGCTTTTGTTGCAGGGTGTTGATTATACATTTGTGTTACTTCTCTATTGCAGTTTCACCGTTCTTACGACATTCAACCGTGACTTTACATCTGAAAACCCCAGTCCTAGCGTTGAGATTTGTAAATGAGTCATTCACCATTATAGACATACCTTATAGAGACACAGTAATTGACTAATTACATAAATACTAATATATACCAAGTTTAGGAATGGAAACTATTTGGACATATTTTTAACATAATTATCTACTTAATTGCATCACCATTATTATGTATCCCAATGCACTTAATCTCTCTCCTCCTCCCTCTCTCTCTCTCTCTCTCCCTCTCTTTCTCTCTGCCGTGACCTCGCCATGTCTGTAAACCCTTCCTTGCATTGCACAGGTTCCCTCTTCAGTCCAAATATAACCCTGGCTTATAATCCTAACACATCGAACTCAAAGGCCACGTCTTTCATCCTCCCACCCCATCTGTCTGTCTGAATCTCCACCAATAATACCTCTCAACTTTCAGGGTCAAGCAGTCTGGCATTTATTAACTTCAAATATCACGTTAACAAATATCAAATATAATGATGGTTGTAAGTTAGGGGGGAACATTGTTTGTGGTAGAAGGTGGACACATTGTACAGTATTCCTGGGATCAGTTGGGAGTACCGGTAGTAGTGTATAGCCCCGCACTGGGATGGACTCAAAATGGGGCGTCAGGTCATTCGTGAAATTACTTGGTCTCCTCTATCTCCTCCAGAAGACTAAATTAGCCCTATTGATAGTGAGATTTCTTTCTATTCATGTGTTAGGTGTGTATATTATCACATCTATACTGTAACCCCATGAGGAGTATGACACATTATGTCAGTATATTCATGTGTTAGGTGTGTATATTATCATATCTATACTGTAACCCCATGAGGAGTATGACACATTATGTCAGTATATTCTGGCTATTAGTTGACGATTACATTAAGTAAAGGAGGGATCTGCGTGTGTCAACAATTAATTGAGATCAACATTACCCCTTTGATTTTTGTGTTTTTTTTTTTTTCTATGTGATTGAGGGAGGCAAATGGCAGAACTGCCTATAGCGAGTGCCTCCCCCATAGTTGAAAGAGTGACAGGGCCAAAATCAAGGGATGTTCGAGCCAAAATGCCTGGACACACAGAGTTTGAAGCAATTTAAGTCATAGGAAGAGGGAAAGACTGATTCTGGGAGAGAGTTCCAGAGCTCAGCTGTTGAGTAGAAGAAAGTTTGAGAGTAATGTTTCACTCTTGGGTTGGAGAGTTGCACATAGTAGGGGTGGGATTGAGTTGCAAGACGGGTACCACGTGCCCTACGTAAAGGAGGTGGTATACACTGGGAAAGCTCTGAGGAACACTGATTATTATAGTAGCGATAGAATAGCGAGAGAGATGCAACATTGCGGCGGACAGAGAGAGATTGCAGAGAGTTAGTGAGTGGACGGGAGTTAATGATACGAATGGCCTTCCTTTCAACTTTGTCTAGGAGAGCGGTGTGAGAGGACCCTCCCCACACATGTGGGGAGGGAGAAAGAAGCCTGCTAGCACGAACAGTACCAACCCCTCGCCCCCGTTCTAACCACTCCTCTCCCCGACCTGTACGTAGAGTCTCGCCACCACAGGTTTCCGGATTTACACCAGTGAGGAACGGTGCACGGCCAACGCAGAAAAGGTCTCATCTACCAGTCACAATGTCAAGCTGATTTGATATATTGGTAGAGATGGAAGACGAACCAGAAGAGACCAGGGTCGTTGGGGATTCCATCCTACGAGGACAGGTCGAAGAGTTCTGCGACAGAGTCCCAAATCAACGAAAAAGATTTTGCATTCCAGGAGCTGGACTGGACGACATTGTGGAAGCCTTCGAAGATACCACAAAGGATGCAAATGAAAATACCCTTTTTGTCATTCATGCTGGTTCAAATGATGTCATGCGCACCAGATCCGAAGAGTTGATGGAGAAATATCGCAAGATGATCCAGCACTACAAAAACAAGTCAAGGAATATCATCATCTCAGGCATTCTCCCTAAGATCGATGCACCTGACAAATTCTACGACAAGGCCTTCAGCACAAATAGCCGACTAAAATATTTGTGTCTGAGGGAAGAAGTTGAATTCATCAACCTCTGGGACAACTTCTACAACCAGCCTACTCTGTTCCGCAAGGATGGCACTCATCTAAACCGTGTGGGTTCAGCACGCATGGGTCGTCTCCTACACGAAGCAGTCCGCAGCCATGGATAAAAAAACGCTATCCGAGAAGAAGCAGCAGTGACATAAATCATCCAACGCCAAGAAAAAAACAGAGGCAACCGAGGACCACCAGCGATAAGGACCGAAGACAGCGAGGACCGAAGACAGCGAGGACCGAGGACAGCCATGAACATAAATGTAGATCCGACAAGAACCAAAAATATTATTAAGAGAGTTCCGTGAGTTCTAAAATAACAAATTTAAAGGTTTTCTATGCAAATGCTCGTAGCATACGCAATAAATTTTCAGATTTAGAGGAGCTAGTGTTTACAGAAAATTATGATGTGATTGGCATAACAGAATCTTGGCTCAATACAGAAGATAGAGACATTTTAGCAGAGTAGTCACTTCCTGGTTATGTAATGTTTGAGAAAAGCCGAATAACTCGAAATAGAGGTGGCGTTTTACTTTATATCAAAGAAAGTCTTAACCCTACCCTCTTGTCAAAACCTCAAATTGTGAACGTCGACGCATCTTTTGTTCTAATAATGAATAATAAAGGTACAAAAATAATACTTGCATTAATATACAGACCTCCAGCTCAATCAGTGCAAACTGACCGAGAAATTTACGAACAAATTGCAGATGTAAGTAACTCACAAGATACCGTAATTTTTGGCGACTTTAATTTACCTGTGACCAAGTGGGGCGATACTCTTACTTCACACTCCGGACATGACTTGTATACAAACTTGCAAGAGAGTTCGCTTTATCAATTTGTTCGAACGCCGACCCGTGGTAATAACGTTCTTGACATTGTACTTGCAATAAAAGAAGAATTAATAGAGAATTTGAATGTTGGTGATGAATTCAGTAACAACGACCATCGTACGATAACTTTCACTTTAAAGTTTACTAGTAAAGAACCAAATAGTAGCATCGAAAAAGTCCCTAATTTCAAGAAAGCAAACTTCCATAAACTTAGAGCTATGTTTAACCCTTAAAAAGCGGCTCACCACTTAAGTCGAGTTAAATAAAGCTGGACTATGTGGCGGCGCTCGACATAGGTCGAGTGGCAATTTCAGCACGTAATGTGGCTGAGAGAGAGAGACAAGTGGTGGCAGGAGACTAGCGAGCGTATGACTGCTCCAGACCACCGCGGCGAACCTACTGACACAAATCTCAGCTCCCTCCTCCCTCTCTCACTCGCTACATACTCAATTATGTACCGAAAGTACCGAATTACCTGCTTTTTGCACTCGCGTTGCACGGTTATTGCAAGAAAACTATCCATCATACAAGGATCGTTATGGTGTCATTCGAAAGCTCTGTTTATGCCCTCTCAGGGATAGATACTTGTTTTACGTTCTGGGTCTTATTTAGGCATGAAAATGATCACGTAAACAGCCCTATTTTGGCTAAAAACACCCCGCTGGGCGGTACACATAAATAAACCGCATAGGCCGCTAAAGAAGGGTTAAAGAAACTGACTGGAGCTTTTTAATTCACAATAACGACATAAATACATCTTGGAAGATATTCGAAGCCACTTACCTAAAAGCAGTGCAAGACTGCATACCATCGAAAATATGGCGTCCAGGCCATAATAATAAGCCCAAATGGTGGAATAAAGATATTTCAAACTGCCTGCTTGCTAAAAAAATTGCTAATGATAGATTAAAATCCTCACAAAATGACGAAGAACGGGTGAAATTTGTAGAGCTACGACGCAAAGCCAAAAAGTTAATTAAGCAAAGTAAAAAGACCTTAGAGTTACATATTGCGAATCAAAGTAAAACAAACCCGAAAGAATTCTATAGTTATATCAGAAAGAAAAAAGTAGTTACTTCAACTGTTGGACCGTTAGTCGATGAAAATGGAGAATACACCAAAGACGAAGTACAAATGAGTAATGCCCTCAATACCTTCTTTGCATCAGTTTTTACAACAGAAGACCTCAGTGATATCCCTACACCATCGCCGATTCAGATTGATAATTCAGATGTTCTAAGCAATATCACCGTTTCAGAGAGAGAAGTATTGAATTGTTTAGATAAACTCAAGGTAAATAAAACGCCTGGACCTGATACAATCTCGCCTAGAGTTCTAAAGGAAGCTAAGGATGAGCTCACTGACATTACTATTCAATAAATCCTTGCGGTCTGGAACTATGCCCGATCAGTGGAAGCTATCCAACGTAACACCGATATTCAAAAAAGGCAGCAAATCCCTACCCAGTAACTATCGTCCAATTAGCTTAACCTCAGTTGTATGTAAAATGCTAGAAACGGTCATACGAGACAGACTCGTAAATCACTTAGAGGAAAATAACATACTTAAAGATACTCAACACGGCTTTCGTAAAAAACGTTCCTCTTTAACAAACCTCTTAGACTTCTTCCACGATATCCTCAACCTCTACGATGAGAGTAAACTGTAGATATTATATACCTTGATTTTCAAAAGGCCTTTGACAAAGTTCCCCACAAACGTTTACTGCTAAAACTAAAAGCGCATGGAATACAAGATTGTGTGTTGAAATAGATAGAAAATTGGCTCAGCGACAGAAGGCAAAGAGTAGTCATAAACGGTAAGGCATCTAAATGGACCAATGTAAGTAGCGGGGTACCCCAGGGATCGGTACTAGGACCAATTCTCTTTCTAATTTAAATCAACGACATAGATGAGGGTGTCACCTGTACAATCTCAAAATTTGCTGACGATACAAAAATTGCAAATAGCGTACTCTCAATAGAACAATTTGACGATATGCAACACAATCTAGATAAATTGTCATGTTGGGCCCAAATTTGGCAAATGAGTTTCAATGCGGATAAATGTAAAGTACTACATATCGGATACCTAAATGAGAAAGCAAACTATTCGATGAATGGCACTCATCTTAAGAATGTAAACAGAGAAACCGATCTGGGAGTAACAACCGGGGAAACGGTTGCAAAATTATTGGTAAATCTTTTAACTCGCACGAATCTAAGAATTTCTTCTTCAATCGAGTTGTCAACTTGTGGAATGGGCTTCCCAGAAACGTTATAGACTGCATCACCCTTGATTCATTTAAACTCCGCCTAGACAAATATCTCGCATCAAACCCGCGACTGACTGCGTTTGTAAATGAATAACTTTATTTTATCCCCCCCTCAGTTACTAACCCATCTGTCCCCTACTAACTTCCTAATCCTGCCACGGACATTAGTTCCAGGGCAGTAATTCCCTTTCTAATGTTCCCTTACCCACTCTAAACCACTGTTTGGACACTTGATCCTCAGTGTTTTGGAGGACAAGCAACCTAGAAGGGTCACTAGAACTGTTGTTGCTTGCTTTCCTTTGTACTCCTTTGTACATGTGAACAATACTCAATACAAGGACGCACTATGCCCCTGTACAGAGCAAGAAGCTGTGCAGGGGAAAAGAACCCCCTAAGGCAGTTGAGCACACCCAGCTTCTGGGAGACTGCCTTAGCAAGACTAGTAATATGGTCCTTCCAACTGAGAGCAGAAGAAAAAGAGACACCAAGAATATTGAGAGAAGATGAAGGATTGATTTTTGTATTGTTGAAGAAAAAGGGATAGTCCGCTGGGAGATTCTGACGGGTAGATAGATGGAGAAATTGGGTTTTGGAAGCTTTAAAGGTAACAAGGTTTTATCTGCCCCAATTGGAGATAGTATTTAGATCAGAATTTAAGAGTTCTATGGCTTCATTACGTTTGTCATTGAGGGATTGCTGGCTGGGGCGTTCTGAAAAACTAACGGAGTAGTGTAAGGTTGAGTCGTCTGCGTATGAATGGATGGGAATTGAGGTACAGTTGAGGAGATCATTTATAAAAATTAGAAAGAAAATAGGAGATAGGACAGAGCCCAGAGGAACACCGGAGTTGATAGGGTGAGGAAGTGAACAATGGCCGTCCACAACCGCGGCTGTGGAACGGCCGGAAAGGAATAAATAAATATTGATAAAGATTTTTCCTAAGCTGTATGCAATAGTCTAATGATAGCCAGAAGGCACTGCTAAACGCATCATAATCCTCAAAGCGTAAATAAAGGTATATTATTATGGACACTT
This sequence comes from Paralithodes platypus, assembly GCA_032716605.1. NCBI lineage: Eukaryota > Metazoa > Arthropoda > Malacostraca > Decapoda > Lithodidae > Paralithodes > Paralithodes platypus. Next base: position 2,862,918 of record CM064508.1, on the reverse strand, counting down.
CAATTACCCTTTTCATACCATCTTTAACTCATTCTGTACCAGCGACGTCTTTTTTATTCAGACCAATATTCACATTTAATGGAGCTCTGGACCATGACTGCTGAGGCTTGTATATTGCTGAGTCATTGATTCATTTGGTAGCTGAGTCATTGAATCATTTGGTAGCTGCCATTTGGTGTCTGCAGGTAGTATACAAATTGCACAATCAATGGTGTCTATGTACAGTATATCTCTCATTTATTTATATGTGTATGCTATCTTGGCGACATGTGTGATATTTCTATATATGTTTTGAATTCGCGTAAGTGTGATGAGTAAAATAACAACATTAGTATTGCTTTTTTAACCCTCGTGGCCCGGGCTGCCTTTCTAAAGGACGGATCTCGTACCCGGGCGATCTGGTTGAAAAATGACTAGTGTAAACAAAGGCCTATCTCCCGTAATATAAGAGGTAGAATTATTAAAGTAACATCAAAATGTCCGCCTTACCTTGCTGCGTATAATGACGTTGAGGCGAGCTCTCTAGCTTAACTGGTTCCGGAGTTATAGCGATGTTAGTGGAGGTAACTTTTGGCGCATATTTACCTCGGCGCGTCCGAACACTCAACCGCGGCCCCGGCTACGACGCCATGTTGCACTCGTCGCCCTACCCGCAATTATGCCAGGAAGCGATTTGAGAGTTTTTATTGTTTATTATACCATTTATTATAGTTATGTGATTTTCACTCAATAAATTTATGTTTATGAAGTTATTTGTGTCTGTCACTTATACTTAGTTTTATTATTATTATAGTGTCACTTTCACTGGACTATGATAATTGATAGTGCCATTTTCACTTTTATGTATTGTTAGGTAAGCTAATAATATATATAGTGTCACTTTCTCTTGTTCATATTGTTATGAATGCACTTATTATTACGTATGTGTGTCTCTTTCACTTATATTTAGTTTCATTATTTATTATTATAGTGTCACTTTCACTGGACTAGGATAATTGATAGTGTAATTTTTACTTATTTATTTTTAGAGGTAAGCTATGATATATATTTTAGTGTCACTTTCACTTGTTCATATTGTTATGAAGGCACTTATTATTAGTTATTTGTGTCTCTTTCACTTTTATTAATTATTTTATATTATTATTGGCCTACATTTTAGTGTCACTTTCACTGTTATTGTCACGGGCACTTCAATATAGGTCTAGAGTGTGAAAGTCATTGAAGCACCGTCCAGCGTACAGTGCCACTTCACACTCTAGGCATTCCCATGTGGTTTGTGTTACTTTATGGGGTCTGCGAGTTGTGTGGCTGCACACATGGCACCTCTTCTGACTTCTAACTCTACCATCTGGAGTTTTGAAAGGAAGGGGGTTGAGCTGGTGTTTCCTGAAGAAGTCAGCACACCCCGTTCTGTCCAGCTGGCCTGGTCCTTGTAGTGGTCTCCCAGGTTCCGCATATTCAGTCAGGAGCTCAAGTATCACCTGCTTGTGGAACTTCCGCAGGGACTTGTACTTCTTGGCTCCGGGAGTCCGCAGACGGTAGATATTGTAGGCATTGAGGGCCGACATATCTACCATATGCAGAATAAACTTCTTATACCACCTGCAAGATGTTCGCAGGCAGTCGATGAAACCCATCTGCATGTCGGACTTATCGATGAGACGCATGTTGATATTGTAGTCCAGAACAGCAGCTGGTTTCTGGATGGGGTTTTTGGTCTTCCTGTCCACTTTCCCTGTGGCGACCATCTCAGCTTTGTGGCATGTAGTGAGGAGGTTGACCATCCGCTGGTTATGCCAGTGGATAGAGAGGATGGGGCCACTCATCTTGTGGTAGATGTCCGTCCTCTTGGTCTTGGTCGGGTACACTGGCATGCCCTTCCTCTTTGCCTTGACTGTGCCAACAGTTCCGGTCTTGCGTTCATGGAGGTACTTGGTGAGGATTGGCGACATATAATAATTGTCTGTATACAGGATGTGGTTCTCCATCATCTGTACAACAGTGCCGCCAAACCCAATGTCGGGGTCAGTCATGATTTCGCCACCACTGCCGCTGTAGACCACAAAGTCCAGCACATATCCCGTCTTGCAGTCGCAGAGGACGAAGAGCTTGATGCCGAAACGGTGTCTCTTGGACGGGATTTAATGTCTGAAATGCAGCCTACCACGGAACAGGACCAGAGACTCATCGAGGCACATCTTCTGAAATGGAATCAGGTAGGTGGTAAACCGATGATGTATCATGTCATACAGCTTCCTGATATTCCATTGTGGGTCGGGAAGGTGGACTGCCATGTTGTTGGTCAGGTGGAGATAGGAGAGGATGTCAAAGTACCTGTCCCTGGACATGTACTTGCCAAATGCTGGAGTCGTGATGAGGTCGGCAGTGATCCAATAGTCTGCCAGAGGGTGCTTCCTGATATGTTTCATCAGCATAGTCAGTGCCAAGAACACATACAGTTCTGCCACAGTGACAGCTCCCCATGCCACCATCTTGGCACTGGTCTTCCTGCCAAGAAAGTTGGCACAGATCTCATGATGGTTGTTGGTCTCCTCGACGAGGTATTCCATGACTTCATTGTCATAGAAGCCACAGAAAAGTTCACTGGGGGTAGCATTTGGGCCACACGGATATGCTGGTGACACCCCGGAACCAATCTGCTGCTCATCAAAGGCAGGACAATCTGGCTCAAAATCCGCCCCATCTGTCCACACAAACAAGTTGGATGAGCGTGCACGTACAGGTGCAGCAGGCACACGCCCAGGCACACGCCCTTGCCCACGCGGACGCCCAGGCGGACGCCCTGCATGCCCACGCCCACGCCCACGCCCAGGAGCAGCGGCGTTGGCAGGCTGAGCCGCACGGCCACGACCTCGCCCTCGAACTCGTCGTGTCGAGACATCCTCCTCTTCCACATCCTCTTCGTCGTCCTCCTCCTGCTCAGGCGATGTCAGGTCATCTGGGGCAATGTTGCGGTTGTCAGCATCTTCTTCGGGAGTCCATTCCGTTGAAGAAGTGACCGGGCGTCGGCGACGTGGAGGGCGGGAGGCTGCGGGAGATTGAACAATGGGAGCCTCAGCCTCGGGAGTTGGGCTCCTTTTGCGACGAGCCGTGGGCTTCTCCGCAGCAAATAATGCTCTACGATGCGAGGCCTGTGGTGGCACACTGTAGGAGGACAATGCCGCCCCCCTAGTATCACTTGTAGAGGCCCTTTGCACGTCGTGAGGGAGAGATGAAGCCGAGGGCTGTGAGTGACCTGCGCGGCGTCCCGGGTCAAGGCGTCGGGACAAAGGAATGCGGGTGGTTGCTAGACCAGGGTCAGCATCACTATCCCTATCTTTGCCTTCCCTATCTTTTTCTGCTGCCCGGCGGGCTTTCTTGGCTGCACTTTTAACTAAAGATTTTTTGTAAAAGTATTTACCCACTTCCAAGGGCGTACGGGCAGGCAAAGGGGAAGGTCCCGGGCTAGGGCTAGGGCTACGCCTAGGCTGACCACACAAAGATGGCGACGGGGTAGGCCTAGGCTCTACCACACTCGGAAGTTCGACTGCACCTTCCTGCAACACTTCCACATCAGGATCATCACTACTATCTCCTTCCTCAAACAAGTCAACATTGTCATCATCCCCAAATCCTACAAAATCATCGTCTTCACTCGCACTACTAATAAACTGTTCTTTATCAATCAAGCTTTCACCACTGCTTTCTTCAATGGCAAAAGGTTCTCTCTATCGCACTATCACTCAACAATACCTTTGCTTTCTTGCATTGAGCCTTTTTCTTGCTTGCAACAGGCGTAGACGTAGCGAGCAGGGTAGCACTGGTGTGCGCGGGAGGTTGCATAGAATAGGACGCGTCTGAATTAATTATTTTGTTATAACTTGCCATGGCGGGCACGTACGAACTGATAACGGTAGTAGTTGAGGCTTGGTGGGGCTGCGATCGCCCCTGCAAAGGAAATTTTCCCCGCGCGAATTTCAAAGCACGCTTTCAAGCATAGGGATTTTAAAAGGACACCCGGCCTCCGGCCCATCTGCCGCAGCGTCATTTTAAAATGCTGCCCGGGCTAGAAAGGTTAATGTATGAAATGGCAAGGATATACTATATTAACTAACATTACTGATTTTAGGCAGTGCAGAGCACTGCGCGCACTCTCTCTCTCTCTCTCTCTCTCTCACACATTGTTGGGAATAGTGTGTGATGATCCCGACAGTTTTGAGTCCAATTGGGTATTTGAATTTGGCGGTATTATATAGTAAGTACTATTTCGGCTAGTACCTTATGTACTGTAGTTTATTATTTATTGTAGGTTAAATATTAACTGTAGTGCATAAATATATACATGAGCTCTAGATGTATCATGAAACCAAATCATAGGTTAGAAATATTATGAGCCGGCAGTCATATGTAATCTCGCGAAGCGATATAGCGCCGGCCGACGGTCTCTACAAACCAGCCGTAACAATCAGTCCTCCCTCCGGCTCTGACTCAACATAGAATTCACCATGTGCTACCACGATTAATCTATATCTACAGTCCTACATCATCAGTCCTCTAAGCTAAGTTCATTATGTATTGATATTGTATGATGTGAACATTCCTACATGTCATACATAATTGAATTAGCCGTGTGTAAGATGACCGGATTCCACCCATAGAACTCTTGATATTGGTTATTATTATTTAACATATTGTTGGGATTAATTCATGTACCAGTGATTTAATAATTTAACCTATCAATATATATTCCCCACAATAATTGGTCCTTCGAACCGCGGTAATAATTGGTCCTTCGAACTCTGGTAATTATTATATTGCCGTAATAGCGTTTGTTTACTTCAGTTTTTCGCTTGTGGTATTAAAAATGGCTGCTGCCACGTACAGTGTTGGGCCGACTGCCTTTTGAAATTGAAATTGAAATATTTTATTTAGCCATAGAAATACAATACATTATTGGTTAAGAAATACATTGGTAAAATGGCAGAGCCTTTTGAGAGAAATCTCTCTTATAGGCACCTTGCTAGTAACTCGATACAATAATTATTATTGACAGTGCATTTATGGCCAACAATTTGACCTGAGAGTATTCATATAAACATACAAGTACATAAATATACACACACATACCTGTTCCTTAGTATACCCAAACGCATATACGCATACGCTTTCGTTAGTGTAGTAGCCTAGATTATTCCCTCGTGTTTTTTTTTCTCAAAGGAGCACCGTCTTTATAGTTTTTGGGGGTCTAGTTTCCCGGTTTTTGGACGTTGTGATCCTTAGCTTTATTAGAGGGTTTGCTGGGCTGGTATAGAGTGTGAGGGTAATTTCGTTAGGTTCCATTTCGTGCGGTTGGGCTAGGCTAGGCCTACAGTCATGTGTCTGTGGTTGTTCTTCGTTTCGCTTTGGTAGTTTTGGTGTTCTGTATGTTTTGTCTTTGTGAGGCTCGAATTTAAATTTTGCGGGAGGGGAGGGTTTCTCATGTGACCTAATTTACTTAAATTTCATAACTTAGCCTAGTTGCTTATAGTTACAGTCATGAGTGTCGGTCTTTGTTGATTCCTAAGCGATTGACAGTCAGTAGTCAGACCTCATGATTGTGGCTTAATCAACTAGGCTTACCTGAAAAGGTTTAATTCGTTAGTTCTTCACCTTACCCGTTAATTTTGAATGGATAGTGCCTTTATTTCTGTTTCAATTACATCATGGCTCAAAGGAATCATCCCACAGCCGCTTCTGGGAGTGGCATTGGGGTGAATTTTGTACCGTCCGCCTCCTATAATCAGAGCCTGGGGAAAGTAGTGGGCCTATTAGGCCATAGCTATGTTAGCTGCCTCGGAGTGTCCCGCAGAGAGTATTATGACCCGGGATTTGTAGTGAGGGCGTTTAGTGCACCAGGAGCCACTCTCGACAACATTAAAAACAAACAGGCTTGGGATGATCTTTTGAACCTAAGTCCCAAAATCACTGTATTGGTATTGGGAGACAACGACATAGTCTCTGGGGTAGTCCCGCAGGAACTAGCTGCGAAGGTCAAGGATTTGGCCCTTGAGATAAAAGCACACATGTACGGTCGCTGCCTTGTATTGGGAATTGAGCAAAGGGCGTCTTCTCGGGGTATTCCGGCAGATGAATACCACAAAGTTAAGAACTCTGGTAATGCTCTCTTAACCCTTAATTAGCGGCGAGCAACATAAGTCGAGTTAAATAAAGCTGGACTATGTGGCGGCGCTCGACATAACTCGAGTGGCAATTTCAGCACGTAATGTGGCTGAGAGAGAGAGACAAGTGGTGGCAGGAGACTAGCGAGCGTATGACTGCTCCAGACCACCTCGGCGAACCTACTGACACAAATCTCAGCTCCCTCCTCCCTCTCTCACTCGCTACATACTCAATTATGTACTGAAAGTACCGAATTACCTGCTTTTTGCACTCGCGTTGCACGGTTATTGCAAGAAAACTATCCATCATACAAGGATCGTTATGGTGTCATTCGAAAGCTCTGTTTATGCCCTTTCAGGGATAGGTACTTGTTTTACGTTCTGGGTCTTATTTAGGCATGAAAATGATCACGTAAACAGCCCTATTTTGGCTAAAAACACCCCGCTGTGCGGTACACATAAATAAACCGCATAGGCCGCTCGTAAGGTGTTAACCCTTATTTAGCGGCGAGCAACATAAGTCGAGTTAAATAAAGCTGGACTATGTGGCGGCGCTCGACATAACTCGAGTGGCAATTTCAGCACGTAATGTGGCTGAGAGAGAGAGACAAGTGGTGGCAGGAGACTAGCGAGCGTATGACTGCTCCAGACCACCGCGGCGAACCTACTGACACAAATCTCAGCTCCCTCCTCCCTCTCTCACTCGCTACATACTCAATTATGTACTGAAAGTACCGAATTACCTGCTTTTTGCACTCGCGTTGCACGGTTATTGCAAGAAAACTATCCATCATACAAGGATCGTTATGGTGTCATTCGAAAGCTCTGTTTATGCCCTTTCAGGGATAGGTACTTGTTTTACGTTCTGGGTCTTATTTAGGCATGAAAATGATCACGTAAACAGCCCTATTTTGGCTAAAAACACCCCGCTGTGCGGTACACATAAATAAACCGCATAGGCCGCTCGTAAGGTGTTAAAGAGAAAACACAAACACCTTGGTGGTCGGCTTTCTCCGTACAGTTTCGGGAGCCAGTATGTGTCCGAGGATGGCGTCCACCTCACCTATGAAGGCAGCGAGCGTTTGTTGGCCCAAATCGTCAAAATGGTAAGGGACCATCTTGCGTCGCAGTAGCCAGTCTCCTCACTGATAACCCAGGTGTCATTACTGGTATGTTGTTTTCAGGTTAGATAATTTCCTTTGCCAAGTAATTTAGATTAAGGGGGATGAAACTGTTATGTAATTTTCTTGAGATATAACTTTCCATTATGAGGGTTTGCCGCTGTTGATTCCTAAGCGATTGACAGTCAGTAGTCGGACCTCATTGTAGTTTATCGAGTTAATAAAATAAGAATTTAACGATGACAGATTTAAAGAAACTTAAGATATTAACCCGGGAACGGCGAGAAAGCTCTTAAGAGGTTTTACTGGGTGACGGCGGCAAAGCTCTTTAGAGGGAATTCCTAAAAAAATAATTTTAAAAGGGCGCAGTAGCACTTTTTTTTGTTTTCCCCCACACATCATATCACTCCTCTACATCCCCTCCTTCCCCCCCCCTTCAATTATCACCTATTTTCCCTGTCATTTCCCAATTCATTGGTATATTTTCGTGCTAACATTAACAAGCTGGTTGGAGGCTGTGGTTATGTGCCTAGCTAGTGTGCTGGAAGAGGTAGACTGTGGGGTGGGACTCTCAGTCATGCTCCAGAGCTCGCGAGGGGAGGGGTTGCCTCACTGTGCTCCACATTTCATGAATGGGCCGCTCCATGTTTATTCGCGATTTTGACCAGAAAAATTATATTCCCAATTGTTTTATTGTTGTTACAGGTTACTATATTCATAGTGAAGGTAAAATAAGTAATAACGATATTTATTGTAAAATTACTATTATAGGCAGGAATGAAGCCTAATATTGCTGCCCAGAACTGTGGTGTTCACTACACATAGCTCGCCTTTTAAAGGTTAAAGGGAGGGATGAAGGGAAGCTTGAATAAGTGCTTAAGAGATATTGACGAATTTATAGACAGTAACTCTGGTGATCAGATTAAGGGCAAGAAGGCTACTGTAACTAAATCGCTAGCCACTTTTGATAGTTATGCTCAGCAGGTATAGGGGTTGTTGTCAAATCCTGAAGATGTGGAATAAGAGATGTCAGCAGATCTGGAGTATATTGAAGATATTAACCCCTAAGTGTCGGCGCGCAACATAAGTCGAGTATAATAAATCTGGACTATCTGGCGGCGCGCGACATAGGTCGTGTGGCAATTTCAGCACGTAATGTTGCTGAGAGAGAGAGACAAGTGGTGGCAGGAGAGTAGCGAGCGTATGACTGCTCCAGACCACCGCAGCGAACCTACTGACACGAATCCCACCTCCTCCCTCCCTCTCTCACTCGCTAAATACTGAATTTAATGGGGAAAGTACCGAATTACATGCTTTTTGCACTCGCGTTGCGCGGTTGTTGCAAGAAAACTAGCCATCATAAAAGGATCGTTATGGTGTCATTGGAAAGCTCTGTTTATGCCCTTTCAGGGATAGATACTTGTTTTACGCTCTGGGTCTTATTTAGGCATGAAAATGATCACGTAAACAGCCCTATTTTGGCTAAAAACACCCCGCTGGGCGGTACATATAAATAAACCGCTAGCCCGCTAATCTAGTGTTAATACAGCCTTAGCTAGATTAGCTTCAACTCAAGAATCGCACACTGTTAAGTATGCCGGTACTCCAAAGGCAACTGGTTTTAACCTTCCAAAACTTACTCTGCCAACCTTTTCTGGAGATCCAACTACCTGGACTGGATTTTGGGATATTTTTGAGTGTTCCGTTCACCGGAATAAGACTCTTACATCCATCCAAAGGTTTACGTATCTCCGTGGACAGTTGAAAGGGGAGGCATTGAAGCTAATAGAAGGGTACAAGCTAGAAGCTACAAGCTATAAGTCTGCAGTGGAGCTATTGAAAAGAACTTGTGGGAGAGAGGAAGTAATAAAGACAGCATTAATAACAAAATTCTTCGCTCTAGATCCTCCATCGTATGATGTGACAGATTTAAAGGAGTACTATGCCTCTTTTGAGAGCCTCCTCCGGTCAATGGAGATGATGGCCATCACGAAGGAGGAAATCTACAGTGTAAATATCCGGAACAAGTTACCCTCTCCCCTTAAGGAAATAGTTAGACGGCAACTAAGCGACACTCCACTGGATTTAGAAGCGTTGGTACAGATATTCCAGACTGAAGTCTTCAACATGAAGAGTAATGGACAATACCGACACGTGGAGATGTTGCCATCCACTGCGGCTTTCCCGGTACAGACTTCTCCTAAACAGAAAAGGACGATATCATCAGGTTGTAAGTTGTGCAGTGTACACGGTCATCCATGGTACCAATGTCCTAAGTATCCTAAGGCTACACAGAAAATTGGCAAAGCTAAATCGCTTCACTTATGCACCAGTTGTCTGGCAAGAAACCACTTCAACAGTACTTGTACCAATTCCTTCATCAAACCCTGTAAGTATTGCAAAGGAAAGCATTAGTTTTCCCTTTGTACCCAGTCTGATCAGTACGACGGCAAAGAAAACGGGAGAACCACCAAAGAGTCGCATGATAAAAATAAAAGCGAGGGTAATAAAGTATCTGCTATGTCCATTGCTTCTAGAGAATGTCAAATGCTTCCTACTATGATGCTGCCAGTAGTGGGGAGTCGTAATAAGCATACAATGACGCGAACCTTACTCGACCAGTGCTCACAGAGGTCATTTGTTCTCTGGTAATCATTGCCACATCTCAAGTGTACCAGCAAGGGTCAAGAGAATTTGCGTCTCCATGGTTTCACTGGTGAAGTAAATTCCAGTGACTATGATATAGTGGAGATTTTCTATGTATATAGAAGGAAGGTATGTCCCCTCAAGACTGTTGTGGTCGACAAACATCCCAGTTTCTATGTGGTATCAGAGATTCACCCACAAGACAAACTTCCCAGTTTCTATGTGGTATCAGAGATTCACCCACAATTGAAAAATCTCAGAAGCAAGGGTTTTAAACTGGCTGATGATCAACTCTCTGCTAACGATGGAATTATGCTACTGGTCAGAGCTGATTATTACTACGACCTGGTTCTCCATCATAATGGCTATCGGTAATACTCCTTCGTTTCCCAATAACCGGGAGTTTGACGTACTAGGTTTTTAAAAAGGCAGATTTTTTACGACCTCCGGTATGGATCGGTCCCTTACGACACCAATCAGGGGGAATGGTTGGTACTATAATAATATTATTAGTTATTTACATTTACTTATGATTTTCAGTAAGCTCCCCATTATATTACAATACATAATGGAAGACATATAAATATCTTGGTATGGACATCATAACATATCCCCAAGCTTCATCTTGACCAATTGAACAACATTTCCTCTCTTCTTGGAGCAATTTCCATTACATTTCCTACTCCACAATTTCCAATTCATTCCATTACTCACCAAATTATCCTGCTCGCTCTCGCTCTCTCTCTCTTACTAACTGAAGCGAGTAAAAGATAAAATGATAGGAAGAACAAAACATTTAACTGAAGATATAAAGGTAACTAGCAGGGGTACCCGGCGTTGCCCGGGTTTAAATTCTACCATTTATCTAGGAACCACCACTACTACTACCATAATCACCATCATCAATCACTACTACCACAATCATCACAATACTACTACTACCATAATCACCAGCCTCGACCTCCCTGTGCCTCTTTAAACGGCGACCTCGATTTCGGCCGCTAAATGACTTACGATTTTGGATCTGACCTCATCCGTACCCCCATTTTAGGGGGGCTGCGAACAACTTTCGTTCCATACACCTTTTCGATTGGAGGCCTCATTCTGCCCCAAACGGCAATGTTTTTAATTTGTATTTTCAATTTCGGCCTCGAAACGACCTCCGATCGTGGCCTCGCCCCCTCTATGACCTGACCCAGGTCAATTGACACCCACATGCAAAGTTTCAGCTCCCCAGGTCCAAAACTGTGGCCGCCTAGTAAGAACACACAGACAAACAGACACACAAACTGATTAGTATAGATACTGATAACGTCAAGGAGGAAAACATATTGAGTAATACATTAATAGCAGCAACTATTCCAGATGAAAATATAGGTAATGATTTATGAATGGCTGGAAGAAGAAGAATAAGAGAAAAAAGAAGAGGAGTAGGAGGAGAGAGAGAGAGAGAGAGAGAGAGAGAGAGAGAGAGAGAGAGAGAACAGATACAAATAATGAGAGTGTTGACTATTGAGATATATAGAATACCCTTTATAAACATTTGGTAGGTGTGTGGTGTGTAATCAAATACATTGATTATCTTGATATATTATTGCTTACTTCCCAGCGTAATTAGTATGTAATCTTTATGTAAAAATATTATGATTTCTACTTCACCATCCATCCAACCATTGTTATAATTGTAATATGTCTAGATAATTAAATACATTATGGATAGAACAAACCACTGGTGCCAAGAACACCTATGACCGGCCATAATATGATGAGTGAGGGAGATTTACCTCCTACAATGACCGATGTGGTTATATAAGGTAATAGTAGAGGGGAACATGAAGGGAACAGGATAACTATATGGAGAGAGAAGATGGAAATAACTACACGGAAATTATGGTTACTTCAGTACAAATATCTTAATGCACCTGGCTAAACATTGTACATGTATTATATTGAACATCATTTATGGTTACTTCAGTACAAATATCTTAATGCACCTGGCTAAACATTGTACATGTATTATATTGAACATCATTTATGGTTACTTCAGTACAAATATCTTAATGCACCTGGCTAAACATTGTACATGTATTATATTGAACATCATTTATGGTTACTTCAGTACAAATATCTTAATGCACCTGGCTAAACATTGTACATGTATTATATTGAACATCATTTATGGTTACTTCAGTACAAATATCTTAATGCACCTGGCTAAACATTGTACATGTATTATATTGAACATCATTTATGGTTACTTCAGTACAAATATCTTAATGCACCTGGCTAAACATTGTACATGTATTATATTGAACATCATTTATGGTTACTTCAGTACAAATATCTTAATGCACCTGGCTAAACATTGTACATGTATTATATTGAACATCATTTATGGTTACTTCAGTACAAATATCTTAATGCACCTGGCTAAACATTGTACATGTATTATATTGAACATCATTTATGGTTACTTCAGTACAAATATCTTAATGCACCTGGCTAAACATTGTACATGTATTATATTGAACATCATTTATGGTTACTTCAGTACAAATATCTTAATGCACCTGGCTAAACATTGTACATGTATTATATTGAACATCATTTATGGTTACTTCAGTACAAATATCTTAATGCACCTGGCTAAACATTGTACATGTATTATATTGAACATCATTTATGGTTACTTCAGTACAAATATCTTAATGCACCTGGCTAAACATTGTACATGTATTATATTGAACATCATTTAGATAGGTTAATTAATTTCACTTTTACTGTACACCACATTTATAATAGGTATCATTACATTCTTCAATAAGCCGGAAAATATGCTGGAATTGTTACACTAACCGGTTATTACACACTGATTACATGTACCAGTCTTGTTACAGTACTTTAAGTTCTATATCGCACACACAAATTATACAGTAAAATAGATAGATGTAGAGATTGGTGTTGGAGGAAGTGAGGAAGAATGAAGAGACGGACATACATGTATGCAAAAAAAACCCACACGCTTAATATTTTGGTGTTCGAGTGTCTGCCAGCAAGGTGGACGACAGAGGAACTTATAGTAAATATAATAGTCATAATAACGAATACTATATTTACGTTGATATTCCTAAATATACTGTTATTACTGCAATACATAATTATATACTGTTTATTGACTGATATATATATATATATATTCTGACATACGGAGCCCTGTATGTTTATTTTAGAGTTAGAATTAAGAGTTGAAGGAGTGCCAAACTACCCAGACGGCGAAGCAGACAAGCGAGCGAACCAGCGAGGGGGAAACCAGCTCGTCCGCATACCAGCAAACAAGCCTTCACACCTGCGTGCGTCATAGGGGACCCTGCAAACTACTTCGATGACCCGACGCTATGAGGTATGATCAACGCCAGGAGACCCCATTGGACCACGCACCTGCTACGCAATTCGAGGAGCTGTGATAGGGGCGCGCACCATCACTCGCCTCCTGATTCGTTCCTACACCATCATTGTTTAGTATATAAGACCCGAGTAGTGGGCATTCAAATCAGTCTCATTTGGAGTTGGGGAAGGTGAACTTGCAGCTGGAGGAAGACGGGGTGAAGTATTATAATGGGTTTGTGACTGTCAGTCAGATTATATAAGTGTGTGTTAAGTATGTTTGGTGTAAACACTTACGTTATGTTGATTAGTGAGATATGTGATTGGGAATTAACGTTGAACGCTATTATTATGTACTTAACTATTTGATTGGGAATTAACGTTAACGCTACTATTATGTACTTAACTATTTGATTGGGAATTATAAATTATAAATTCAAAAAATAAACACTGCAATTTCTCTGAACCAGGACCTTTCTAGAATTAATGAATGGGGACAAGAGAATCTAGTTTCCTTTAATGCACAGAAAACCAAATACATTCAATTTTCTAACGGACAGAATCTCACTGACTCCCATATATTTTTTAATGATGTAAATATTCCCACTTCCCCTAGTATTGACATTCTCGGTGTAACATTAACTACTAACTTGAGCTGGACACATTATGTTAGAAGCATTGCTAAGAATGCCTCTAAAAAACTGGGACTCCTGTACAGAGTTCGATAATTCTTCACTGACGAGCAGTTGGCCGTAATATATAAAAGTCATGTGCGCTCTCAGATGGATTACTGTTCACCTCTGTGGGGTGGAAGTGGAGTGGTTGCATTGAGGCAGTTGGACAAAATTCAAAATAAAGCTATTAGATTAATCAATAACCCTGCAATCACACAGGACCTTCCTACATTAGCCATACGAAGAAACGTTGCATCCCTTGCATTATTCTACAGATATTTTCACAGCAATTGTTCCGAGGAACTTGCTTCAATTGTGCCGCCTCTCCACATCTTTCCCCGTAGAACTAGGGCAGCTGAGAGCGCCCATGAATTTACACTTTCTCCTCCACAATGCAGAACTTCTGCTTATCAGAATTCATTTATCCCCAGAGCTACTACTCTTTGGAATTCACTTCCCTCGAATTGCTTTCCACAAACTTACAATCAACAAATGTTTAAATCCAGTTGTTACAAACATTTTATGAATGGAGGATGCCTTTAGGCACATGGACCTTTTTGTTTTATCTGTGTTTTTCATTCCTCCGTTCATTGTCTCTTAAAAAAAAAAAAAAAAAAAATGACTTTAACCCTTATTTAGCGGGTGGTAAGGTATTTTACACTGTACAGCTCAGCGGGCATAATCCCGAAATATTCGCTCAATTTCACTTGCCCTAGCGCCGTTACTATGGCTCCAATGCGAACGAAACTATCATTTTTGGAAAGAGCAACTCTTCGTCTCCCCATATAAGTCTATGAATGGATGTTATGAGGGAGTGTGGAGGGTGGAAAGAGGTGAGGAAGAGGAGGTACTTTTTGGTCTATTTCCCGGGCGCGTTCGGTTGCGTTCGCTTTGGCCTGACTTCGGCCTCTCGCGCGCCTTCGGTAATCGGTCTTATTTTTCTCTTATTTCTCCTTATTTCTGTATTCTCTCTCTCTCTCTCTCTTTCTTTCTCTCTCTCTCACTCCTGTCTGTCTGTCTGTCTCTCTCTCTCTCTCTCTCTCTCTGGCTCGCTCGCTTTCCCTCTCTCGCGCGCTCTGTCTCTCTCTCTCTCTTCCTCATCCGTATATGTAATTCTCATTATTATTTTCTCTAATCTCTCTCACTCCTCCTGTCTGTCTGTCTGTCTCTCTGGCTCGCTCGCTTTCCCTCTCTTGTGATCCCTTTCTCTCTTCCTCATCCGTATATGTATTTATCATTATTATTTTCTCTAACTAATCCCTCTATTTCATTTATTTGCTTGTAATATTTCTGTATTATTATATCTTTTTCACTCTTTCTTCAGTTCAGTTTCTGTATTCTCTCTATACGGTGGGAATGGTATTTCGTATGAGGGATGTGCAGCACAAATATTCAATCTTTCGTTGTTTGGTTGTTTGTATTACCGTAAGAAATTTACTGAACGCCTGCAAATAATACGCTATAAAATGCTTGCAATCAAACTCTCAAGCAATTTCAAGGTCACATGCAATTATAAATGTAGGCTATAGGTAGACCCAGAGAGGAAGAGACAAGAGAGAGAGAGAGTGTCGTGATAATATAACAATGTTACATATGTATCATATATATATGAAAAAATAATATATACGGTAGGCCTACATCTGTTCCCCACAATCATATAATGCCAAGCACAAATATTCAATCTTTCATTGTTTGTATTACCGTAAGAAATGTACTGAACGCCTGCAAATAATACGCTATAAAATGCTTGCAATCTCTCTATTTTCTCTAATCTCTCTCACTCCTGTATCTCTCTCTCTCTCTCTCTCTCTCTCTGGCTCGCTGGCTCGCTCGCTTCCCCTCTTCCTCATCCGTATTATGTATTTCTCATTATTATTTTCTCTAACTAATCCCTCTATTTCATTTATTTGCTTGTAATATTTCTGTATTATTATATCTTTTTCACTCTTTCTTCAGTTAAATTTCTGCATTCTCTCTCTCTCTCTGTTTCGCTTGCTTTGCAGGAATTTAGTTTTTGTTTTATATATAATAATTTACTTATCATTACTTACTATATCGTATAAACAATAGTAGGTAGCCAACTTACCATAATACCGATACACCAAACCGATCCGCATGCGATTTTGTTTATCACCTGTGTACTAAAGTGCCACCATTATCGATTTTCTTGGAGCGGGAGGGTTACCAATTGAAGTTAAATCCGCTAGCATATATTGTTAGATGTAAGACATGATAAATACCACTAGAAATATGAATTGGCAAAATCCATAGAATATCACTTCGAAATTGTTCTGAAATTTCAAAACAAAACCGCTAGTGTAAGTCATTGCTGCTAGATCGAAGTAAAGGTCTCTAGATCTAGCGGAAGTCGGTATACGTATTGGCAGTACTGCACACTCATTCATTTCATTCATTCATTTTCTATTGAGCTCGTCCTGGAATCTTTACGACTCTGAATCTTACGATTGCCGACGGTGATACGTTGTTGACATTGTTGTTGATGTTCCAGTGGAGGGATGAACAAAATATTGTCCTTGTCCAATAATAGCTATTTCATAGTCCCACAGGACTTATTTTGATATATTTATCAAATTTATTGAACGCCTGAAAATAATACGCTATAAAATGCTTGCAATCAAACTTTCAAGCAATTACAAGGTCACATGCAATTATAAAAAGGTATATTGTAGACCATAATCTTCGCCAAGCTTCGTTGTTGCTTGTATTATCGTGAGAAATGTACCATACACCCTGGTTATCGTGAGAAATTTACCGAACGCCTGCAAATAATACGCTATAAAATGCTTGCAATCAAACTCTCAAGCAATTTCAATGTCAAATGCAGTATATGTAGACCCAGAGAGGAAGAGAATGACAGAGAGAGAGGGGAAGTCAAAAATCTGCTAGGTGTGATTTCCCCTGAGAGGGAAGAGATTAGTTAGGGGCGTGCCCTGGCCTACATCAGACAAAGAGAGTACAAAGGAGTACAAACAAAGAGAGTGAGACAGAGAGAGAGAGAGAGAGAGTCGTGATAATATAAAAATGTTACACATGTATCATATATATGAAAACATAATATATACGGTAGGCCTACATCTGTTCCCCACAATCATATAATGCCAAGCACAAATATTCAATCTTTCGTTGTTTGTATTACCGTAAGAAATTTACCGAACGGCCTACAAATAATACGCTATAAAATGCAAAGGAAATTTCTTGTAGAGTGCAATTTTGAGGACGTAATGTGCTCTGAGAGAGAGCGGAGCGGTGATTAGGAGCATACATTACCTCAAGACCGCTCGCCACACAGGGAATTATATAAGGAAATTACCGTATTTTAGGGTTTTTCACTCGTGTTTTACGATCGTTGAAAGACAACCAGTGATCGTAAAAGGATGGTTCGGGTGTCATTGGAAAGCTCAATTTACGCACTTTCAGGATACATACTTGTATTACGCTCTGGGTCTTGTTTATGCATGAAAAAGAGCACGGAACAACCCCATTTAGGGTAAAAAAAAAAACCCGCTGGGCGGCACAGTGAAATATACTCCACCAGCCGCTCGTAAGGTGATAAAATGCTTGCAATCACATTTTCAAGCAATTATAAAATATAAATTGTACTTACCAACACCCACACCAGTATGTTCTTCGTCAGGAACGTCTCCAATTTGCTCAAGGGTCTGTCCAATATCAACCACAACATCCACCCCACGCAAATTATGCTTGGGGTGAAAGCCTATGATCGAGTTATTTTCGTCTTCCGAGTCATCCACACTACCAAAACTCTCACCCAGACCTTCGACGGTTTCATCCAACAGCTTATTAGAAAGTTCTGAAGAGTTCAGCATGATATCTAGTTCCTGGGTGGTAAGCCGGGCGTGGTTAGTAGGGTGGCGCGACGCACTAGGGATGGCGGCCACCGAATCGAACACGGGCAAATCTTGACCTTCCATTATGGCTGCTTGAGGGTCACTTAGTCACGGTCACGCAGTGGGGATGTGTGGGTGGGCCCTTGTAGTACACCGCCTGACCACCAAGTTTCGCTTTCCACCTAAATTAGGGCGGGAATACGCCCACGGACTTAAGTCCGACCCCGCCATTTAGTCCAATTTTTTCGTATCGGACTTAAGTCCGACCCCGCTAAATAAGGGTTAATTAGTTTCAGTATTTTTTCATAATTTAAAGAGTATCAGTCAATAAAGGATACCAAGTCCTAAGATCCAAAAGGAAAGGAGGCAACAACAAGAAATAATTTTATTAGATTTTACTTTTGTTTTGCCTTCAGCTGACTGATACCTTAATATATATCTTCTCTGTGCTATCTAGATTCATCAAGTTAACCACTTGAGGATCAAGATACGTAACAGAAGAGTGGCGACCTCACCAGGATTCGTTTCATACAGTTTCACTCAGTTTCATTACCGTTTCATTACCTCCAAAGTAGAGGTGGCTCAGACCATAAAAACCCACCTGTTCCCTGTAGAAGGCGGGGAGGGAGACGGAGCAGTTGGTGGGATCCCGAGTAAACCTAGCCAACTTGATGAACAATTGCCACCTGGTTTGACCGGTGATCAAGTACTGGAACTAGCCAGAATAAAGACCTAACAAGCCAGAATAAATGCCGAAGCAAATGCCGAACAAGCCAGACTAAATATAGAACTAGCCAGAGCAAATATCGAAGAAGCCAGAATAAAGACCGAACATTATGAATATCAATATCGTACGGCTCAACTAAATGTCAATACAAATGCTCCCGTAATTGCTCCCCCTCTGGGATTAACTATGACCAGTGTCATTCCACCTTTCACTGAGGATAATGTGCAGGATTTCTTTGTTTTGTTTGAGGAAGTTGATGGAGGTATGAAGTGGACAAGAGATCAATGGCCTTTTATGTTACAAACCGTTTTGACAGGGCAGGCTCGAGCCACGTATTTGTCAGAAGTAGCAGAAGTTAGGCAGAATTATGACAATCTCAAAGAAGCTATCCTAAAAACCTATCAATTGCAGCCTCAGGCTTACAGGCAATCTTTCCGTAAAAAACAGAAGAAAGTAGAAGAAACCCATAAGGTATTTGCCAGGACCATGACTAAAACTTTCAATCATTGGGTCAAGAGTAAGAAAGTCACAAGCTACAACAATCTGAAGGAGTTGGTCCTGTTAGAAAATGTCCTATGGAAAATTGATTCTTCTGTAGCCTATCATTTAAAGGGGAAAAAGGTAGATTGTCTTGCCGACGCCGCTGACATGGCTGACACATACGTGGTCAACAAAAAATTTCGTGGAAAGAAGCCCTACGATAATTCTAGTTCTAATTTTAAGTATCTCAATCACAAATCTGACAGACCCAGTCACAAGCCTATAACGTATTCCCCAGCTAGCCAAAATAGAATTGTTCCCTCAACTAAAAATGCGACTCAGGGCAATGGTAACAGAGGTGGGTCCTAAAGTAATAGTAATGCTCAAAGAGGGAACGTTCCCGAATCCCCTAAAGTATGTACTTTTTGTGGCAAGAGAGGCCACCTAGCTTATCAGTGCTGGGCCAAGGAGAGAACAGAGAGATCGGGGCAGACAGTTGCCGCCGTATCTCAAACTCCATATGTGCCTGTAATGCAGGACTCCCGACAGAAGGAGTACCTAGCACCAAAAGTTCCTTTAATACAGGACTCCCGACAGAAGGAGTACCTAGCAGCTAACGTAAATCATCTAGACAGGGGTGTAGTAGCATGTGTGGTGCAACCCACTAGGGTTAAGCCAATAATAATTTCACCATCAGTGCAGGACAGTTACCGTCCCTTTATTTCATCTGGCAACGTGAGATTAAATGGTTGTATGCATGAGGTAAAAATTCTGAGAGACACAGGTTCTACTAGCACCCTCATGGTGAATCCTTACACTGAGTGCCCACCTGGCGAACCAGTTGTAATGAGAGGTGATGGAGGCCAATTTTATGCACATTTGGTAAAAGGCGAAATTGAATGGGAGTTACTACAGGGTGAGGCCACCATAGCTTTGTGTAGGTCCCAAGATATCCCTGTGCCTGGGGTAACACTCCTTTTGGGGAATGATGTAGCAGGTGAGAAGGTCCGACCAGACCCCATTTTGTCACTTTCCCCCGTTAACGAGCCACTAACCGGTGAGCTCGAAAAGGAGATGCCAATTGTTTTCCCTGTGTGTGCTGGCACCCGTTCAATGTCTCAAGTAGCAGTTCCCTCAGACCGAAATGTACCGAATGTAAGAGTTGATGAAAGGGATGATGAGAGTGTGAATGACGCTCCAACTGTGCCTGATGATGTGACTGAGGTGGATTTATCTGACACCTTTTTGGCTCATCTTGACCCTAACGATGACCATGAAACCCCTCCAAATTGTCCTAATGGCCTGGTAGAGCTACAGAGAGATGATAGTGAATGCAAGGAGTTAGCTGCCAGGGCCATGAGTGAAGAGGAATGTGAGGAGGGTGGTGAATGTTTCTATCTCAAAGGAGGAGTATTGTGGAGTAGATGGAGACCGCCACACAGACCATTCGATGACGGGGCCTGGGACGTCCATCAAGTAGTAGTCCCCAAACCTTGTCGTAAAGATATCTTGGAAATGGCACATTGTATACCATTGGCAGGACACCTAGGTGTGAGAAAAACTGTTAGACAGAATCAGAGCCCACTTTCACTGGCCAGGAATGCGTGCAGATGTAGTGGAGTTTTGTAGAGTGTGTCACACTTGCCAGATGACAGAAAAACCCAATCAGAAGGTGCCTGTACATCCTCTGGTGCCCTTGCCCGTCTTCAAGAATCCTTTTACTCGGGTGGTAGTGGACATTGTAGGCCAATTGCCTAAGACTTCCCAAGGTAACAAATATTTATTAACTATTATGGACATGGCAACTCGCTACCCAGAGGCAATACCCTTAAGGACTACCTCTGCTCCAACTGTCATCAAGGAACTGCTCAAATTCTTCACCAGAATGGGTTTCCCCCATGAGGTGCAAAGTGATCAAGGAACTAATTTTACCTCTAACATTGTTCAGCAGTCCCTGAAGGAGTTGGGTATCGAGCATGTTAAGTCTAGCACCTACCACCCAGAGAGTCAAGGGGTTCTCGAACGATATCATCAGACATTAATGGGAATGGTACGTAAGTATTGTACAGAGACCGGAGTTGAGTGGGATAAGGGGGTACCTTTTCTTTGATTTGCTACTCGTGAGGTTCCAACTGAATCCCTGGGTTTTTCCCCTAATGAGTTAGTTTTCGGTCACCAGGTAAGAGGTCCTTTGCAACTATTGCAGGATAGCCTAGTTGGCCAGGAGGGGAACCAAAACCTCCTCAAGTATGTTTCAGATTTCAAAACCCGGCTGAGATCCTCATGTGAGTTTTCCGCTCAAAACTTGACAGTGGCTAAAAGCTCCATGAAGAACTGGTATGACAGAAAAGCCTGTGAGAGGGAGTTTCAGCCCGGTGATGAAGTTTTGGTCCTGCTCCCCCTTTTTGGCCAACCTGTATCTGCCAAGTTCAGGGGCCCATATAAGATCATTCGGAGGGTGAGCATTACCGATTATCTAGTAACTACCCCAGACAGGAGAAAGCCCACGCAAGTATTCCATATAAATATGTTGAAATCCTACCATAGGTCCCCTGATTCCTCTCTTCCAGATTCTTCCACTGTGGCAGTGAATGTCAGGACCTGTGGACAGCCTGGTGCAGACAAAGTCTTCAGTTCTCTTACTGACCCGCAACAGACTGTTCCAGAGCCTGAAGGTATCCATGCAGACTTTGACTTGTCATGTAGCCTATCAACTTTCAGTATAATTCAGTAGCTTGGGGGGAATTACCATCTAAACTATGTCATCTTCCCTCTGATCAAGCGAACCAACTAATCTCTGTTTTATCTCAGTCTCCCAGTGTGTTCCGTGATACTCCAGGGCTCACTTCTTTGGCATTGCAGGACATCGACGTAGGGGATGCAACTCCCATTAAACTATCCCCCTACCGTGTCTCTCCACAACGCAGGAGTATACTGCAGGTCGAGCTTGACTTCATGTTTTCAAACCAGCTGATCACAAGGACCTTAAGCCAGTGGAGTAGTCCAGTCATACTTGTGCCAAAGCCAGACGGGAGCCATAGGTTATGTATAAACTATAGGCAAGTTAATGCCGTCACAAAGAACGATACCTACCCACTGCCACGGATCAAAGATTACATTTACCGGGTTGGCCTCATACAGCAGTAAGATAAACTTAATCAGAGGATTTTGGCAATTAGCTCTCCCTTGTAGCGAGGTAAATATCATGCTTTAGTAGTGCGCTGTCAAGCCTTCAGCTGTGAGATGCCTTGCAGTTCGAATAACGCTCCAGCTACGTTCCGGCTATGTTCTGATGTGGTACCTGGAGACGTTGCCTACTTTGGGTGATATCCTTATTATATCTTCATTATAATCTTGCTGTTGCCAATCTGGTGGTGAATCTATTTATGTATTATGTTTAATATTATGTACTATACTCTTTAAACTCTTTTCTAGGGGGGAGGTCTGACATACGGAGCCTTGTATGTTTATTTTAGAGTTAGAATTAAGAGTTGAAGGAGTGCCAAACTACCCAGACGGCGAAGCAGACTAGCGAGCGAACCAGCGAGGGGGAAACCAGCTCGTCCGCATACCAGCAAACAAGCCTTCACACCTGCGTGCGTCATAGGGGACCCTGCAAACTACTTCGATGACCCGACGCTATGACGTATGATCGACGCCAGGAGACCCCATTGGACCATGCACCTGCTACACAACTCGAGGAGCTGTGATAGGGGCGCGCAACATCACTTGCCTCCTGATTCGTTCCTACACCATCATTGTTTAGTATATAAGACCCGAGTAGTGGGCATTCAAATCAGTCTCATTTGGAGTTGGGCAAGGTGAACTTGCAGCTGGAGGAAGATGGGGTGAAGTATTATAATGGGTTTGTGACTGTCAGTCAGATTATATAAGTGTGTGATAAGTTTGTTCGGTGTAAACACTTACTTTATGTTGGTTAGTGAGATATGTGATTGGGAATTAACGTTGAACGCTACAATTATGTACTTAACTATTTGATTGGGAATTAACGTTGAACGCTACTATTATGTACTTAACTATTTGATTGGGAATTAACGTTGAACGCTACTATTATGTACTTAACTATTTGATTGGGAATTAACGTTGAACGCTACTATTATGTACTTAACTATTTGATTGGGAATTAACGTTAACGCTACTATTTATGTACTTAACTATTTGATTGGGAATTAACGTTAACGCTACTATTATGTACTTAACTATTTAATTGACTATTATGTACTTAACTATTTTAGTTGACTAACTTGTGGACTAAAGCAACTCTTTAAGTAATTGGGTTATGATGAAAGTAATACTATTGTTTTATATTAATACTTACGAGTTCTTTCATTTTCTTTTAATTAAGCTTACATTGCTTAACGGTGCTTAGTACGGTGATACTATTGTCTCTTATTAGTAATATCGCCTTAGACTAACATGGCTGTTTTAATGTTACTTCTAGTGATTTCCTAAGCTGAAGAAAATTCTTTTAGATTCAAAATATTATTTTTGCATTTCATATTATTTGAGTGAGACCTGAATCGAATCTATGAAGCGATCCTGTAACTTAATTTACTCATAATCAAACCTCAATGTTACGTGGTTAAGAAATACATTTAACTAATTATTAAATATATATCTAACTTTTTATGTGACTTTGATATTAATCCTGATGATAATAATAATATAATACTATTAACGTAAGACAAGAACCAAGAATAATTACATTAAATATAAATAAAAGGACATATAAGAAAACTATTAATCATTTCAAAAAGGGTAAGAGACAGAAATATTCTTACCTCAATATTTATCTTTCAAGACTTTTTATAGAATTAATAGTCCTTCTTTAGATATAACTTATTCGGTTCATAACCATAGCCTACTAAGCTTCGGTTAAATAATAATTCTTTATAAATACTACATGACTTTAATTAGTTTCAGTATTTTTTCATAATTAAAGAGTATCAGTCAATAAAGGATACCAAGTCCTAAGATCCAAAAGGAAAGGAGGCAACAACAGGAAATAATTTTATTAGATTTTACCTTTGTTTTGCCTTCAGCTGACTGATACCTTAATATATATCTCTGTGCTATCTAGATTCATCAAGTTAACCACTTGAGGATCAAGATACGTAACAATATATATATATCAGTCAATAAACAGTATATATGTATTGCAGTAATACACAGTATATTTAGGAATATATATATAAATATATATATATATATATATATCTTAATCAGGTTGATCTTCCTCTTACCGTTCCTCTTAAAAGTGTCCTCTTCCTGACCCTGAACGAACTTCCAGGCGGAAAGTGGGAGGCCAGAATTAAGAGAGGCGGGTAGGTTGGTGGAATTCATAAACACAAACATATATCAGTAATTGTCTCATTAGGAAGTATCAAAGTATCAGTTTATGCTGATATATAGTTAATTATGCAAAGGATGTCATGTTGGTTCCATACGCATAGTTATACAACGATCACACGTTTGTATATCTTCTATGGTAGCTCATATCTTTGCTACCACATGTGATTAACAGGGAAACCTTATATATTTACAGGTTCAATGCAGTACCTTGAATACGGTTCTAACAAAAGACTAGGTTTCCACTGAAATTATATATCTAAAAAAGGTTTACCTGCCCTCCAGCTCTCCCACTTTTGCATCTCCACTGACCCCACCAGCTGGTATAATATACTTCCACTTTAAGTCTTCATAAACCATAAGTGTAGGTCGGATCATTGGCCTGGAGAGGCAGGGTTAAGAGGGTAGGTTTTATTTGTTTATATATGAATTTACTTACTATTATTTTACTTAGCCAAGACCTCCATCAAGCCTTAAAAAATACCCCCCAAGACTCACTTTCCAGATAAATGTGTACATTTTCTCGATAGACAAATGTTCCGGCCTTTCCAAAATTACAGGCTCGCTATTGCTCGCCAGGAAAACAATCGACCATTGAATGGCGCGAAAGTTCTTAACCAAATGACTACGGGAGACGTTCCGGAACGCCATGGCAATTTACAGCAATGTACAGGCTTTCAAAGTCTTTTAAAGCCTGTAGAATCGAGTGTAAGTGAGCGGGAGTGCGGAAGGCCACCCATCCTCTCTCCAACCAGCCGGCTGGTGCACTGAAGAGTATGAGCTAGACATATAGCGTTGCCAAAGGCAAATGTAGCGCGACATTTGCGATAATTGCTCAGTATTAGTGAATGTCTATGGTAGCACTGCGAGAGAAGCATGTGCGCTACGAAGCTCGTTTTGGGGTAATTTTGAATTTATTTTCTTTTAGTTTTTAGCTGAATACATTTCATTTCATTCAGATACTTGCTTAACCCCCTCTGACATCTATGACGCGATCACGTCATATGGCGGTATGCCCAAGAGTATCATATGATGCGATCGCGTCATATGAACTTAGTGAAATAGCTCAATAAGTAAGTTATATGATGCATTTGCGTCATATTGAGCTCAGTAAGTTAGGTAAGTTAGATCAGAATCTGTCCGTTGATGGCAACCCCAAATACCTCCAACTTCTACCGGTACCTCAGTGTCAGAGAATGTGTTTTGAGGGAAATACCGGGCGCTCCGCCACCCCATCAGTAAGTTAGCAACTTATGTCTGGGGGGGTTAATCAATCAGGAGTGCCTGAATGTGCCCTAATATGACTGAAATAGGCGAAAATATGACGCCAGTGTAAGTGTTAATATTGACAGGAATGGGGCGAAAGGTCTTACAATTGCCAAACTAATGCAGCGAACGTCTCCTAAATCTGATAACTAATGGAGCTAAAAATGAGAGAGAAGGGGGACCAGAATAAACAACCACCTCCTCTAAGAGTGGGTCATGTCCTTTCTTAAACTGTGTGTGTGTGAATGTGTTCACTTCCTTGGAGTTGCTTTCCAACTGATGGGTGGTGGGTGGGGAGAGAGCCTTCTGCTTTGCTCTCTTTACCTTCCACTTTGTAACAAATTATATTTTAGCTTTAAGTCCGGACTGCCTAGTAGTGCCCGCAAGATTTGTGCAGTTTGTGTATCTATGTAACTATATGTAACTATCTACTACAGCCTCTCCTCTGTCACTATCACAACCTCCAACAATCTCACTTTATTGTCTTGGGTACGCTTGGATTCCCTCGCTTCCTCACTGTCTTACACATACAGCACAGTACTAGTCTGTCTCACTCTCCCTAACTACCTTACTATCACTTAGTGCTTCACTATCTCTCAAATATGCACCACAGTTCTATATTATTTCTCACTATCTCACTTACATTCACACTCACACATGTTACATTATACTACAGTCACTCTCCCACTCATTGTCTTACTAACGCCCACATAATTATAGCCTACAAGACATTACTATACTCTCCCTTACTGTCTCACTATCTCCCACACATGCATCACAGTACTACAGTCCCTCTTACTGTCTCACTATCTCTCACACATGCAGATCATTACACCAGTCTCTCTCATTGTCTCACTATCTCTCATACATGCATCCCAGTACACCAGTCTCCAGTTTCTCTTACTGTCTCACTATCTCTCACATATGCATCACAGTACACCAGTCTCTCTCTCATTGTCTCACTATATCTCACACATACAGTACAGTACACCAGTCTCTCCTACTGTCGCACTATATCTTACACATATAGTCAAGTACACCAGTCTCTCTTACTGTCTCACTATATCTCACACATATAGTACAGTACACCAGTCTCTCTTACTGTCTCACTATATCTCACACATACAGTACAGTACACCAGTCTCTCTTACTGTGTCACTATCTCTCACACATACAGCACAGTACACCAGTCTCTCTTACTGTGTCACCATCTCTCACACATACAGTACTTACCATCCTCATATCTGTACATCTCATGTTCATCCACTAAATTGTAAAATGTGTATTTTCAGCTCATGAGGCTGCCATTCTTTAATAAACCGTTTATTATTATTATTATTATTATTATTTACAGTACACCAGTATCTCTCTTACTGTCTCACTAGCTCCCCACATACAGCACAGTACACCAGTATCTCTTACTGTCACACTATCTCTCACACATACACTACAGTACACCAGTCTCTCTCTTGCTGTCTCGCTATCTCCCACACATACAGTACAGTACACCAGTCTCTCTTACTGTCTCACTATATCTCACACATACAGCACAGTACACCAGTCTCTCTCTTACTGTCTCACTATCTCCCACACATACAGTACAGTGCACCAGTCTCTCTTACTGTCTCACTATCTCTCACACATACAGTACAGTACACCAGTCTCTCTTACTGTCTCACTATCTCCCACACATACAGTACAGTACACCAGTCTCTCTTACTGTCTCACTATCTCTCACACATACAGTACAGTACACCAGTCTCTCTTACAGTTTCACTATCTCTCACACATACAGTACAGTACACCAGTCTCTCTTACTGTGTCACTATCTCCCACACATATAGTACAGTGCACCAGTCTCTCTCTTACTGTCTCACTATCTCCCACACATACAGCACAGTACACCAGTCGCTCTCTTACTGTCTCACTATCTCCCACACATACAGTACAGTACACCAGTCGCTCTCTTACTGTCTCACTATCTCCCACACATACAGTACAGTACACCAGTCTCCGTTTATGCAGCCCTTATACAACTTAGTGAAGTGTTATTAAGTAAGTGGTTCACCTTAGTAAAGTTATCCCATTATGGTGCAGGTAATGGTAGTGCAGACTGCAGAGTATTGTTATTATTGTCTGTGTGTGTGTGTGTGTGTGTTGACTATGTGAGGGTTGAGGGTATAGTGGGGGTGATATATAGTACAAGAGGGGAAGGTGGTGTTGGTGTTGGTATTGTGTGTTAGTGGGGATTGGGGGGGGGGGGTGTAGCTTATCTGTTGGTGGCAGGCTTAAGGGAGTTTTGGTCTTTATTTCTGAACCTTCTTCTCCCTTATGTTTAGCTCTATTAGTTTTGACATTTTAAGACGATCGCCCCATTAGTTTGTTGATTTGAAGACCTTTCACCCCATTTTTCTTTTTAATATAAAGACCTTTCGTGTCATTTACACGTAA
The DNA here is from genome assembly GCA_032716605.1 of Paralithodes platypus. Taxonomy (NCBI): domain Eukaryota; kingdom Metazoa; phylum Arthropoda; class Malacostraca; order Decapoda; family Lithodidae; genus Paralithodes; species Paralithodes platypus. The sequence continues at coordinate 2,834,772 of CM064508.1, read as the reverse complement.
ATTTTTATCCTGACCAGCGATAGTGAGCTTCCAATTTAGGATGAATCGGCCTTTGGCTGGGACATTCTTCTACCGACAAATGTATACATTTGTCATGTAAGGGGGCTTTGGGGGTAATTTTTGTAATCTTGGTGGAGGTCTAGGACAGAAACTAAAACAAATAGTATCCATAATAAATTAACATATAAGTGAACCTATACAACCAAACCTGACCTTAAGGTTAGAAAAAAGTAGGTGGGTAGAGTCCAGGGTGTTATGGACCTATCGTCGGGGACAGATAGGGCAACATGTACAGAGTAGCAGCCTCATTGTAAACAACATCACAATAGTTACCTGTCTTGATAGCCCATGGTTCACTCACGGTATATACAAGGTCACACCCCTACGTCAGATACTAGTAGGGGAAATCTCTCTTTTTTTGTATTTATATATTTATTTTATATAGTTTGTATATATTTATTTATGTTTGTAAGTGGAAGAGTCAAAAGACAAAGCTGGATGTAAAAAAGTGTCTCCCCCCAAAGTTGAAAGAGCGACAGAGAGCCAAATTCAAGGTACGTTAGAGTCTGTAGTAGTTGGTGGGGTTTCAATTTATAGTTTGGTTACGAAGAGTTATATGGTAACTCTGTCTCTTTACAACTTGCTCGCTTTTATATATAGATTATGTTAAGCACATAACCGTATCATGTGTTATGTCGGGCAATAATATTTGCCCGAGTAAGTCAGTTCTCTCTTTCCACTCTCGGAAAGCTATAACACTCAGCAGGAACACAGCTGACTCTAGATATGCAATTATAAATCTCCTCAATCTCTACTAATGATACAGAATACACAGTTGGATTTCACAAGTTTTTATTTCACTTTATATCAGGGCACTGGCATGGATAATAAATAAGCACTTGGTTGAGTCGTATTCATACGGAAATACTCTCGAACCTACTTCAAGAATGGATAATAATATTCTTAAAGCATGGATGATATATAAATTAGTTTATAATAATAATTGATAAATCACAGTTGAATAAACATATGAAGAATATATAAATATAGCATATATGCTAACAGAGTGGTTAGTCTCAAAGAATAGCTGATATCCTGAAGGTCAAGTTTAACAAGAACATGACGCGGGTTAAGGTCACCAATACTGAGGTCACAACATCTCAGTTAAATAGATTTTATAAAGTAAGAACATCAGCTAAATAGCAAGTAACTAATGAGTTAAAAATAATGAGAGAGATTTTAATTCTCTACTAACGTATACAGTTAGATTTAATAATAGTAATTCAGGGAACTGAGTAAATAAAGATTAGTCTTATGGAAAAAACACAGCCCTCGACATTGAAATATTAAGGCTATGTGGGCAAAATAGAATTACTATGAATTCAAGTTAAATGTTGTTACGTCCTGGGATATATAAACACTGGGCTCTTTCTATTGGACTAGGTATGCGGCAACAAGCAACAACGGAAAACGCTAGATCCAACCCTTATCTATAAACCCAGGCAACAAACCACCCTAAACCGTCAAGAGTCCTGCCTGGACAACGAGGTATCCTATGACTCGGTTACAGGGTGCACGCACTATAGACTGCTGATAGTCAAGCAGGCTATATAAAAGATCACACAATTAAGTTGACTTAAAGCTTCAAGGAAAAGATAGATAACGGAATTAAATTGCAGAAACAATTTAATAACAAACTAGAAGAAAGAAAATTTAACATTACGTTAATTAATACAACTAATCACCCCTGCGTGAAAGAAGGTGAAAGCAAACAGTCCTCAAAACATCGTACCGGTAGACAAGATGCGGGTTTCTAAACTGCATGCGGCTACTGTAGGATCTGATGCTTAGCAAAGAAAATACGTTACGGATTTAGAGAACTCTTAACTCATAAGCAGGAATAAATACTAGTGATAGGACCTACAGTGTATAATGGCATAGGTATAATTAAATAAAGGCAGCAACTCGCAACATAACCACATACAGGTGTGCTTCTCACTCTTGGTCAGGCAAGCCTGCTCGGACAGAGTCTCTAAGCCACACCCTGACTCACAATGCTCACAAAAACGGTAAACTGTGGCACAATAACAAGCATACAGAAATAATAAACCCCTAGCTGTTAATCTGCTAGGTGGCAGAGGTCTAGCTGGAAGGATATAGGCTTCGGATACCCGGGCTGAGCCACCTGCTCTAGCCTAGGGACATTCCCAAGTCTGTGCGCCAAATTACTCTAATTGAAAGGGTGCTCTCTTGAGAGACTCAGATCGCAAGTATCTGACTCTCTCCTGGCGACCCTAAAACAAAAACAAAACGTGCTAGTGCAGTGCTGAGTGGACTAGGCAAGGGCCCTCACACAACACAACACTAGACACACAGGGACACAGACAAGAAAATGCCCCCAGACTCCCACGGGTATCCTAGTAAAGTCGTGCGGGTCCATGGGACTCGCACCAGCAGACTTTACTTAAAGGATCGCAAAAAGCCTCCCCTCCGGTCTAGCCCCTGCTAACCTGACACAAGAACACACTAGCAAGCATGAAACCACCAAATATGAGACAACAAAAATCTTCCTAGGTCTCATTAACAATTACGTCTCTGCATAAGGCCCAAAATCCTATCTAGTTATCTGAGAGCTCGTCGTTAATACAATAATAGATATAAGGTCTATCAAGGGGATGGGATAATTAAATAGATTGGTGAAGTAGTGGAAGGAAGGTATACAAAGTAAGAGAGAAAGTTTCTAAGTGGGGTTGAGAGGGATAGATATCAAGGGGGTCCGAAGGGTACGACAGTGAGGTGAGCTCTGAGTCTTGAATCTGTCTGGACCCCACCCTAGGCATACAAAATACATCCCAGGCTTGGCAACACTCAACACAGTTGCCGGGTCAAAATCGTCTACCCCGTGCGTGAGTCGAAACTAAGCCTAACGTTGCAATCAAATGCATATGGCAACATCAGGCTCGTCCCAAGCTGGACTCTCCGCGCGAAGCAACATCCCCCAGCCGGTCTCTCTCTCCCGCTCGTCTCCTCCCACTCTCACTAGACTTACATCTTATATTATAATGAAACAATCAACTATCGAGAATAAAATATACTAAGATGCGTTGGTTAAGAATAAGGGCAGCTACAAGCTGTGAAACAACATAAGAATATCCCAGTCATTAGTTACATTGTCGTAGGATATATACTAAGGAAAAGCCGGCCGGCCGGCTGCCACCAGCCGGTTTCTAAACGGCTGGGCAGCCGACGCGCGCATGCCCGCACGTGGCTACTATGCAGAAGCGTCACACCTCTCCCAAGATATAAGACCCTTGACTAAGTTCTTCATATCTAACAGAAAGCTTCTCATAGTACCACACACTGTTGCGACACAAGGCACTATATATAAAAAAAATAAAGACTGTTGCGCTCCACCGAGCAAGTTCAACTAACTTAGCGACAATAAGCGAAAACATTCAAGTTAGATACTGCTACAACATCTTATACAAAATTCTACACGTTATAAAAATAAAGAGTTTTTATAAGGTTTTTGCTTTTTTATTTTTTTTTTTTTCGGCTGAACTACAGTGACAGCCTATTTTCCTCCACACTCAACCCTCAATCCTGTGGCAGTCTAACCAACATCATCCACCCTTGATAGACAATCCGCTATCACGTTATCAGAACCGGCAATATGGCGTATGTCCAGATTATACTCCTGAAGCATGAGTGACCACCTGGTCAGCCTCATATTCCGGTTATGAAACTGATTCAAGAATTTCAGAGGGTGATGATCGGTATAAACCACTACGACTGGTCCGAAAGCAGGAACATATACATCGAAGTGCCTGACCGCCAGCACTATCGCCAGGAGTTCTTTTTCAATTACAGAGTAATTCCTTTGTGCACTATTGAATTTTTTACTGTAAAAACTCACTGGATGTTCGATACCTTCATCATCTGTCTGTAACAAGACAGCCCCAGCCCCTACGCCACTGGCATCAGTCGCCAGCTGAAAAGGTCTGCTGAAGTCCGGGGCCCTGAGTATGGGGTGGGTACATAACAGGTGTTTCACCAAGGAAAACGCCTCTGCACACTCAGGAGACCACCGGAACTTCTTGTCCTTAGATAATAAGTCAGTTAAAGGTGCAAGTACAGTCGAATAGCCTTTGATGAAGCGACGATAATAGCCTATCATACCTAGAAACCGCATGATTTGTTTCTTAGTCATAGGCTGGGGAAACTGATCGATGGCTTTGATCTTTGTCTGTGGAGGGCACACCTGACCCATCCCCACCTCGAACCCCAGGTACAAAACTGTGGCTTTGACAAAATTGCACTTACCCCGGTTTACCACCAAACCTGCTTCATTCAGTTTATTAAAAAGCTGTCCGATGTGTGCACAGTGACTGTTAAAATCATCGTCGTATATTATGACATCATCTAGGTACACCGTACAGTTGGGAATGTCGGCTACAATGTCGTTCATTAATTTCTGAAACGTTGCAGGGGCATTTTTCAGCCCGTATGGCATAACATGGCAACGATATGTGGCACCGTCCACCACAAACCCCCACACCTCTCGCGCTCGCTCAGACAAGGGCACTTGCCAATAACCCTTAACAAGGTCTATCTTAGTGAGGAACTTGGCTTTTCCTATCTTATCCACACTGTCGTCCACGCGAGGGAGAGGGTAGGCATTTGTGGGGGTTAAACCATTCAACCTGCGGAAATCTATACAAAACCGCACCTTGCCATCTGGTTTGGGCTGCAGTGTGACTGGGGAAGTCCACCTTACTGCACCCTCAGAATTCAGCCCACGTTTCAGCATATAATCCAGCTCTTCCCTAAGTGCTGGTAATTTAATAGGGGGAACACGGTATGGCACTGATTTAAAGGGCGGGTGGTCCCCAACATCGACATAATGCACAGCTTGAGTAGTGAGGCCAGGATGCTCCACGAAAACAGCTGGGTTTGAATCAAGCAAGTGCTGCACAGCTACACGCTGTTGCTCAGGCAGGTGCAATATCAACTCGTGAGCCACTTGTCTAGAATTCCCCGCCCACTGATCCGCGGAAACATGACAATCCCCATTATCCTCCCCCGCAGCTTGACTGTCCCTTCCTCCTTCTCCACCACGATCGCTGCAGATCAACACCGGGACCGTGAGAGGCTCGGAGGGGCGCCTCACATACTCTATCATCAGATTTACATGGCAAAGTTGGTTCTTTTTCTTACGATCAGGAGTAGCTACTAAATAGTCGAGATCAGAAACCTTCCTTACAACCCGATACGGACCAGAATACTTGGCAGACAAGGGGTGTCCCACCAGAGGCAGTAGTATCAGTACCTCCTGATCTACTTCAAACTCCCTCAGCTTCACCTTCTGGTCGTATCTGTCCTTCATCTGAGCTTGTGAACTCTTAAGGTTCCGACCTGCTACCTCCAAGCTTTTTAGCATTCTCTCACGGCTTTCAATTACATACTTTAGAAGCGAGCATGGCTTTGTGACTCCCTCCCAGATCTCCTTGACTATGTGGAGGGGCCCCCTGACCCTGTGTCCAAAAACCAACTCGTTCGGGCTAAATCCCAAGCTCTCCCCAGGTACTTCTCTCGCAGCAAATAAAACGTATGGGAGACCTAGATCCCAGTCCTTCCCATTTTCCATGCAATAACACCGCAACATACTCTTGAGAGTCGAGTGCCACCTTTCCAAAACTCCCTGGCTCTCGGGATGGTAGGCAGATGACACCACAGACACTATCCCATGTTGCTGCATGGTCTGCTTAAACAGAGCAGAAGTAAAATTGGATCCCTGATCAGACTGGATCTCCTGAGGGTAGCCATAACGAGAGAAATAGACAAGTAGGTTTTTGACAACAGTCTTAGCCATCCCGTTGCGCATGGGGTAAGCATCTGGATACCGTGTTGCTACATCCATTACAGTTAGTAAAAATTTATTGCCGGCACTAGTGGGGGGCAATGGGCCAACCATATCGATAACTACTTTGCTGAAGGGCGGCCCAATGACAGGGATGGGTTGTAACGGGGCTCTCGGGATGACCTGATTGGGTTTCCCAACAACTTGACAAGTGTGACACTGTGACACCCATGACACGACACTCGCCTTTAACCCAGGCCACCAGAAAAGCTTGCTCAGAGCTGCCTCCGTCTTACGTGCCCCCAGGTGCCCTGCCAAAGGTACATCATGAGCTAATCTCAATAAGCTCTCACGGCACACCCTCGGTACTACTAACTGGACCACTAATCCTCACCCGCCATCCCACTTTTTCTTGGGATCCTGATGTCTCCGATACAAGACCCCCTCGGACAAGAAAAAATCACCAGGCTGCGCATCCCCATCGCTCTCCAGTTCGACAGCACCATTACCACACGCCCTGACTTCAGGATCTTCCAGCTGCAAGGAACATATATCAGCAGGTGCGAGATTATCCAAGTTCATCTTAAATAATTTATTTCCACCTCCAATGTCCCGCTGAGCCATCCTTTCCTCACGCTGCGCATAACGATGCTGTCGCAGAGTCTCTTCCTGCCCTGCACCTGCACTAGCAGTGACAGGCTCCGGGGCCTCTCCAGACTCTAACATAGGTGCCAATAATGAGTCACCAAGAAACACTGCCGGTTCAAAACTCTCCAATTGACCAACACTTCCTGTTTTCTTGTGACCTTTCCTCCGCGGTTTTATAGACTGAGGTGGTGGCTGCAAGGCTCCGGATGTCTGAGAACGCGTCACAACACACGCCATGGTTTGTACGCTACACTTCTCAACCCACTCCTGTTCCTCCCTACTAACGTCGGCCGCCTTCTCGGCAACGACCAAGGGTGAAACCTTAGAAGCAGGCACCGCAAAGTCGTTGCCGAGGAGGAGGACGACGCCCCCAACAGGCAAGTTCTCTACAATTCCCACATCCAGCTCCTTTGCCACACCACCCACCTCCAGCTCCATCCGCACCAGCGGGTAGGACTTCGTAGCATTGATCCCCTGAACTACCACCACCCGAGCAGCGTTAATCAGTCTACCAGTAAAGTTCTTTAACAAGGTCTGAGAAGCCCCCGTATCACGCAATAGCTTAACTCCTCGCCTTTCGCCAGCCCACCTCACAAAACCATGCCCTCTATGACCCCCAAAGACGTCGCGGACAGGGTTCGAGCCTTCCGGACTCTTGAACACAGGCTGTGTCCCAACCTCTGACGAACTACCCTTGGCAAACTCAGAAGATATAGGCGACACCCCTATGCTGCGGACCAATGACACAACCTTGTTTGGTGGCTTGTTCGGACAAGCATTTGCAAAGTGACCCTCCTTGTGACATGCAAAGCACTCTTTACTCTTTGGTTTCCCTTGGGAGTGGGAGGTACCATTAGACTTCTTATACGGGACGGTATTTGGTTTATGTTCAGTTTTATTGTCAGTGCTAGATGGTTTTGTGTATTTATGTGTATCAAAATTCTTGGGAAGGGGAGGGGTACGATCCTTTGCACCCGACTCACTCCTAGCTGCTGCTCCGCACCCTCGAATTAATGACAGTCGGCGGTCAGCCATTTCTGCTGCCTCCTGAAGAGTTCTAGGATTTGTTTCCTTTATATTTAATGTTAAGTCCCCGCCTGTGCACTTAAAGAACTGCTCCAAGAGAACCAGCTCACTCAACTCCTCAAAAGTAGCTGCCCTCTCAGAACGCAGCCAATGTCGTAGTGCATCAGACAAGTCCCGGGCGTGTTCTAGGAAGGTACTATCCTTGCCCTTAGTAACACCCCGAAACTTCAAGCGGTAAGTTTCTGGTTGTAACTCATAGGCCCGTAGCACAGCCTTCTTTAGCTCATCATAAACTACACAGGACTCTAAAGGTATTTCATCATACGCTTTTAGCCCCTTTCCTAGGAGTCTTGATGAAACTAATACTGCCCACTTTTCCTGAGGCCACTGGTGTTCCTGACACTTCTTCTCAAATCGCATAAAAAACTCAGTCACACATTATTCATCGAACACAGGAACTAGTTTAAGCAGGTGCGACAATGATTGGTCCTGATGTCTGTTACCTCCCCCAATATTTCGCCCTGTTACCTCCACTCGAGATCTCTCCAGCTCCCTGTCAGCCCGATACCTAGTAGACTCTGCCTGCAGTTCAGCCTCTCGTATAGCTGTTCTCTCTGCGGCCTCAGCCTGAGCTCTAGCAACCTCAGCCTGCACACTAGCCTGTCTCTCGGCAGCCTCAACCTGAGCTGCCATTGACCATCAACTTGGGGGTATGTACTAAATTCAGGCATCCTGACGTTTGATATGGGGGTAGAGTGGAGGGGGGGCTGGGGACCGGGGCCCCCAGTTGCCTCTCCACTCAGGTCTCTCCCTTCTAAACCCAATATCAAAGTCCTCAGCTGATCTTTCCTCATGCCACTTAAACCCTGGTGACCCTGAAGACCTGCCACACACTTTAAGCCATACTTATTCAGCTTCAACACCCTGGCAGCGGTAAGGGGCACCTCTAAAAATCTTCTAGCACCCTCCTCGCTATCGACTAGCCACTCCACAGGTCTTTCTATCTCCGAGCCCGTATCGTGACCTGACCCATCACTGTGTTCTGATGTATTAGACATGTTTGTGTACTGCAGTAATTATCACGGTTATAGAATGTGCCTTATCTCCTATGCAAGTATGTGTATACTAATGTTATTTAAAGTCTTTAATGTGTTATATTGGTTGCTCCAAAAAAAAAACTCTATGTCCACTGTATTCCTCTAATCTAAGGAATCTCAAAACAAATGACCACTATATTCCTCTGTTCAGTAAATCCTATGCAAGGTCGCCATTTGTTACGTCCTGGGATATATAAACACTGGGCTCTTTCTATTGGACTAGGTATGCGGCAACAAGTAACAACGGAAAACGCTAGATCCAACCCTTATCTATAAACCCAGGCAACAAACCACCCTAAACCGTCAAGAGTCCTGCCTGGACAACGAGGTATCCTATGACTCAGTTACAGGGTGCACGTACTATAGACTGCTGATAGTCAAGCAGGCTATATAAAAGATCACACAATTAAGTTGACTTAAAGCTTCAAGGAAAAGATAGATAACAGAATTAAATTGCAGAAACAATTTAATAACAAACTAGAAGAAAGTACATTTAACGTTACGTTAATTAATACAACTAATCACCCCTGCGTGAAAGAAGGTGAAAGCAAACAGTACTCAAAACATCGTACCGGTAGACAAGATGCGGGTTTCTAAACTGCATGTGGCTACTGTAGGATCTGATGCTTAGCAAAGAAAATACGTTACGGATTTAGAGAACCCTTAGCTCATAAGCAGGAATAAATACTAGTGATAGGACCTACAGTGTATAATGGCATAGGTATAATTAAATAAAGGCAGCAACTCGCAACATAACCACATACAGGTGTGCTTCTCACTCTTGGTCAGGCAAGCCTGCTTGGACAGAGCCTCTAAGCCACACCCTGACTCACAATGCTCACAAACACGGTAAACTGTGGCACAATAACAAGCATACAGAAAAACAAAAAAAAATAGCTGTTAATCTGCCAGGTGGCAGAGGTCTAGCTGGAAGGATATAGGCTTCGGATACCCGGGCTGAGCCACCTGCTCTAGCCTAGGGACGTTCCCAAGTCTGTGCGCCAAATTACTCTAATTGAAAGGGTGCTCTCTTGAGAGACTCAGATCGCAAGTATCTGACTCTCTCCTGGCGACCCTAAAACAAAAACAAACGTGCTAGCGCAGTGCTGAGTGGACTAGGCAAGGGCCCTCACACAACACAACACTAGACACACAGGGACACAGACAAGAAAATGCCCCCAGACTCCCACGGGTATCCTAGTAAAGTCGTGCGGGTCCACGGGACTCGCACCAGCACACTTTACTTAAAGGATCGCAAAAAGCCTCCCCTCCGGTCTAGCCCCTGCTAACCTGACAAGAACACACTAGCAAGCATGAAACCACCAAATATGAGACAACAAAAAAGCTTCCTAGGTCTCATTAACAATTACATCTCTGCATAAGGCCCAAAATCCTATCTAGTTATCTGAGAGCTCGTCGTTAATACAATAATAGTAAGGTCTATCAAGGGGATGGGATAATTAAATAGATTGGTGAAGTAGTGGAAGGAAGGTATACAAAGTAAGAGAGAAAGTTTCTAAGTGGGGTTGAGAGGGATAGATATCAAGGGGGTCCGAAGGGTACGACAGTGAGGTGAGCTCTGAGTCTTGAATCTGTCTGGACCCCACCCTAGGCATACAAAATACATCCCAGGCTTGGCAACACTCAACACAGTTGCCGGGTCAAAATCGTCTACCCCGTGCGTGAGTCGAAACTAAGCCTAACGTTGCAATCAAATGCATATGGCAACATCAGGCTCGTCCCAAGCTGGACTCTCCGCGCGAAGCAACGTCCCCCAGCCGGTCTCTCTCTCCCGCTCGTCTCCTCCCACTCTCACTAGAGTTACATCTTATATATTAAAATGAAACAATCAACTATCGAGAATAAAATATACTAAGATGCGTTGGTTAAGAATAAGGGCAGCTACAAGCTGTGAAACAACATAAGAATATCCCAGACATTAGTTACATTGTCGTAGGATATATACTAAGGAAAAGCCGGCCGGCCGGGTGCCACCAGCCGGTTTGTAAACAGCTGGGCAGCCGACGCGCGCGCATGCCCGCACGTGGTTACTATGCAGAAGCATCACAATGTTTAAACTGGTTGTGAAGCCAGGAAGCATAAATAAAAATGAGTTTAACTAAGAGACACATAGATAACACTCTCTGTGAAAATTTATACACGATTTGCTTGCGCACCCTGATAATCCTATTAACTTAGTATCAGATCTGTCAGGGGTGTTCACAATATTTATGAGTATTTATGAGTAGTGTGCCGGTAATCGGGCCGAATGGATATATATATAAACCTAGTGGCAATACATGAATGTGTATTACGCAGTATACAAGGTGTCCCGCGAGTTTTGTCAAATACTTCCAGAGATGAAAGATTAAGTAATTCTAAGTAAAAACTGTTATATACACATAGGCTTTTGGGGGCATTGTTCCATAAAGTCGGCATTTTGGTGTTTTTTGTAGTTGGTAACCCTGTTTTTGTTTTCAATAAGATGAGGATAGGAAAAAAAACTATAAAGTGTATTATTAAGCATAAAATCAATACTTCAAACTGACACCAAACACTTCACTACATCGTACTTCATATTCCCTTGACATGGAGTTGAATATTACAAGAAACCAACAAAACCTAATATTAAGCTCATCATCACGGAAAGAAGAAAGGAGCTACAGAGGATTTGTTGGTGTTTTCATGAAGTATTGATACCATCCACCATCATACAGCATTTAACGTTATCGCTATTCATTTTCATTACTCGGAAAATGGGTTTAAACTGACAGAAAACACCAAAAAATCCTCTGTAGCTCCTTTCTTATTTCCGCGATGATGAGCTTAAAATTAAGTTTTGTTGGTTTCTTGTAATATTCAGTTAGAAGTATTGATATCATGCTTCATAATACACTTTATAGTTTTTCTCCTATCCCCATCTTATTGAAGAAAAACAGGATTAGCAACTACAAAAAACACCAAAATGCCGACTTTAAGGGTCCATAACTACAAAACAATGCCCCAAAAAGCCTATGTGTATATAACAGTTTGTAATTAGAATTACTTAATCTTTCATCTCTGGAAGTATTTGACAAAACTCGCAGGACACCCTGTATATATACCGTAAATCAATCCCAGGATAGCGTTTGTATGTACTCTCGACACGAGTAACAAAAGGACTAAGGTGAGAATAAAACATCTCAGGTGTTAATGTTAACTTTAGCTTTGTAGAGATCTGACACACATGGGGGGCGACTGAGCTCGTGGTCCGTCTTGGCCTGGTTGCCAAGGGGGAGGCCCGGGAATACGCTTGCACAGGTAGCACTAGCACAGGTCACTTCTTATACTGCCTACACACTCTCTCGTCCCAACACCGTCGCTGCTTGAAGGGCACAATCTAAGAGGATTTTGGCCAGCCTCTACGGATGGTGCTATCCAGCCGAGTTGTTCACGTATACTCCCCCACAGGTCACCCATGGGACACAGTGCCTGGACTTGCCTAACTTTACCCTGTTTTCGGCCAGGTAGTATTTGATTTTACGGAGAGTGACAAGTCGGGTGTTTCCGGAACATAAGAGGCATGGGAAATATCGTTTCTGATTTATTGCGTGGTTGTCTAAAGCCTGAAAAATACAATGCATACATGTTTATGTGGGGAATGGTATGTTTTATTTATTAATGATAAAAGTGAATAGCTTAAAGCCTAGGTATACATAGTATAAATTATTTACAGTATTGGAGGCCTCTCTCCAATTAGAGGCTTGTATAGAGCGGTTTGTTTGTCGTCTGGTTTAGCTGGATTGCAAACATTGTCTCGCCTAGCAGTGGTAGTGATGAATGGAACCGCCAGGGTAACTGGAGAGGAATGAAGGAGGTTGATGTCTCATTTGCATAAAATCTTCCTATGTGTAGTCTAGATCTGGCCCAGGTGTAGGCGGCCATTGTTTACCTGGCGCCTGAGGGCACATACCAACAAACTGTGGAGGATGTCCTCCCATACATAATTATGGTAAGCGTATCGGAGGCCGCGCGTTTTTCCTGGAGCTGTGATATGGATGACTGATGTATGTTGTTGCTGCTGTCCAGGGGAGGCTGTTTCCGGTTTCTCTTCTGGCATTTTATGGACGCAATCTTATACGTGGGAGTTGTTGGTCCTTCAGTTGATGGGAATAGGTTTGTGGTCTTCTTTGGAATTACATTTTCCAGCCCTGTCATCTCATCATGTGTTATAGCATTATGCATAACACTGTACGAAAGGCCAAGCTAAGTTTAAAAATTCCGGAGGTCTGTGGTTCGATTATGAGAGCTGTATAGTATAAACTATATTATTGCACAACGCACCATTATGTACTTATATTGATGTGTAAGTTTTCATGCATGCTGATCCCGAGTGTGCTTAGCTTAAATGCCTCAGTACTATTATAGCGGTCAATACATTAAAGGAATATCTCGTATTGTGTGCATTTCCTGGTTTGCTTAAAAATTTATATATATATATATATATATAACTATTAATCGTTAGAAATATAATGATCGTTTTACATTTCTAGTTGATATAGTGAATGGTGCACACATGTACAGACACATATCACACATAGAAAATAAGTGAACACGTATGACATCTAGTTTACATATCAGTTTGTAACACGGTGCTTGAATTTGGCCAGTGTATGATGATCATTTATGTATGTGTGTGTTAGGGTGTACTGGTTATATAAAAAAAAAAAATTTTTTTTTAAAAAGACCTCTGTCTACGTATTGTGAAAAACCTGTTATCCTCCGGCTAATTGTGGGGTTGAGTGAGTGAAGGGGGGGACAGTGAATGAAGGAGGATACATGTTTTTCATAATACGTGTTATATACATGTGTGCGTAAGTATATATGTGTGTGACTGTATATGCATATGTGCTTGAATATGTATGCGTATGCGTATTTTTGCGCTTATAAGAGTGAACAAGTGTTTTAGTGTACACTATGTGTATGGGTGTGGGTGTGGTTGTGCTCGCGCAGTCACCTTCCCTTTATACAATATTTCACATATCCCTTATCGCTAGGATTCCCTATACAAAATACAGAATCTGGCATATCCTAACTTTTTATGCTCACATTTCCCATTCCTTTTCATGGATTGAATTTCTCCCAAATCAGGGCAATTTATCATTCAATTTTCATGTTATATCTCTTTATATTATCTTTCCTGTTTTACTTCGTGTAATTTATAAAGAACAATGACCGTATATATTTTGTTTTTTTGTCTTTAGCATATTATGCTCATGTATTATGAAAGTAATGTTTAGTATGCTGAATATTTACTTGTTTGTATGTTTCATATAAAATATTTAGCCTTTACCTTATTTATTTTAGTAGTACGCTTATTATGTCTACTGCCTGATTATTCAATTAACATCTCTATGCTAACCAGCTTGCAAATGTCCGTGTTTTTGTTTGTGTATCTTTCCCACTATATTTCATATAATTTATATCACGGTCTGTCTTATGAACCTTCTTGTTTATGTTCCTCGTTCTACTCCTCCTCTCTCTTCCCTTCTTTATTGACTATCTAATTGCTCTGTTTTCCTCTCGTCTCTTCCTCCTTCCTATTTCCACCATCCTGATGGACCAATAACACTAATACCATGGCAGACTGTGTGGCCAATACCAAGTACACAAACCCTACCTTATCACTTATGGTGAGTGTGCCTGTTTGTGTGTGTGTGTGTGTGTTTCTATGTGTAGGTGGCTGCATTCGTGTCGGTTACAGGAGAATTCGCCCCGAAACCAAATCGCCCCGCTCTTGGCCAACGAGTTCGCCCCGTTTATCCCCCCCCCCCCCCCCCCCCCCCCCCCCCCCCCCCACCACCACCACCACCCCTGGAGCTTACCACTTATTTCCTACCCTCCCCAACCCCTGAGGTCTTCTGTAGTAAACACCGATGCAATGCAGGAATTAAGGACATTACTCATTTGTACTCATTTGTTAGGTTAGGTTAGGGTTAGGTTAGGGTAGGGTTAGGTTAGGTTAGGTTAGGTTAGGGTAAAGTTATGTTAAGGTTAGGTTAGGTTAGGTTAGGTTAGGTTAGGTTAGGTTAGGTTAGGTTAGAGAGATGAATAGAGGGGGAATTCTTCAGTACCCCTGTAGGGAGGGGAGACATACAAGGGGCGAACTCGCGGCGGGGCGATTTCTCAATGCGGGACGAACTCGTTTCGGGGCGAATTTTCCAGTATTCTTTGTGTCTGCGTGAGTCTGTATTTATGTGTGTTGGTCTCCCCCCCCCCCTTCTCTCTCTCTCTCTCTCTCTCTCTCTCTCCTGGAACTTTTTCCCTCCTTAGTTCGAACACACCCTCACCAGCCTTCTCCTTCCCAGTAAATTATCTTCGAACACAGACGCTAAATTGTCCTTTTAACTCTTTCCTATTGTAACATTTCCTATCGTATACAGCTTGATATGCTTTACTGTTTATTTCTTATTATTACTATCTTCCTCCTTCACTATCTTCCTCCTTCACTATCTTCCTCCTTCACTATCTTCCTCCTTCACTATCTTCCTCCTTCACTATCTTCCTCCTTCACTATCTTCCTCCTTCACTATCTTCCTCCTTCACTATCTTCCTCCTTCACTATCTTCCTCCTTCACTATCTTCCTCCTTCACTATCTTCCTCCTTCACTATCTTCCTCCTTCACTATCTTCCTCCTTCACTATCTTCCCCCTTCACTATCTTCCTCCTTCACTATCTTCCTCCTTCACTATCTTCCTCCTTCACTATCTTCCCCCTTCACTATCTTCCTCCTTCACTATCTTCCTCCTTCACTATCTTCCTCCTTCACTATCTTCCTCCTTCACTATCTTCCTCCTTCACTATCTTCCTCTTTCACTATCTTCCTCCTTCACTATCTTCCCCCTTCACTATCTTCCTCCTTCACTATCTTCCTCCTTCACTATCTTCCTCCTTCACTATCTTCCTCCTTCACTATCTTCCTCCTTCACTATCTTCCCCTTCACTATCTTCCTCCTTCACTATCTTCCTCCTTCACTATCTTCCTCCTTCACTATCTTCCTCCTTCACTATCTTCCTCCTTCACTATCTTCCTCCTTCACTATCTTCCTCCTTCACTATCTTCCCCCTTCACTATCTTCCTCCTTCACTATCTTCCTCCTTCACTATCTTCCTCCTTCACTATCTTCCCCCTTCACTATCTTCCTCCTTCACTATCTTCCTCCTTCACTATCTTCCTCCTTCACTATCTTCCTCCTTCACTATCTTCCTCCTTCACTATCTTCCTCCTTCACTATCTTCCTCCTTCCCTATCTTCCCCCTTCACTATCTTCCTCCTTCACTATCTTCCTCCTTCACTATCTTCCTCCTTCACTATCTTCCTCCTTCACTATCTTCCTCCTTCACTATCTTCCCCCTTCACTATCTTCCTCCTTCACTATCTTCCCCCTTCACTATCTTCCTCCTTCACTATCTTCCTCCTTCACTAAACTAGTGTTTAGTGTAAACTAGTGTTTATAGAAAATTATGATGTGATTGGCATAACAGAATCTTGGCTCAATACACAAGATAGAGACTTTTTAGCAGAGTATTCACTTCACGGTTATGTAATGTTTGACAACAGCCGAATAAATAAAAATGGAGGTGGCGTTTTATTTTATATCAAAGAAAGTCTTAACCCGACCCTCGTGTCAAAACCTCAAATTGTGAACGTCGACACATCTTTTGTGCTAATAAAGAATAATAAAGGTACAAAAATAATACTTGCGTTAATATACAGACCTCCAGCTCAATCAGTGCAAACTGACCGAGAAATTTACGAACAAATTGCAGATGTAAGTAACTCACAAGATACCGTAATTTTTGGCGACTTTAATTTACCTGTGACCAAGTGGGGCGATACTCTTACTTCACACTCCGGACATGACTTGTATACGAACTTGCAAGAGAGTTCGCTTTATCAATTTGTTCGAATGCCGACCCGTGGTAATAACGTTCTTGACATTGTACTTGCAACAAAAGAAGAATTGATAGAGAATTTGAATGTTGGGGATGGATTCAGTAACAGCGACCATCGTACGATAACTTTCACTTTAAAGTTTACTAGTAACGAACCAAATAGTAGCATCGAAAAAGTCCCTAATTTCAAGAAAGCAAACTTCCATAAACTTAGAGCTATGTTTAAAGAAACTGACTGGAGCTTTTTAATTAACAATAACGACATAAATACATCTTGGAAGTTATTCGAAACCACTTACCTAAAAGCAGTGCAAGACTGCATACCATCGAAAATACGGCGTCCAGGCCATAATAATAAGCCGAAATGGTGGAATAAAGATATTTCAAACTGCCTGCTTGCTAAAAAATTTGCTAATGATAGATTAAAATCCTCACAAAATGACGAAGAACGGCTGAAATTTGTAGAGCTACGACGCAAAGCCAAAAAGTTAATTAAGCAAAGTAAAAAGACCTTAGAGTTACATATTGCGAATCAAAGTAAAACAAACCCGAAAGAATTCTATAGTTATATCAGAAAGAAAAAAGTAGTTACTTCAACTGTGGACCGTTAGTCGATGAAAAAGGAGAATACACCAAAGACGAAGTACAAATGAGTAATGCCCTCAATACCTTCTTTGCATCAGTTTTTACAACAGAAGACCTCAGTGATATCCCTACACCATCGCCGATTCAGATTGATAATTCAGATGTTCTAAGCAATATCACCGTTACAGAGAGAGAAGTATTGAATTGTTTAGATAAACTCAAGGTAAATAAAACGCCAGGACCTGATACAATCTCGCCTAGAGTTCTAAAGGAAGGTAAGAATGAGCTCTCCAAACCACTGACATTACTATTCAATAAATCCTTGCAGTCTGGAACTATGCCTGATCAGTGGAAGCTAGCCAACGTAACACCGATATTTAAAAATGGCAGCAAATCCCTACCCAGTAACTATCGTCCAATTAGCTTAACCTCAGTTGTATGTAAAATGCTAGAAACGGTCATACGAGACAGACTCGTAAATCACTTAGAGGAAAATAACATACTTAAAGATACTCAACACGGCTTTCGTAAAAAACGTTCCTGTTTAACAAACCTCTTAGACTTCTTCCACGATATCCTCAACCTCTACGATGAGAGTAAAGCTGTAGATATTATATACCTTGATTTTCAAAAGGCCTTTGACAAAGTTCCCCACAAACGTTTACTGCTAAAACTAAAAGCGCATGGAATACAAGACGGTGTGTTGAAATGAATAGAAAATTGGCTCAGCAACAGAAAGCAAAGGGTAGTCATAAACGGTAAGGCATCTAAATGGACCAATGTAAGTAGCGGGGTACCCCAGGGATCGGTACTAGGACCAATTCTCTTTCTAATTTACATCAACGACATAGATGAGGGTCTCACCTGCACAATCTCAAAATTTGCTGACGATACAAAAATTGCAAATAGCGTACTCTCAAAAGAACAAGTTGACGATATGCAACACAATCTAGATAAATTGTCATGTTGGGCCCAAATTTGGCAAATGAGTTTCAATGCGGATAAATGTAAAGTACTACATGTCGGATACCTAAATGAGAAAGCAAACTATTCGATGAATGGCACTCAGCTTAAGAATGTAAACAGAGAAACTGATCTGGGAGTAACAATATCGAGTAACCTAAAACCGAGTCAACAATGTTCAGAAGTTGTTAAGAAGGCAAACAAAATAATTGGCTTTATAGGCAGGTCATTTGAGCATAAATCCAAAGAAGTTATCCTAACCCTTTACAATTCCTTAGTCCGCCCTCTTCTGGAATACTGCGTTCAATCCTGGTGCCCTTATTACCAAAAAGATATAAACAAGCTAGAACGAGTTCAACGTAGAGTTACCAAAATGATACCTAGCCTAAAGAACAAACCATACGAAGAGCGTCTTAGAGAATTAAATCTATTTCCTTTAACCCAGCGCAGATTAAGAGGCGACTTAATTCAAGTGTTCAAAATCCTCAAAGGCATCGACAATATGAACTGTAGTAAGTACTTCACTATCGACCAATCTAATTACACGCGGGGAAACGGTTGCAAAATTATTGGTAAATCTTTTAACTCGCACGAATCTAAGAATTTCTTCTTCAATCGAGTTGTCAACTTGTGGAATGGGCTTCCCCGAGACGTTATAGACTGCAGCACCGTTGATTCATTTAAATTCCGCCTAGACAAATATCTCGCATCAAACCCGCGACTGACTGCGTTTGTAAATGAATAACTTTATCCTCCCCTCAGTTACTAACCCATATGTCCCCTACTAACTTCCTAGTCCTGCCACATTAGTGGCAGGGCAGTAGTTCCCTTTCCAATGTTCCCTTACCCACTCTAAACCACTGTTTGGACACTTGATCCTCAGTGTTTTGGAGGACAAGCAACCTAGAAGGGTCACTAGACTGTTGTTGCTTGATTTCCTTTGTACTTTGTACTCCTTTGTACTCCTTTGTACTATCTTCCTCCTTCACTATTTTCCTCCTTCACTATCTTCCTCCTTCACTATCATCCTCCTTCACTATCTTCCTCCTTCACTATCTTCCTCCTTCACTATCTTCCCCTTCACAATCTTCCCCCTTCACTATCTTCCTCCTTAACTATCTTCCCCTTCACTATCTTCCCCCTTCACTATCTTCCCCTTCACTATCTTCCCCTTCACTATCTTCCCCCTTCACTATCTTCCTCCTTCACTATCTTCCTCCTTAACTATCTTCCCCTTCACTATCTTCCCCCTTCACTATCTTCCTCCTTAACTATCTTCCCCTTCACTATCTTCCCCCTTCACTATCTTCCTCCTTCACTATCTTCCTCCTTCACTATATTCCTCCTTCACTATCTTCCCCCTTCACTATCTTCCCCCTTCACTATCTTCCTCCTTCACTATCTTCCGCTTCACTATCTTCCTTCTTAACTATCTTCCCCTTCACTATCTTCCTCCTTCACTATCTTCCTCCTTCACTATCTTCCCCCTTCACTATCTTCCCCTTCACTATCTTCCCCCTTCACTATCTTCCTCTTCACTATCTTCCTCCTTCACTATCTTCCCCTTCACTATCTTCCTCCTTAACTATCTTCCCCTTCACTATCTTCCCCTTCACTATCTTCCCCCTTCACTATCTTCCTCCTTCACTATCTTCCCCCTTCACTATCTTCCTCCTTCACTATCTTCCTCCTTAACTATCTTCCCCTTCACTATCTTCCCCCTTCACTATCTTCCTCCTTCACTATCTTCCTCCTTCACTATCTTCCCCTTCACTATCTTCCCCTTCACTATCTTCCTCCTTCACTATCTTCCCCTTCACTATCTTCCTCCTTAACTATCTTCCCCTTCACTATCTTCCCCCTTCACTATCTTCCTCCTTCACTATCTTCCTCCTTCACTATCTTCCTCCTTCACTATCTTCCCCCTTCACTATCTTCCCCTTCACTACCTTCCCCCTTCACTATCTTCCCGTTCACTATCTTCCCCCTTCACTATCTTCCCCTTCACTATCTTCCCCTTCACTATCTTCCTCCTTCACTATCTTCCCCCTTCACTATCTTCCTCCTTCACAATCATAATCCTTCACGATCATCCTTCTTCACTATCTTCGTCCTTCACTATCTTCCTCCTTCAATATCTTTCTCCGTCACTATCTTCCTCCTTCAATATCTTTCTCCTTCACTATCTTCCCCCTTCACTATCTTCCTCCTTCACTATCTTCCCCCTTCACTATCTTCCTCCTTCACTATCTTCCTCCTTCACTATCTTCTTCCTTCACTATCTTCCCCCTTCACTATCTTCCTCCTTCACTATCTTCCTCCTTCACTATTTTCCCCTTCACTATCTTCCCCCTTCACTATCTTCCTCCTTCACTATCTTCCTCCTTCACTATCTTCCTCCTTCACTATCTTCCCCCTTCACTATCTTCCTCCTTCACAATCATAATCCTTCACGATCATCTTTCTTCACTATCTTCCTCCTTCACTATCTTCCTCCTTCAATATCTTTCTCCTTCACTATCTTCCTCCTTCAATATCTTTCTCCTTCACTATCTTCCTCCTTCACTATCTTCTTCCTTCACTATCTTCCTCATTCACTATCATCCTCCTTCACTGTTATCATCCTTCACTATCTTTCTCCTTCACTATCTTCCTCCTTTATTATCTTCCTCCTTCACTAACTTCCTCCTTCACTGTCATCTTCCTTCACTATCTTCCTCCTTCCATATATTTCTACTTCACTATCTTCTTCCTTCACTATCTTTCTCCTTCATTATCTTCCTCCTTCGATATAATTCTCCTTCACTATCTTTCTCCTTCACTATCTTCTTCCTTCAGTATCTTTCTCCTTTACTATATTTCTCCTTCGCTATCTTCCTCCTTCAATATCTTGCTCCTTCACTATCTTCCTCCTTCACTGTCGTCCTCCTTCACTATCTTCCTCCTTCACTATCTTCCTCCTTCACTATCTTTCTCCTTCACTATCTTCCTCCTTCACTATCTTGCTCCTTCACTATCTTCCTCCTTCACTATCTTGCTCCTTCACCATCTTCCTCTTTCACTATCTTCCTCCTTCACTATCTTCCTTCTTCACCATCTTCCTCCTTCACTGTCTTCCTCCTACACTATCATCATCCTTCACTATTCACTATCTTCCTCCTTCACTATCTTGCTCCTTCACTATCTTCCTCCTTCACTATCTTCCTCCTTCACCATATTCCTCCTTCACTGTCTATATCCTTCACTATCTTCCTCCTTCACCATCTTCCTCCTTCACTATTTTTATCCTTCACTATCTTCATTCTTCACTGTCCCTATCCTTCACCATCTTCCTCCCTGCTCCTCCTCCAGTTTCCTCCATCCATAAATATATATGACTGTTATCACCTGGATTGTTGTCACCTTTGTTTTACTAAGTCATAAATACCTTTCCTTAACGATATCACCGGGTTGTATATGTCCTAATATATCCTGGTTATGTGTCTTAGATATCTTATCTTAAGGACTTAATGTTAATTTGTTTAAGTTCCTTCTCATATTCTTTATTCCTTTCACTGTTAAGACCCCTTTTTGCAATTAAATCTGATTATAATTAAACGATGTTATTCAAGTTAGGAAGCCCGTCTAATAACCAATTTAACTATTTGAATTCCATGATTAAATACAATCGTCTACTGATATCCAAAATATAAATAATAAATGTGTCCTCAAATAGTGAAGGAACTAGTATTATCGTGTTTGAAAGGTTTGAAAGGTTTGAAAGGTTTATTAACTCGAGCGACCCCAAGTTGGGTATTAAGAGTACATACTTCAATACAAATACAAACTACAATTACACATATACAAAACAACAACATTATTTGTACATAATAATATGTCAACTTGACTGGTGGCCTTGTTGTAAGTTCAAGACTTTATGTCTTGAAATAATTCATAATTTCTCCTACAAATTTGTCAAGTTTTAATATAACTGCATGTTGTGTACTGCTGAATAACTGTGACATTTTCATAGAATTAGGATTATTATAATAATATTTGTTAAAGTACTGCCTTCTGTAAACATTAAAATGTGAACATTTGAACACAAAATTGAATTCATCACCGACTTTATTACTGTTACATAACGTACAAATTCGCTCGTTTACATTTATGTTGTTGTGTCTACCACTGACAATAGGCAGCATATGATTACCACATTTGAATTTTCACAACCTTATTGAATATTGCTTTGGCAGTTTAAGTAAATAATCTTGGATGCGGTAATCGACCGTCATTATTCTGTAATTCAAACAAACACTACTTCTATTAATTTCCTCCGTCCATTTTTGCCTATAAATATCACTAGATCTAAGTTTAAATGCTTCTTTAAACCAGTTACCATTATAGACCAGTCAAAGTAGGGCTGGACTTAGAACAAATTGCAATAGAAGGTTTTTTGGCTTTAACTTGTTGATTAGGTCCCTCTGATGAACATATAAAAAGTCTCCAACTTTTGGACACCGGGAAAGTGGTTAATTTGCATAAATTCAAGATGGCCGCCGTCCAAAGCTTCAATTTACAGATAACTTTTTTCTGGTTGCTCCTAGACCCTATAAATGTATTACAAACAACGTTTTTTGGCTTTAACTTGTTTATTAGGTCCCTCTGATGAACATATAAAAAGTCTCCAACTTTTGGACACCTGGAAAGTGGTTAATTTACAGCCAAAAAACCTTACAGCCAAAAAACCTTCTATTGCAATTTGTTCTAGGTCAAGCCCTACCTTTACTGCACATTATTGTCTATTACATTTTGCCTAGGCCTATACTAATCCCATCATCTTGTTTCTTGTTTCAACAGATTGGTGCGACATCTACCGAAGCCATGGAAGAAGAGGTGGTGCATAATCCCTGCGGCATTTGCTCAAACACGTTAGACGAAGGAGAAACAGTCAAGCTGAGGGCGAAGGGAGCAGATACTATCAACAAGGCCAGTACTGAACGTGGAACGCCATCAATTACCGTGTCCGAGGGCCAAACGGTGCACATTGATTGCCGAAAGAAGCATGTCAATACGAAGCCAAATAGAATTCCTGGGAAGCAGAAGAAACGTCCTGAAAAACCTGCTCTTCGTTCTCAGACACCAGACTTTTGTTTTACAGAGAACTGCTTTTTTTGTGGTACAAAAATCTATTTGGACACAAAGCATGATTCAGAAGAAGTGTATCCAGTACGCACCTTCAACTTTCAAAGGACAATACTTTCTGCATGTGATGCCAGGGCTGATGAGTGGGCTGACACTGTTAGAGGCCGAATTAACTTTGCACGCGATCTTCCAGCAGCTGACGCAATATATCACAAGCAGTGCAGCTCAAATTTCCAGACACATAGGCAGATCCCCTCCAAATATCGTGATTCCGCAGACAGTGAACCTCCTCGCAAGGGTCGCAAAGTAGATGCCTCACGAGAGGAAGCATTTCTACTCCCAATCGAGGACCTAGTCAGTGGCAATGATGATGAACAGACTACAGTCGTTGATCTCGTTGATAGAATGTCCCAGTTGTGCCCTGATGTTGAAGCGTATAGTGTAAAATACATGAAACAGAAACTTATTTCATATTTTGGGGATGAACTGGTTATTAGTAACGTGCATGGACGCAGCGATGTTGTAACTGTCAAAGAAAGTGCTGCAAAGATTTTGCAACAATTCAAAGACTCACCACAGACTGATGATGAGGAAGCAGAACAAAGAAAGATAGTCAGGGCTGCGGCACGGTTGATCAAAGCAGATATAAAGAACATTGATACTTGTAGAGATTTCTATCCAGATCCTTCTGAACTCCGGTCGCTGGAAAAGAATGTGGCGTACGTTCCGCAGTTCCTTCGTATATTGCTGCAAGAGACGTTCAGTGGCAAGTCATGTGATCTTGAAGTTGCATCAATTGAACAAAGTATCGTGCAACTTACCAGACCAAGGGCCATTGTAGCACCCATTCAGTATGGATTGGCGGTTCAAATGCACCAGCACTTTGGTTCCCGCTTTCTTGTGGACAGTTTACACAGCCACGGCTTCTGTCTGCCTTACGCAGAAGTTTTGAGGTTTTCGAAGTGTGCTGCCAATTTCAGGGGCACCAACATATCCACTGCAGGCAGGTTTGGACAGTTCGTTGCAGACAATGTTGATCACAACTTGCGTACGCTTGATGGGCGAGGAACATACCATGGTATGGGTATAATTGTTGCTGTCACCCCTGAAGTAAGAGACACAACATCAATACCAAGATTGCAGTCACCTGAAAACAACTTCACGGCAGCTCAAATTGAAATCAAATACTACCGCAGTGTTCGCAAGAAGGGTGGGCCTCTCGAATTTAGAAAGCTTGACCCCATTTCAGCATCTGACAAGCTTGAAAATCTGGACATACTGTGGAAAACGTCATGGTTGCTTCGACCAAAACGACCAGGCTGGTCCGGCTTAATGCAGAGTGTGTGCCATGGACCACACCCAGGGAAATCATCCGTCCATTTCTTGCCCATGATTGACATGGACCCTACGGACATGAGTTGTATTTACTCAACACTTCACTTCGTTGCTGCGGAAAGCCATCGCCAGGGAACGACGCCAATGCTGACATTCGACCAACCGCTTTATTGGAAAGCGAAGACGATCATTGTTCATGAGAAGGAAGGAAGCGAACTGAAACCCATTGTTTTGAACCTTGGTGGCTTTCACTCTGTGATGAGCTTTTTGGGATGCATGGGCCATGTTATGGAAGCATCTGGGCTTAAGGAGGTTTTGGAACTTATATACGCTGAAAATGCTGTGACCCAAATGCTGAGTGGGAAAGCCTATGCACGAGCAATCAGAGGCCACTTCTTGGTTGACACAGCCTTGAGTTCGATTGTGTTAGGCAGGGCATACGGTGTCAACCTCTCAATGGTAGATGAGGAAAGTGACGCATGCAAGGACTTCCAGGAGGCTGCAGATCTTTTGGATAAGCTGTTGCGTGAAGACGTTTCACCGGATGAAGTCTGCAGTAAAGACGTTTTCAACAGAATTTCTGAAAAACTTAAAGCTGAGAAGAGCTCCTTAGCAGAGCATAAGATGGGAAAGCTATGGATTCAATACATGGACATGATTGACCTGCTGCGTCGCTTCCTGAGGGCACTGAGAATGGGCGATTTCCTACTGTACCTCGGAACACTCCAGGAGATGTTGCCGTACTTTGCAGCGTGTGGTCATAACAATTATGCCAAGTCAGCCCATATGTACATTCAAGACATGATTGAACTTGAGCAGCTCAACCCAGACATGTTCTGTCAATTGAACTCCGGTCTATTTGTGATCCGCCGAAGTGATCGGCTGTGGGCAGGACTGCCAAGCGACTTGGTTATAGAGCAGGTTTTGATGCGCTCTTTGAAAACGAATGGTGGATTGACACGTGGTAGGGGCATGGAGGAAACGCAACGCCTGCGCTGGTTACTTGCTATGCCAGCCTGCGCTGAGGTGAGTGAAGTTATGCAAGAACTGACAGGGAAGCATTTCCACACCTCTGAGCAGCACAAAGAAATGACTGAAGCAAGGCGTGAACGAGATAGGAAGGACACAGAGAAGGTTCTCGCATTCTTCAAGGATTATGATCCATTTCAAGAATCAAATGAACTCAGGAATATTGCCAACGGTGTGACAGGACCAGCCTCGGCCAATCCTCATTTACTGTATGAGGTTGGTATGAACATTGTGCAGAAGATGGAAGGTAGAAATGCTTTTGACTTTTCATTTAGGAAGAAAGATCAAGTTGAGTCGTTGGGTGCAAAGGTTACAATCAGTGCTGAAAAAGTACCAATCGACCCACAGCTCCTTTTCCAGAGGCTCCTCATCTTTGCTAATAACAGGGACTTAGGTGTTGAAGAGGTCTTTGCGTATGAGTTGTCTAGCTACCCTACTGCTCTGTTCGATAAGTGGGGGAGGCTCAGGGAAGCCAATAAACCACAGCTAGGAGATGAGATAGCTGCTGTTGTTCCCAAGTCGTCATTGGAATCATTTGAGGAAGAAAGGACTGTGACTCATGTTCTGGATGGTGGTTCCTTATTGCAAAGGATTCCATGGAAGAAGGGTGACACATTTGAGGACATTGCAAGCATGTACATGAAGCATGTTTCCAAAAACTTTCTCAACCCGGTGGTTGTATTCGACGGTTATAAATCAGGACCTACTACCAAGGACATGACACACAATCGATGATCAAAAGGAGTCTTTGGTCAAAAGGTGATGTTCACTCCAACCATGCCCCTTCGGTCAAAAAAGGAAAACTTCTTGTCAAACTCGGACAATAAGCAAAACTTCATTGACTTATTGTGTGAAACATTCAAGGCAAATGGAATTGACTGTGTCAATGCGCCAGCAGATGCAGATGTCATGATTGCGAAGAAGGGAATTGAGCATGCAAGGGAAACCGTGACATATGTGATAGGTGAGGACACAGACTTGTTGGTGCTGTTGTGTCATTATGCGGAACGAGGGATGAATGATTTGTACTTCAAGTCGAGCAAGGAAGGTGGGAAATGTTGGCATATTAACTCAGTAGCAGAAGCTCTCGGTGAAAGCATCTGTCGTGTCCTGCCAGTTGTCCATGCACTCTGTTGATGTGACACAACCTCACGTCTGTATGGTATTGGTAAAGGGGCTGCCTTGAGGAAAGTGAGGGAAGACAACGGTTTCTTGAAATGTATAGAAGCATTCTGTTGCCAAAGTGGAAGTAAAGACGTGATATCATCAGCTGGTGAAAAGGCCTTGGTTTATTTGTACGGGGGAAAAGGAAATGACACCCTTGACGGACTGCGAAAGACAAAGTTTTGCAACAAGGTGGCAAAAAGTTCAACTACCGTTGAAGTTCACAGCCTTCCCCCAACAACCGATGCAGCCAAATACCACTCGTTCCGAGTTTATTGTCAGGTCCAGGAATGGATGGGGAACTGTGTGGACCCCGAGAAATGGGGCTGGTGTCTGCGGAAGGGACAGCTTGAACCGAAGACGATGGATTCGCCAGTGGCTCCTGATTCACTACTGAAATTGGTCAGATGTCAGTGTAAGGGCAACTGTGACACTCAACGCTGTATTTGCAAATGGAATGAGCTTGAATGTTCCAGTGCATGTGGTCAATGTAAAGGACTCTGTCAAAATAGCAACTTTGATGCAAGCACCGATGATCCAAGTGAATACGAACTCCTATCATGAATTACATAATTGGCTCTGAATGACGTCATACTACGTCATTTTTTTTTTTTTTTTTTTATAAAAAAGAGGGACAACAGGTCAAAAAACCCATACAAGCACAAAGTGCCTGTGTCACCCCTTGTGAAAGAGACAGTTCAGCCTGTCTGTAAGGTTTTTCGTCTGTAAATTAACCACTTTCCAGGTGTCCAAAAGTTGGAGACTTTTTATATGTTCATCAGAGGGACCTAATAAACAAGTTAAAGCCAAAAAACGTTGTTTGTAATACATTTATAGGGTCTAGGAGCAACCAGAAAAAAGTTATCTGTAAATTGAAGCTTTGGACGGCGGCCATCTTGAATTTATGCAAATTAACCACTTTCCCAGTGTCCAAAAGTTGGAGACTTTTTATATGTTCATCAGAGGGACCTAATAAACAAGTTAAAGCCAAAAAACCTTCTATTGCAATTTGTTCTAGGTCCAGTTAAATGATTGCTAGATTTACTGGACTATTAATATTATTTACATCATTAAATACATGCGACATTCCATTGCTATCTAGTAAGCATTTGATATTATTTAACCAGGGTAATTTGTACTGTTCTCGATCATACAAAACTTTCATTAATCTATACAAAACACATGAAATTTTATTTTCCGTATCACTTGTAATCCTAAACCAAAAATTTACCATTCTATTGTCTATGATTTCCTGCAAACTTCTAAAACCTGATTAACTATACACCATACATGTTGCAGTTGATTTATTCAACCTCAAAAGTCTCAAAAGTGTGTAGGCATTTCTTTGTCTTCCTACACTCTCCTAACTTGCCCTTTGTTTCCGCCTCGTATCTCACTCAGCCGGGTGGATGAGATTCGTTAGCCTTGGTCGGCAACCCATCTAGGGGAGACCTTATACAAATCCGGGTGGATGGGATTCATCAGCCTTGGTCGGTAACCTGGCTAGGGGAGTACATCTGATACAAATACGTACTGTTTATCTAAGTGTAAAGCAGGTTAGTGGATGGACTAACCGAACACCACTGTATACAAATAATGCTAACAAGATACATAGAGGGCCTAGGAGTCGAACGGATCCTAAATTGAGTGGTCAATCCTGTAAGACGTTCAGTAAGCTGGCTGGGTTGTCCCTCTTACAGGAAATAGGTCCACTTGGGTGCCTTCTGTGTATGGTCACCCTCATTAAGGGGAGTATAGCGTCCGCAATAGAGAGATAGATTAAACTCAGGATGTTCCCCAGATTTAGCTTATTAGATGTAACTCACCACGTTATCTCTATATAATTCACCTACTTCATTTAAATTTGTTAATGAGTTTTTACGCCCCTATTATCTTGTTACACCCCTTGGCTCGCAGTATTTACCTTTATCCTACGTATATTATGCAGTTAGGCTAATTTAGGGATTTGAGGGTTTAATGATGTGTAATATAAGGTGAATGCTTAGGAAGAGTTTTGTTGTCAGTGCCATTTTGGGAGATTCAGTTATCATTGCCGATACATGAACTTGTTGCATTTGTAATCTGAAGGTGAATTTGTGGATATATTTTGTGTTCAATAACGTTCCTAGGTGAGACTATTAGTATACAGTAAAACAATACATGAACTATTAGTATACAGTAAAACAATACATGCACTATTAGTATACAGTAAAACAATACATGAACTATTAGTATACAGTAAAACAATACATGAACTATTAGTATACAGTAAAACAATACATGAACGTTCCTAGAAGGTGAGACTATTAGTATACAGTAAAACAATACATGAACTCATCATTATGGTCACCTGCTGCCAACTTTCCACAACATTGGTGTCAGGTCTGGGATACTGAACCTTTTCAACATTAAGAGTCCAGTAACAGTGTAATAGTGACTGACAGGCTCTTTACCTCCACTCATTATATCTCTGTCTTCATCAGTATTCACACTTTTCCGTCCTCCTATCTTTTGGCGTAAGCATAATTGTCTTTCTTGAAAAATCGGTATGTATACACTGAACTCTCTTGACCGCAAGGATGTCAAAAAAGTTGCCACAAAATGGAACTCGTATAGTGAAAGAAGGGACTATAAATATATATAAATAACGCCTAACATGTAAAGTATGAGCGGTTATGTGCTTTATAGGTAAATAACGCCTAACATGTATGAGCGGTTATGTGCTTTATAGGTAAATAACGCCTAACATGTATGAGCGGTTATGTGCTTTATAGGTAAATTCCGTTAGTATGTACATTAACAAGAGGTAACAGTAATTATTTCATGTTCCTTTGACCACTGGTGCCCCATGGCGCTTTACCAATAACAGTGAGCATTGTTCTTGTGACTCATATCTCACCATTTATACTCTTTTGGTTACCGGGTAAGTTGATTATATGTATTATATGTATATTATATTATGTACGTACATTATTAATGTATATAATGTATAAAGGTCACAGGTTAGGGTAGTGAGGGAGATTGTCCAACATTTACTGGGTCCACTTACCCTTATCATCTCCTTCACTGCTTGGTGTCTATAGCCTATATTGTGCAAGGCTTGTTCCTGTATCATACATACACATTCTCTCTCTCGCTCTGTTCTACACCTACCGTAACTCTCCTGCAGCACTCTATTATTTTATTTGAGAGCCACGTCCCCCTCAACTTAAGATTACAATGAATCATAATGAATTACATTACATTTGAAGCTCAATGTTCTATACAGATTACACAATTTCACATAATTATAATTTTTAACATTATCTCTCAACCTCTTTAAAATATTACTTTCAACCACAATACACAACACACGAATTATACTGTACTAATAGTTATGTGTTCGTGTTATGATAACTATTAGCCTACCTTGTTTCCCATATTAATGAATTCACTCCGTGTGTTCATATTACTGTTATATATTACCCTTGAAAGCATCTGCTAGTAATATACTACAGTAACAATACTACTAATAATAGTTATTGATACATTTTCTTCTCAACATAATATTTTTACACACTAAGCTATATTTTAAGATGGCTAACAATCTAAATATAATGTTTCGCATGATCTTTTATAGAATATGACATATTTGGATGCGGTGTCAATTAAATATATAGTGAATATAGAATATAAACGGCTCATAATGAACGCCTAAGTATTTGTATACAAATACTGAACTATACATCAGTATATTATTATAATACGAATCTGAATTCACTTGATACAACCTCCCCTAATGTATTTGGCTTATGCTAGTATATACTGTATATTATCATCCCAATTTATTTTCCCCAAATCAAATTTTCCCTTCCCCCTTCTTTCCACTTCTTTCTCTCCCACCTAATAAACTGTTCGTTAACTCGCCGTGCCAGTATCCCTTCAACAACGGTGTTTTTCCGGGCAAGAGAACCCTTTAAGAAAAGTAGACCAGGCTTATCTTGCTGGCTACCAACTTTATACCTTCCAGTGCAATCCCTCCTTAAGCTCTCCTTATGTTCTCTCTCTCTCTCTCTGTGTGTCTCTCTCTCTCTCTCTCCCTCTCTCTCTATTATTTTATCTCACACACCCACACACACACGCATACTGTATATATACAATATATATACAGGGTGTTCCAGGTGGAAAGGGCATAACTTTGGGAAATGATAGAACAAGGAATTCTAAGAACAACATATTCTATAACAAAAAGTCCAAATGTCAACCGTTATAAAGATATTGGTGGTTTAATTTAGTGTCCTCCCCCACATCAGTGTAATGGACTCTCCCATGTCAAATAGTTTCCAACGGGTCCAAAGTGAGCTAATATGTCTATAATCATTTTGCAACTTACATAATTATAGTATTTTTATAATAACATTGTAAAATCATTGCAGAAAGATGGAGGTGTGGTAGGCACTAGGACAGGTAGGCCAGCCTTATGGGGACATACTGAAGAACATACCATTTTCAACATGCAATATCTCGATACTGGTCGAGATTTGGAATATTTCTTATAGAATATTTTAGGCTTAAAATACTTTGTTTAATCATTTCCCAAAGCTATGCCCTCTCCTCCTGGGACACCCTGTATATATATATATATATATATATATATTGGTAAAGCCAGGTAATAAATTTTTTTTAATACATACGAGGTTGAAAGAAATGGCAATTTCTGCGTTGGAAATTTTATTATTCAAAGTTTCCAGGTCTCTGATGAGTTTTCGCTGGGTGGCAGGAAGTAGATGAAGGAGATGAGCAAAATTCATGGTGGTACAGGGTTACATTAAAGTACATGATGATACAGGATATACGACGCGTTTCACTGGACAACCAGCATTATCAAGTAAGGAAGGAATGATATAAAAGGTAAACAGGAAGGGTATATATAGAGGGTGGAGGATCAGAGGAGGCGGAAAACAGGGGGCAAAAGTCTGCTATTGGTGGAAGGGAAAACTAGGAGAGAAAAAGGGGGTAACCGCTTCACGCATGCGCACTGGATGCGGGATGGTGGTCGATAGGTGGGGTCGAAGCTGATTGGCTGCGTGTCGAGGGGCGTGGCCTAAGTTGTGTGGCGCCTGCAGAAGACGAAGCTGAAGGAGGTAGCGCGGGGGGCTGCGTCAAGGGCACCGGGGGGCGAGGAGGGGTGTTAGGTCCTGTAGGGTAGTGCCTTTTGGCAGAAGGAAGGATCTGAAGGTCCAGAGTTTGGTTGTTGATGTTGGGATGTAAGGCTTGGATATATAAAGCTTCGAGAATAGGTAATCTCCTTGGGTCACTTTCTTTATCGAGTATGGTGGTGTGTTTCTCTAACTCGTTGCGTGTGAGGTGAGGGTGGTTAGGGGTGAGATAGTGGTCTTTGATGGCTCCAGCCTGAAGGTGAAGAGTTAACCGACGTGAAAGACGAGTCTGCGTCATACCAATATAGGAATGAGGTCCACAGTCCTCATAATTACAGGTATGTTGGTAAATGACGTGATCGTCGGTCATCGGGCTCTTTATCTTGGTGGAGGCTGGTTTGTTGCGGAGAACGAGGTTGGAGGTCTTGGGGGATTTGTAATAAATTATTAATTTGATTTTGTTTTCCGGGTTGGTTGGGTGGACATGCTTGGAGATTATTTCTTTTAAGACGGCCTCGTCATTTTTGTGTTCAGAGGACATGTAATTGCGGTAGAAGATCTTAATTTCATTGGGGGAGTCAAAGTTGGGAGGGCTTTGGGTGTACCATTTTTCAAGATGGTGGTTGATGGTGCTGGAGATGTCGGAGTTGGAGTATCCGTTATTTACTAAAACTTGGGATAGTCTTTCTAGTTCCTGGTGGGTGTCGGCCCAGGTAGAGCAGTGCGTGAGGGCTCTCCTAACATAGGCGGAGATGGAGGATAGAAGATAACGGCGGGGGCATTCACTATCACCGTTGAGGCATTGTCCTGTGTTAGTTGGTTTAATGTAGACGGTGGTTTTGAACCCATGGTCGTTCAGAGCTACGAGGATGTCGAGGAAGGGGAATTGTCCATTGTTAGATTTTTCAAAGGTGAAGTTAAGTCCGGAGGAGGTCATGAAGCGACGCTGGAGTTCCTGTAGTTCGTGGAGGTCCTTGATTTGCACGAAGATGTCATCCACGTATCTACAGTAGACGGCGGGTCGTTGGGCAGCCAGGAGCTCTTCCTCGATGGTACCCATGAAAAAGTTCGCAAAAAGAACTCCTAGGGGGCTGCCCATCGCCACACCGTCTATCTGCTTGTACATGTTGCCCCGGGGGCAAAGGAAGGGGGTCTCCTTGGTACATAGCTCCAGTAGTGTTTTCAGGGCCTTCTCTGGGATGTCCAGTGTAGGAGTATCAGGGCAATGATAAATTCGACGTAGAATCATGTCAATGGTCCTATCCACTGGCACGTTGGTGAACAGGCTTTCTACGTCGAGAGAGGCGATTGTGGTTGTTGTTACGGGGGGCGTCTCGTAAAATTTCCAAGAAATCGTGGGCTGAGTTAAGGTTGAATTGGCTGGGCACGTAGGGGGTGAGGAGGTTGTTCAGGGCCTTGGCGATCTGGTAGGTGGCAGTGGGGATCTGGGAGATGATGGGGCGGAGGGGGTTCCCAGGTTTGTGTGTTTTGATGGTTCCGTACGCATAACCAGGGGTGTATTCTCCGACGAGTTTTTTAAGGTGGATCCCTCCTTGTTTGGCGTTGATGGCGGTGATGGTGGTGTTGGCAATACGTTTGATTTCGTCGGTTGGGTTGCGGGTGATCTTTTTAAATTTAGTGTTGTCACTTAAGATGACGTCCATTTTTCTAAGATATTCCTCCTTGTCATGGATCACGAGGCAGGAGGCTTTATCCGCACGACGGATGATGATGTTGGGGTTGTCTCTTAATTGTTTGGCAGCTTGGAAGTGTTGTTTGTTGAGTATTTTGCTATGGTGAGTTCCTCTGGTTTTGGCGGCTTCAGCGAGGAGAGTAGGTTGTAGGGCGGGAGTAGTGGTGACCTTGCCATCCTTCTTGAGTCGTAGGATGTCGTCCAGGAGGATTTCCGTTTCTAGGCGTTTCCGGTGGGGGCCAGGTTTGGAGCTGTAGTGGCAGTTGAGGCCTTTGTTGAGGAGGTCTTCTTGGTCCAGGGTCAGAATGGTGTTAGTAAGGTTTATATATCCTTTTGTTGGTTTGGGTAGTTTTAAGTTTCCGCCATACCCCCTTTTTCACTCCTAGTTTTCCCTTCCACCAATAGCAGACTTTTGCCCCCTGTTTTCCACCTCCTCTGATCCTCCACCCTCTATATATACCCTTCCTGTTTACCTTTTATATCATTCCTTCCTTACTTGATAATGCTGGTTGTCCAGTGAAACGCGTCGTATATCCTGTATCATCATGTACTTTAATGTAACCCTGTACCACCATGAATTTTGCTCATCTCCTTCATCTACTTCCTGCCACCCAGCGAAAACTCATCAGAGACCTGGAAACTTTGAATAATAAAATTTCCAACGCAGAAATTGCCATTTCTTTCAACCTCGTATGTATTAAAGAAAATATATATATATATTTATACATTTGTAGAAAAAAGAACAGTACAAGTATTTTGAATATGTCACTTGCTGTACAATCAAAGAAAACCACTCGACGAGGATATAATTATATTAAACAATGTGCAACTGGGTGGCATCTTAAATGTGGTGAAGTTGTTTGTGGGCATCCATAAAATCGTAAAACTGTAACCCTTATTTTAACTTAAATGTTCGTTTATCATTGACTTGTCATAAGGTCATTGATTTTGACAACACACTTTCTAAGCTAAATACAATCTAATGTGTAACCCTAATATACGGACATGACGCCACCATGTAGAAGTTGTGCTTCCTAAATTTGTCATGACATTCCTAACCACGAGTGTTTAGAAAGTATTGCAGAAATGTGGACCCAGTAAGTAAGATGAAGATGTGAGGTGAAGACGAATTTCCACCAAACGTGACAGGCTGAACCTCCACCATATCTAATTATATTACTCATTTATATCATGACTCTCATCACAAAAGTAAATATATCGACTTGGTATCAGTACTTAACCCTTCTGGCCCGGGTGTCATTTTAAAATGACAGTGCGGCAGATGGGCCGGAGCCCGGGTGTCCTATTAAAACCCTATGCTTGAAAGCGTGCTTTGAATTTCGGGCGGCGAAAATTTCCTTTGCAGGGGCGATCGCAGCGCCACCAAGCCTCAACTACTACCGTTATCAGTTCCCACGTGCCCGCCATGGCGAGTTATAGTGAAATCATGAATTCCGACATGTCCGATTCTGTGCAACCTCCCGCGCCCCCCAGTGCTACCCCGCTCGCTAACATCTACGCCTGTTGCAAGCAAGGAAAAGGCTCAACGCAAGAAAGCGAAGGTATTGTTGAGTGATAGTGCTGTACGGAGAGAACTTTTTGCCATTGAAGAAAGCAGTGGCGAAAGCTTAATTGATAAAGAACAGTTTATTACTAGTGCAAGTGAAGACCATGATTTTGAGGGGTTTGGGGATGATGACAATGTTGACTTGTTTGAGGGAGGGGATAGTAGTGATGATCCTGATGTGGAAGTGTTGCAGGAAGGTGCAGTACAATTTCCGAGTGTGCTAGAGCCTAGGCCTACCCCGTCACCATCACTGCGTGGTCACCCTAGGCCTATCCCTAGTCCTAGCCCGGGACCTTCCCCTTTGCCTGCTCGTACGCCCATGAAAGTGGTAAATACTTTTACAAACAATCTCTTGTGAAAAGTGCAGCCAAGAAAGCACGTAGGGCAGCAGAAAAAGCTAGGGAAGGCAAAGATAGTGATAGTGACGCCGACCCTGGTCTAGCAACCACCCGCATTCCTTTGTCACGACGTCTTGACCCGGGACGCCGCAAGGGTCACCCACAGCCCTCTGCTTCATCTCTCCCTCAGGATGTGCAAAGGGCTTCTACAAGTGGTACTAGTGGGGCGGCATTGTCCTCCCACAGTGTGCCACCACAGGTCCTGCATCGTAGGGCATTATTTGCAGGAGAAAAGCCCTCGGCCTCCCGCAAAAGGAGCCCAACTTCCGAGGCTGAGGCTCCCATTGTTCAACCTCCCGCAGCCTCCCGCCCCCCACGCCGCCGACGCCCGGTCACTTCTTCACCTGAAATGTCCTCTGAAGAAGATGCTGACCACCCCAACATTGCCCCAGATGACCTGACATCGCCTGAGGAGCAAGAAAATGTGGAAGAGCAGGAAGTCCCGACACGACGAGTTCGAGGGCAAGGTCGTGGGCGTGCGGCTCATCCTGACGACGCCGCTGCCCCTGGGCGTGGGCGTGGGCGTGGTGGGCGTCCGCGTGGGCAAGGGCGTGTGCCTGCTGCAGCTGCACGTGCGAGCTCAACCCACTTGTTTGTGTGGACAGATGGGGCAGATTTTGAGCCAGATTGTTCCGCCTTTGACGAACAGCAGATTGGTTCCGGGGTGTCACCAGCATATCCCTGTGGCCCAAATGCTACCCCCAGTGAACTTTTCTGTGGCTTCTATGACAATGAAGTCATGGAATACCTCGCTGAGGAGACCAACAACCATCATGAGATCTGTGCCAACTTTCTTGGCAGGAAGACCAGTGCCAAGATGGTGGCATGGAGAGCTGTCACTGTGGCGGAACTGTATGTGTTCTTGGCACTCACTATGCTGATGACATAATATATCAGGAAGCACGCTCTGGCAGACTACTGGATTACTGCCGACCTCATCACGACTCCAGCATTTGGCAAGTACATGTCCAAGGACAGGTACTTTGACATCCTCTCCTATCTCCACCTGACAAACAACATGGCAGTCCACTTTCCCGACTTATTATGGAAGATCAGGAAGCTGTATGACATGACATGTCATCGGTTTACCACTTACCTGATTCCATATCAGAAGATGTGCCTGGATGAGTCTCTGGTCCTGTTCCGTGGTAGGTTGCATTTAAGACAGTAAATCGTGTCCAAGAGACACCGCTTCGGCATCAAGCTCTTCGTCATCTGCGACTGCAAGACGGGATATGTGCTGGACTTTGTGGTCTACAGCGGCAGTGGTGGGTAAATTGAGACTGACCCCGAGATTGGATTTGGCGGGGCTGTCATGCAGAGATGTAATGCCTGGATTGGGGCAAAGTATCTGTAACTGCATTCGATGCTGAAATCTGCTTGAGCTATCACGCCAAGCGGAGTACTTCTCTTGGTGTATTGGCTAAGGCACTCGCCTCCCACGTGGCTGGCCCGAGAACGAATCTCTGCCGCGCCGTGCCCAAAAACATTTGGGGCGAATTTCCGCATCAGACTCAGTTCGGATGTGATTGTTAAAATTGTAAATTGTAAGTGTGAGTCATTGTAAAGTCGGCAAAAATAGTATTGGTGCCGTTTCGAGGTCACTTCACTGGTGGCAGCTGTAAAAGGGATATCTGCGAGGCTTAGTTGGGGAAATCCCCATGGTGTACTGGCTTGCCTTAACTGGTCGGCTACCACAGTTGCTAAGGCTAGAGCTCTCAGAAATTCTCAGGGATGATGTCCCAGTGACCTCCGGTTAGTTGGGGAGGTATGGTCCTGCACTGCCTCCTCACCGTGGTGTGAGACCCGCCCGGCAAGTGATGGATATAAGGAATGTCGCTGGTGATCGTTGTCTCGGAGCCTCGCTGTAGTTGACACGCTCAGACTTGTGCCTCGCTTGCTTTCGCTCGCTCGGAGTCTTCGCTACATGGACTATAATGTGATGTAATGCCTGGATTGGGGCAAAGTATCTGTAACTTCATTCGATGCTGAAATCCGCTTGAGCTATCACGCTATGTGGAGTACTTTTCTTGGTGTAGTGGCTAAGGCGTCGCCTCCCACGTGGCGGGCCCGAGACCAAATTTCGGCCGGGCCGCGCCCAAAAACATTTGGGGCGAATTTCCGCCTCAGACTCAGTTCGGATGTGATTGTTAAAATTGTAAATTGTAAGTGTGAATCATTGTAAAGTCAGCAATAATAGTATGGTGCCGTTTCTTGTGGATGTCGACATAAGCTTTCGAGTGATGGAGAAACACTTCCATAAGAACCACATTCTCTACACCGACAATTACTACACGTCGCCCATCCTAACCAAGTACCTCCATGACCGCAAGACCGGAACTGTCGGCACAGTCAAGGTCAAGAGGAGGGGCATGCCAGCCTACCCAACAAAGACGAAGAAGACGGACATCTTCCACAAGAAGAGTGGCCGCATCCTCTCCATCCACTGGCATGACCAGCACAAGGTCAACCTCCTCACAACATGCCACAAGGCCGAGATGGTCGCCACAGGGAAGGCGGACCGAAGAACCAAAAACCCCGTCCAGAAACCAGCTGCTGTCCTGGACTACAACCTAAATATGCGCCTCGTCGACAAGTCCGACATGCAGATGGGCTTCATCAACTGCCTGCGAATATCTTGCAGGTGGTATAAGAAGTTTATTCTGCATACGGTATATATGTCGGCCATCAATGCCTACAACATCTACCGTCTGCGGACTCCCGGAGCCAAGAAGTACAAGTCCCTGCGGAAGTTCCACAAGCAGGTGATACTTGAGCTCCTGGCCAAATATGCGGAACCTGGGAGACCACTACAAGAACCAGGCCAGCTGGACCGCACCGTCGTAAGGGGTGTACTGACTTCTTCAGGAAGCACCAGCTCCACCCCCTTCCTTTCAAAGCACCCGGTAGTAAAGTTAGGAGTCAGAAGAGGTGCCATGTGTGCAGCCACACAACTCGCAGACCCCAGAAAGTCAGCAAAACCACATGGGAATGCCTCGAGTGTCAAGTGGCACTGTGTGCTGGACGGTGCTTCAACGACTTTCACACTCTAATCGATTATTGAAGTATCCGTGACAATGACAGTGAAAGTGACTCTCTCTAAAATGTAGGCTAATAGTAATAATGAAACTAAGTATAAGTGAAAGAGACACACATAAGTAATAATAAGTGCCTTCATAACAATATGAACAAGTGAAAGTGACACTATACAGTATATATTATTAGCTTACCTAACAATACATAAAGGTGAAAATGACACTATCAATTACCATAGTCCAGTATAAATAATAATAACTACTCATAATAATAACAATACAACTAAGTATAAGTGACAGAGACACAAATAACTTCATAAAAATAACATTATTGAGTGAAAATAACATAATAACTATAATAAATGGCATAATAAACGATAAAAACTCTCAAATCGCTTCCCGGCATAATTGCGGGTGGGGCGACGAGTACAACAGGGCATCGTAGCCGGGGCCGCAGTTGAGTGTTCGGACGCGCCGAGGTAAATACGCGGCAAAAGTTACCTCCACTAACATCGCTATAACTCCGAAACCAGTTGAGCTAAAGAGCTCTACTCAACGCCAGGCTACGCAACACGGTAAGGTAAACATTGTATTATATGTTTGGTTAATGTAGCTCTTGTATTAAGGAAGATAGGCCTTTGTTTACAAGTCTTATTTTTCAGCCAGATCGCCCGGATACGAGCTCCGTCATTTAGAATGGCAGCCCGGGCGAGAAGGGTTAAGAATACAAAAATACATATACTGTATACAAGGGACACTATCAATTATCAAAACACAGGCAAGATGCATCACTAGATGCTGGAATTATTTTATTCACAAAATAATGGAATGCTTTGATATGCTGGACAGGAACAGAAGGATATAAGTTTTTTTATTGTTGTATTATCAATTTTGTCCAACTGTACAGGCTAAGCGCCTGTACATTCTACCGCTCAACACTGTGAAGCCTGTGAGGTCTCGTTCCAGTCTAGTGATTGAGACATGTGAAGCACTTAAAAGCTGCAATCAGCCTTCGTGTTCTTGCCTTCGCAAACGCACGGCGCTTGGTTGCCAACTCACGGCTTGAAGCAGCCCCATTTCTGAAGCTGCTTCACCTTCGCACTTCACTGTCTCTACCCCAAAGACTCAGACCCTCACTCTCAGATAAGTAGATACATTAAAAACAAAATAGAGAAGGAGCCATCACTTCCTGCTGTGATGAGGTACTGCGAGGCCAGAACCGCTGGTGTAGCCTAATTGTATTTGATGAACAAGGTAAGGACTGTGTGGAGTGATTATTAGGAGAGAGTGTTTGTGTGTGAGAGAGAGTGTGTGTGTGAGGGAGAGTGTGTGTGTATGTGTGAGAGAGAGATGGGGAGTGTGTGTGTGTGTGTGTGTGTGTAAGAGAGAGAGAGGGCAGACTAAGGCAGAGATAGTTGCAATATAATTAAGAAAGTTAACGAAGTTAATATTTACATCGTTGACAGAAAGTTATATAATTGGATCTTGAAATTTGGCCGGGTTTACTGCTAGGGGTGGAGGGGAAGGGAGGGTGGATAGGGGGGCGGTGAAGGGAGGGGTAAAGGACGGGGGCTTAGAAGTAAAGATCTTCAACCCGTAATATTTGATATATTATCCTACAATTGTTGGTAACCTATCATTCGATTTAGCTGAATAGTTATTTTTAGTTCGAGTGCCTAACATGTCCTGTTAATATACTTAATTAATATGTTTTCATCACATTGGCTTACTTTCTGTCACTACTACCTTCCTCATAAATAATGTTTCGTTGTATTATAATTCCATGCCTACTAAAGAGCTCCGGTTCAGCACACTATACAAAACTAATTGCTCATAAGCCATACAACGTGAACTACGGATCTACTAACCTATAAGCTCCAGTAACCCTCCCCCTTCTCACTCTCAGTCTCTCACACCATCAGCTTATGATAACGATTCTCCCAAGTATCCCTGGATTATCACATCAGTGGTAATAACCCCTTCTATAGTATACAAACAAGCTCTCACCCACAGTGCCAGTTATCATCATTGTTACGGTTATTGGTTAATTAATCTGCTCTCACTATTCTTGGTGTCTCTTTTTCTTCGGCTCTCACTTGGAAGGACCATATTACCAGTCTTGCTAAGGCAGCCTCCCAGCAACTAGGTGTGCTCAACTGCCTCAGGGGGTTCTTTACTCCTGTGCAGCTTTTTGCTCCGTACAGGGACAAAGCTTGTCGTAATATTGAGCATTGTTCACATGTGTGGGGAGGATCCTTTCACACTGCACTTCTAGACAAAGTAGAAAGGAAGGCCTGTCATATAATTGATTCCCGCCCACTCACCAACTCTCTGCAAACTCTCTCTCTTCGCCGCAATGTTGCATCTCTCTCGCTATTCTATCGCGACTACAATAATCAGTGGTCCTTAGAGCTCTCCCATTGTATACCACCTCCTCTACGTAGGGTACGTGATACCTGTATTGCAACACAATCCCACCCCTACTCTGTGCAACTCTCTAACACAAGAGTGAAACGTTACTCTCAGTCTTTTTTTCTATTCAACGGCTGAGCTCTGGAACTCTCTCCCAGAATCTGTCTTCCCTCCTCCTATGACTTAAATTGCTTCTAACTCTGTGTGTCCAGGCATTTTGGCTCGAACTTCCCTTGATTTTGGCGCTGCCACTCTTTTAACTATGGGGGAGGCACTCGCTACAGGCAGTTCTGAATTGTGTCTCCCTCACTCACATAGAACAACATTTGTTTTTTACAAACCTGACTGTTACCTTCACGTATTGGTTCGGGTTGGGAGGAAGGACCGGTCCGGGTTTATCCATCTGGCAGCTTCAGGTCAAAACGGCCACACTCCCAAGCGGCCACAGACTCATAACATAACTTATTCCAACCTATTCAAATTGCTGAATGCGCAGCTTACTGAAGCAGACTCTTTATTTCATACGAGACAAACATACAATAAATAAAGTGAACCTGAATAATTGGTACAAGTAAATATCAATATATATGTGGAGCTTTAATAATAATCATGTATTTCAACTACAGAATAAAACAAAATCATGCTTGGTATTACAACCTTCCTAATCTGTTAATCCCAAACACATATTAACCCAGTGAGGGGAGAAGGTCATCCACCAGAATAGAGCATAGTGATACAGGTCCCTTTTATGTATATTTACCGCTTCCCTTTCATTCTCTCTCTCTCTCTCTCTCTCTCTCTCTCTCTCTCTCTCTCTCTCTCTCTCTCTCTCTCTCTCTCTCAAATGATGATATAAACAAAGTGATATCAACCCATTAAGTTAATTTTGTAAATTAATTATCATATACTTAGACATTGTCCCACATGTTATTGACACCGTTTCAACACGTTCATGAATAGATGAACAGGGGCGTGAAGCCTCTTTAACCCCAAACCATCGGGGGCGGACTTAAGTCCGTAT
This sequence comes from Paralithodes platypus, assembly GCA_032716605.1. NCBI lineage: Eukaryota > Metazoa > Arthropoda > Malacostraca > Decapoda > Lithodidae > Paralithodes > Paralithodes platypus. The sequence continues at coordinate 2,792,741 of CM064508.1, read as the reverse complement.
CGAAAAACTTGGACTATGTGGCGGGGGCGGACTTTAGTCTGTGTGCAATTTTGGCGCAATATTGGCTCTGAGAGAGAGATGAGCGACGGGAGGAGCATGGGTTACCTCATGACCGCTCGCCACGGCAGACGTGGACTGACTGAGATGTACTCCACATACATCCACCCTCACTCTCTTTCTACACACGTAATTATATAACGAAATTACCGTATTTTTGCGATTTTGCCCTTCGGTTGCACGATCGTTGCAAGACAACTAGTGATCGTAGAAGGATGGTTCAGGTGTCATTGGAAAGGACAATTAACGCCCTTTCAGGGATACATACTTGTATTATGCTCTGGCTCTTGTTTATGCATGAAAAAGAGCACGGAAACAAGCCCATTTATGGTAAACAAAAAATGCTGGGCGGCACAGTCAAATATACCGCCTAGGCCGCTCGTTGAGTGTTAATTATACATTATATATAAATACATATATTAGTTATGATATATTTCAGTGCTTAACATAAATATATAAACAAACCAAAACAATCAGTGTCTATACAGTATATACAATATATATACAGTATATATCTGTTCATATATATACTGTATATACGAGAGAGAGAAATATAGAAACTGAGAGTGAGTGAGTTTGAGGTACCATTACCTTACAGTACATTATTCATGTGAGGTAACTCTGTCCCTCCTTGTCCTACATGTCCCACACTTCCTGCCTCAGACCTTCTCTGTGTGGTCCTCCACTGTACACGGGGTTCAACAACATAAAACTAAAATATTTATTATCCCCCTTTTTGGCACACCCACTTAAATACTTACCCTCGACTAAGACAATTAACAGAACCATGCATTGTAATTAATATAATTCCCCCCACCAAGGATATAGTTTCTTAAGACTGTAAATTACCGTAGATCACAGAACACATGCTGATATGCAGCTGGATCGACGCTATTTAGCATTACGTTTATTTTATGATCCAACTATGTCACCAACTATAGAGCTTCTATAACCTACAGTATATACTCAAATTGTCTTGGCTAAAACGGGAGGGGGGATTGAACAGGAGGTTTTCTGGACGCCCTCTTCCCTCATGCTTAGCCTCATTAGTCTTGACATTTTAATACATTCCTTTCACTAGTTTGGCAATTTGAAGACTTTTAATGACATTTAGGTGCGTGCCTGCAATATAAGAGGACGCAGCCTTCGGCCAGGAAATTTTTTGACCGAAAAATGCACAAGTTTATCTCGAAGGATATTTGTTTAGGCTTAATGGAGGTGTAGGGAGGACAAAAATATAAATATATGACTAAAAAAAACAAATAGATACAAATCTCCCCTTAACAGTGCCTGGTTGTTAGCTCTGTATGGGTTCAGCTTTCCGAATCCGCACCACCACTGCCTAACTCATCACCTCGGTCTACACTTACACTTCACGTTACCTGTTGGGCTTTTCAGTCACTAGGTATAATAATATATCTTATTGCGTTTTGTTTAACATGGGAACATTCATACTGTGTGAAAGTATTGAACAGATAGGTCTATGCAGTGTCGGTGGGCTTTATGGTAATGTAATGACATTTAGTATAGCACAATTTTCTTTCAAATAATATTTTCGCATTGACACATAATTTGCGTTAGAAGCTCAGTCGCCTGACTACACTGCACTTACCCTATATTTATTATATAGTCATTATATCATAGACATCAGCCAGAGACAATAGAGACAAAACCAAGAAGGCAAATCATTGTTTTCTATATGATTGTTGTGAGGGTCTAGACCAAGGTATGATAAGGTTCACTAATAATTAACGTAATACAAGAAGATAGTCCATTCTTCCCTACTTTATCTATTATTCGCTACTCTGCTTCGGGAGAACATTATACACTTCTATCAGGCGGAAAACGTTTATATACTTTTAGGAATACTGGCTCCTGTATGTGTTAATGTAGAAATATACAAAGGTTGATCCGGGGAGTAAATACATACACTTACACATCAACTTGAACGCTTACTCAGATCTTAGTTTACAAGCTACGTACCATCAGGGTACAACTCCAATAGTGATTAGTTCAAGTCGCGAGTAATTGCTCCTCAGTCACGTATTTCTGACTATTATATTTATTACAAGTTTATGACTTTCTAATTCATATTTTTGACTCTTGGAGTTTATTCCATTTAATTATAAGTTCAAGTCGCTTAGACTTATTGTTCGTTTAGAATTCAAATATTGTCCTATTGTCCATACCTATTCAGTGCTAGGCTTTTGACCTCGCAGTAACTATTATTTACACTTTGCCAAGCCATATTTGAGAGCTTGTATATTTATATCAGGACTTTATTTATTGTGATTTGCGACTTCTCCTCTCTTGTGTTATTATTCATATGTTCAGTTGTAACACTATTATTCTATTTATATGAATGTTATGATTATTGTTATAGAGACATACTGAAATTGTACCCTAGCTGTTAAGGAATCAAACCTGTTAAGACCTTTCATGTGTATTTTGTGTCCACTGCTTATTACTAGAGTGCTACATATAGAGTTAAGGCTCATCTTTGCCGAGTAGAGAGGCATTTCAGTTGACGATTAGCGCAGATTCCAAACGTGGAAATCGCAATCAGACTATCTCACGTTTTCTTATAAAAGTGGCATAACATTTACTCCTAATATTTTGCTTTTGTTCGCATTCTTGAGAACAGATGCTGGATATTGGGGTGTAGTATTAGAGAAAGGATAAAGCGACATTGTACTAAGAAGTTTCCAAAAACATTTGCATCACAGGTGGCTGGTCTACAACCTCCTACACCCGCACAATTAAAGGCAATGGCTTAGAAAAGTGTGTTTGACTTCGGTATTTTATACTGTATACATATATGTATGCATATATATATATATATATATATATATATATATATATATATATATATATATACTGTATATATATATTGATATATATATGTATATATGTATATATATATATATATATATATATATATATATATATTTTCTTTAATACATACGAGGTTGAAAGACATGGCAATTTCTGCGTTGGAACATACCTGTAATTATGAGGACTGTGGACCTCATTCCTATATTGGCATGACGCAGACTCGTCTTTCACGTCGGTTAACTCTTCACCTTCAGGCTGGAGCCATCAAAGACCACTATCTCACCCCCAACCACCCCCACCTCACATGCAACGAGTTAGAGAAACACACCACCATACTCGATAAAGAAAGTGACCCAAGGAGATTACCTATACTCGAAGCGTTATATATCCAAGCCTTACATCCCAACATCAACAACCAAACTCTGGACCTTCAGATCCTTCCTTCTGCCAAAAGGCACTACCCTACAGGACCTAACGCCCCTCCTCGCCCCCCGGTGCCCTTGACGCAGCCCCCCCGCTACCTCCTTCAGCTTCGTCTTCTGCCGGCGCCACACGGACCACACAACTTAGGCCACGCCCCTCGACACGCAGCCAATCAGCTTTGACCCCGCCACCCGACCAACACCATCCCGCATCCAGTGCGCCTGCGTGAAGCGGTTCCCCCTTTTGCACTCCTAGATTACCCCTCCACCAATAGGAGACTTTTGCCCCCTGATTTTCGCCTCCTCTGATCCTCCACCCTCTATATATACCCTTCCTGTTTACCTTTTATATCATTCTACCCATACTTGATAATGCTGGTTGTCCAGTGAAACGCGTCGTATATCCTGTATAATTATGTACATTTATGTAACCCTGTACCACCATGAATTTTGCTCATCTCATTCATCTACTTCCTGCCACCCAGCGAAAACTGATCAGAGACCTGGAAACTTTGAATAATACAATTTCCAACGCAGAAATTGCCATTTCTTTCAACCTCGTATGTATTAAAGAAAATGTATTACCTGGCTTTACTAACATATATATATATATATATATATATGTGCAAGTAACACCAACGTAATGATGAAAACAAATTTTATTAAATTTTCAGTGACAGTTTCGACATTATGTCATCATCAGACCTAAAAAGAAGGATAACATTCTATTAGAGATAATTTAATTAATTGCTAACATATTACTTGTATGTAATTAAGCATACCATACAAACATAATTTAAACCAGAAACAAATTAAGATTAAAATTAAAAATAAACCCCGACATAAACTAATTAGATGTAACTATACCCTATAGTTACATCTAAGTAGTTTATTTCGGCGTTTATTTTTAATTTTAATCTTAATTTGTTTCTGGTTTAAATCATGTTTGTATGGTATGCTTAATTACATACAAGTAATATCTTAGCAATCAATTAAATTCTCCCTAATAAAATGTTATTATTCGTTTTAGGTCTGATGATGACATAAGGAATGTCGAAACTGTCACTGAAAATTCAATACAATTTTTATTCATCATTACGTTGGTGTTACTTGCCGTTATTCGCCTCCGCTCCCACCTGGGGTATCTGTTGCTACAACTATATATATATATATATATATATATATATATATATATATATATATAATATATAATATATATATATATATATATATATATATATATATGATAATATTGCACTAAATTTATGGATATTTCATATTATCTGTTATGATATTCAAATTCAAGAATTCGTAGGTGGTGAACAATCGTATATTGTGTATGTCATAATAAAACTATTATAGAAAGTATCTCACTTGTAATCTAGCTAATCCAATAAACATTTGGAACAAAACACAAATGCAGACACCAAAATTAGTGTAGTTCTTTGACTTCTTGAAATGAAGGAATAATATATTCACAAGGCCACACTAGAAAGTTGTAAAGTACAGGATCACTTTGTCTTCTTGCCACCTGAAATACGTTTCACAGTTTTCTTGCAAGCTTTTCGTGTTATACACAGTCCCGCACGGGGTTGGCATTTTAAAAGTAAGAGAGCAAGAGAGTAAGAGTGAGTGAGTAATAGTGAGGGAGAGTAAATAATGCATTATTCATGCCAGATAACTCTGTCCCTCCTTGTCAAACATGTCCCATACTCCCTGCCTCAGCCCTTCACTGTGTGGTCCTCCTCTGTGTGCTGTGTTGACATAATATAACTGTCTTCGTAGCGCAATGGATAAATAAACTGAATTTCGGTGTGAGCATCCTAGGTTCGAATCCCTGGACTGCCACATGTATTTGTTGATTTCATTAATTGAGTTTAGGAGTAAAGTCGGTTGGTGGAGGTAACATACTATAATAATATACAGTAAAATACATTTTATATTATTGAGTTTTCCTCCAGACAAAAGCTATATACAGTATAACCTGTAGATTATTTAGCAGGGCACAATGGAATCTGTAATAATAATTGTAGAATGCGATTATTCAATGTGATCGACGGTCGTTTAGCATCTCATACCCACCACTATTTCTTTATCTTAGACTCATATACTCTCCACATCACATCACTAAGTACTGGCCCCACAACAGATTGTTTGCATGAATATACTCATAATGTACTGGAAATAACGAGGGTGGTTTTATGGAATGTTGATGAGTTAGTGGTGACCCATTAAAACGAATCACAACACAAAATCAGTCCCAATACTATCTTCCATTGAAACATCAGGATTTGAACCTGGGACCTTTTGGTTACTAGTTCAACAACAAGGCCACTACACCACACGTCCACAAGTTGTTGCACTGAACTCGCATAAAACTGGTTATAATAACATACACGTCAGCATGATGACGTATACTCTTATGACCTTATTCCCAATACTTCTTTGTTTCCACTGATCTGTTTATTTAGACAAGATGTGGTCTTATATTTCTCAATACGGAGTCACAATGCGCGCTTTGTTTGCTCTACTTGTATCAAATATGCTTAGTTCTAGATCATATTTAAGATTAGGGAAAAGCAGAAAAAGAAATAAAAGACAAGGACATTTGGTGCTGAGTCTTACACATAACATGTGATTTGTTTTGGTGGATACTACCTTCCAGTTGGATGTTTGGTAATAGGAGCTTTTCAAAAGTAAATTAGGCTTACTATATCATGTTACTAATCAATAACATGTCTAAGCCAACTGTTGTATCATACGTCACAACTGCAGGATACTAATTCTATGGTACCTGTTTGACTTACTTATAAATATAACTGTTTAACCCTTTCTGTACCGCGATGTCCTTTTAACTTTATTCTGGCTATAATTAGACGATTTTATTAAGCTTAGGAAGGACGGTTATCAATTAAAAGGCTACAGACTATCTCACTCCATCCTTTTAGCTACCAAATATCCTTCCCTAGCTGCACAAAATTGTCTAAATGTAGCTAAAATATAGCAAAAGGATGTCGTCGGTATGGAAGAGGTTAATATTGTTCGTACTACTCATTTTGTTAGCCTTCTTGAAAACAGGTGTTTGGTGTTTTCCTGTAATATTGAAAAAAGGGTAAAGTGTCCTTGTGGTCAAAGGTTTCCGACGCCGTTTATATCAGACAATGTTACTAGTGGCTGGTCCACAACCTGCTACACCAACATATTTATGTTCACCCAGTTGTCTGTTTATATCAGACAATGTTACTGGTGGCTGGTCCACAACCTGCTACATCAACATATTTATGTTCACCCAGTTGTCTGTGTATATCAGACAATGTTACTGGTGGCTGGTCCACAACCTGCTACATCAACATATTTATGTTCACCCAGTTGTCTGTTTATATCAGACAATGTTACTGGTGGCTGGTCCACAACCTGCTACATCAACATATTTATGTTCACCCAGTTGTCTGTTTATATCAGACAATGTTACTGGTGGCTGGTCCACAACCTGCTACATCAACATATTTATGTTCACCCAGTTGTCTGTTTATATCAGACAATGTTACTGGTGGCTGGTCCACAACCTGCTACATCAACATATTTATGTTCACCCAGTTGTCTGTGTATATCAGACAATGTTACTGGTGGCTGGTCCACAACCTGCTACATCAACATATTTATGTTTATTAAGTTGGAAATGTTGACGACTTTGTTCGTCGTCTGTTCAAATTAGATACCATTACCGGTAGTCATTGTGGGAAATATTATATTATTTTCTTCATGACATTTAATATATGTAAATAGTGAGCGAACGATAGTATTTCAGGTTGTAAAATGTTTTATTATTGCTATTAAAGAACTCATCCTTCGTGTTATAATAACTTGTAAGCTAAATGCATTATTCTTCCAGACTATAAATACATTTTGTTAGATTGTTCAATTAATAACTACGGTAACAAAATAAGGGCAATATCAGTCAGCACCCATATGTACACCATTGTTTAGAATTATTGGACTATATTTCCATCCAACAAATACTTGAAAAAAAAAATGTTAGGACCCCGAAAAAAAAATATTCATTTGCTTTTTGGAATGCAGAAGAAAAAGGTACGAGCTTCACAAGGTCAAGGTGGAAGTTATATATTACGAGATCACTTTGTCTTCTCGGGACTTATAACAAGTTCTAAAGTTATCTGACAGGCTTTTCGTTTTATGAACAATTCCGTGCGGGGATTGCATTTTTAAAGTGGCCACTATTGGCAGGCATGCCAATATTGGAGTGAGAGAGGCAGATAGAGAGGAATACAGAGAGAGAGAGTGAAAACAAATGAAGGGAGAGAGAAACCTTTCCACTCCCTCTACCACCTCCCTACTCCCTCCCTTACCGCAACCTCTCCCACCACCACCTCCCCCAGACGTGGCAGTTCCCCAACCTTGATATATATTAACACGTCCCTGGGCCTCATATTTTCACCAAGGTTGAACACATTTTTCATAATGGAGTGGAAATTCAGGTGGCGAAAAATGTTCGTGAAAAGAATGACGGAGAGCGCCAGAGTGAGATTATTAAGTTAAAGCGTTCAAATTATAGACCTGGAGAGAGAGAGAGAGAGAGAGAGAGAGAGAGAGAGAGAGAGAGAGAGAGAGAGAGAGAGAGAGAGAGAGAGAGAGAGAGAGAGAGAGAGAGAGAAGCAGAATACCACTACATCCGAGATTTGTGTAACTCACGTTGTGTATAGTGACTCATTTTGAGAATGCAATTACATATTGTATTATTATATTCCTAATATATTTATAATGGTGTCCATTGTAAGCGTGTGCAATGATGGTTTAGCTATAATTTACAAGGCATGAGAACAAGCGTCGCCAATCACTAACTGGCCGTTAGAGGAGAAGGTGCGAGAGTTGGGGATAGTTTGGGGGTGGAAGGTCGGGTAGACATGGACTCGACTCCCCCCTTCTAGCTGCCCATGGTGGAGAAAGAGAAGGAAGGACCCAACCCTGAACAGCTTGTAGTCCGCGTGAGACAGCTTGTAGTCCGCGTGAGTGTACAAAAGGTGAAATTTGATTGAAAAACATTAGGATCAACTGTGTACATTTTCAGGGAGTATAACCTGCAGCCAGCCAGAGTTGGTACTCGTGGTAATTGAGGAAACATTTCACAGTGATAAAGGTGGAGGCAATATACACATTTTATTTAGACAGGATATTGGGGGCGCTTATATTCGGCCGAGTCATTGATTCAGCCCGTTTTGAAAAGCATAATATATTTCAATTTATTTGATTTATTGTACATTTGTACATCATTGTATTCATATGTATAGTATTTTTGTACTTGGTATATAAATTGTTATGCAACGTTATAATTTAACGCACTTTATAGTAGTTCCTTTTTCCACCTTAGGAACAGATGGGAACTGTTGATATTCAGCTGGTATACAACTCACTTCAATATTATAAATTACATATCAATCATAATGAATGACACAGAATACACAATTAAGCTTCACACATTTTATTTCTTAGTAGCGAGGGTACAATCGTAAAATAAATATCGAGTCTCATAAAGTGATGAGCTCGGATCAATCATACATTAATAATAGAATGTATATACATAGTCCTGATCAATATAACTTCAGGAATAGACAACACAAGATCATAAAATAGTACCTGTAAATACACACAATGTTACTTTATTAATCCCAACATAAGTAGACACAGAGATGTTAGTCTCAACACAATAAATAACATCCTGATGGTAAACTGGCAACCGCAAGGTATCTTGCCGAGAAGGTAAATAAAGGTTACTGCGGAGGCATACGCACAGTGATGAGTTTTTTATAGAATTTAGGATATTAAATGACAGGTGAATAACTTCTACATTAATTCAACGTATACAAGAGGTAAATCTCAAATAACTCGCAGAGTCACAATAATGAATATAAATTCAATGATAAGGAAAATAAATACAATAGTCAGTATGAGTGACTGATACTCTCGTCGGGTGAGAAGTTAATGCGAAGTGAACGATAGGAGTTTAATCGTTAACTCAAACAGTGCTTATCCTGAGTTTTAAATCAGGAAGAGTAATATTTAGAATAGTCAAACTAAGAGACTGAAACGTAAATACACTTTGTGAACGACTTATATATGCAGTCACGTACCCAGCTAATAATAATACATAGAACAAGATCTGAATAAGCGTTCACTGGAATTTACGTATACGGTGCATGTATATAATCCCGAATCTTATCCGGAATATAGGAACATATCTTCCAAGAATTATATATATATTAATGCCACGTATAGGGGTATGTTCTAGGGTTGTTTGATTTAAATCAAGTTGATTTTAATCACTGATTTAAATCATGATTTAAATCAAATGATTTTTTTCAAAAAATCACTAATGAAAGTATAGATGAATTTAAAGATACCCATAATAGTACACATTTAAAGATACCCATAATAGTACACATTCCTTTTTCATAATGTTTATTATCCAGAGTTAGCTAAAAGAAAGTATCTTGTAACTCAATATAATAAACATAAATTCCACTTGAATTTAATTGGTTAGACCAAACAAAGAATTTAAGTATCATCATGATCATGAGGAGGAGTGTGTTTATTTACTTAGAGGAGACATAGACATAGGCCTATTGCTATGAAAACGTCCATCACAGAAATAGAAAATATGTAAATTCATCTGTATTTCATGTTATATGCATTTTTAATTCACTTATTCTATCTATTTTTAGTTATAAATATGCTAAACAATATCCTGTAGCAGTTAGATTTAATGTAGAACATCAAATTAATAAAAAAAACAAAAAATCGATTTAAATCAAATAAAACTGATTTAAATCAAATAAATCGGATTTTTTGGATTTAGTTTTTGTTTTTAATAAAAAAAATCAACAAGCCTGGTATGTTCTGTTCTCTAAAATCGAGTGACGGTGACTAGGATAAGAAGAGAATCGACAATCTCTATGATTATGTTATTATGAACCCTAACATATGTTGTTTTACCCTTGTTAATAATTACCAAATACACTTTATCAAACAAGAGTTACTTAAAGGTTTAAGTAGAGAAGTAGGAGCCTGGGAGAGGATCTGGCGACACGTGGTGGCCGCGTAAGTTGTCCAATCCTGCTGACACCAGGGGACGTCTTCTTCACACACTTGTACTAGAAAATACACTCTCTAGCTCCCTCACACTGCACTACTTCGGGATCACTAACAATGTCTTTGGTTATACGTTTTAAGGGGATGATTGGCAAAACCCCTACGGAAGTATTTCTCCGAATCGAGTATAATCAATTAAGCATGTTCGCCCAGAAGGGAGAGGTACCCAAAAGTAATCTCGATTTTGCCTACCTAATTCTTGGCCCGAGTAGGTGATATTCCGTTTTCATTTAGTTTTACAGGTGTGGCGTTTCGGAATATGAGAGGCATGCGTGATACAATGTTTTATTTAAGGTTCCTAAAATTATGTGAAAGATACCTTTGTCTGTGAATATTGGGTTGTTGTATGGAGATGCATTGTGGGTTGGATGATAAATGGATTTCTGCTTGGGCTGCAGACAGGTAATTTGTGTGTGATATGGAGAGGATTTATCATGAGGAGGAATAGGGGAAATCTGCTTGTTTGCTCTCTTAGCTGTTGTAGTCGTGCATATGATGATCAGGTTGGAAATAAGGAAACTGAGGGAGTTGGTTGCGTATTTCCATAAACATTTCCTCGCTGTAGTCCAAGTCTGGCTTAAGAGGGAGATGTCTTGATGCACGGGGAGCGGCGCGTGTTGGCCAGGTATGTAGACACTGTGATGACTGGAGAGCAGGTCGTTTTGGCCTGCGTTGGTACCGTGGTACTGTTTACCTTTTTGCTGGAGGTGGGGAGAATTGTTATTGTGCACTCTGCATTTCAAAGTAGCAATGCGGCCTTGTATGTTTTGATACTCTTCCTGAGACGGGAGCTGGTACTTGAATGGTTTGGGCTTATGTTGGCCGAACCTTGTCACTTCATGCATCAAACTAATTACACAACTGTTACTAGTTACATATGGGTTGGGATGCAGACAATACTTTATCTCCTGAGGAATTAAACTATGGACAACGGTTCGATACATTATTACCACTACATTACTGATATTGGGGTACAGTATGTATGGTGCAGATGTATGGTACAGTATGTATGGTGCAGATGTATGGTACAGTATGTATGGTGCAGATGTATGGTACAGTATGTATGGTGCAGATGTTTGGTGCTGGTAAATCACTAAATATACGTCTGGTGAATATTTATGTACTTTTCTTTTATTTAGCTACTTAGTATTACCATGATTTACAGCTGACCATGCAATAATTGTTCAAAAGTACACACAAGAGAAGCAGGCCGAGTTATAAATACACGAATCATAGTAGAGGACCATCTGCACATGTGTTTTTCTCTTACCATTGTGTTGTTGTCTTCTGTTCAAAGTTATTTATATGTTAATAACCCATAATTCCCATCATACTTCAAGGCCTCCCTTCGTCGTGTGGTTAGTGTGGTTTATTATCAACACCTTTGGTAATGCCACCAAACTGAGCTATGTTGTTGTCATTTCGTAAAGGGAAACTTAATACTGTACTACTGTACTGTTTATATAGTAATTATCCTTAAAACTGGCTAATAATCTTATTTCTATTCAGAGCATAATATTATCCACCCATTAGCCTATAGGTAATACAATACTCCTTAATTTGTTCGAGAAAAGAATCAAAGTTAATTCCTGAACAGGTTACGGTTACCAATGTTTGTTTGTTTTACATTAAAATGAATGTGGTGGGCTGACCCTTTGTCAGAATGAGGGTTGGTGTCCTCTACTTCCCATAGCCCCTTCTGTCTTTTTCTCCCTCTGCATCTCTAATTTATTTAAATGGTGTAGGGATGCGGCGACCCCAACGCCCGCCACTTTCTGGTGCAGGTAGACTCCTCTGTGGTGGAGGTGGTGAGAAATTTCCACCACCGCTTTTCTCCAGCGAGACGTAGAAGTCGGCTAAAGGGGATCGGGGGCGGGGGCCTGGTATCCTTCTCCCCTTAAATAAATCTATCAAAAAAACGAGACAGAGATAGGGGCGAGGGAATGCGCTCGTGGTCCCGGATCCTAAAAATAGGAGCTATAAATGTGCAAGGATGTAGTACGAATGAGAAGTGAGAGAACATTGGAACGTTATTTGAAAGAAGGAAGTATGATGTGCTCGAACTGAATGAAACAAAGATGAAAGGAGAGGGAGAAGTGGATTTTGGAAACGGGATGGGTAGAAAGTCTGTAGTAGATGAGGGAGTTCGTGGGAAAGAGGGAGTGACTATTATTGTGAAGGAGGAGTTGAGAGAGTTTATAAAAGAGAGGAAAGAGGTGTCATCAAGGCTAATGTGGGTGCAAATGCGGTTTAAGGGTGAACAGTGGGTTTTTCTAAGTGCGTATGGACCAGGAAGTGAAAGAGTTTAAATGCTAGGGTAGGAAATGAGCCTGTTCAGGGAGTCATCGGTAGTTTTTGGTGTGGATGGTGTAAATGAGAGTGGAGAAAGACTGAAAAATGTATGTGAAGAGTGCAAATTAATTGTAGGTAATACGTTCTTCAAAAAAAGGTGTATACAGAAGTACACCTGGAATAGACTTGTGAGGGGAGAGAATGTAGAGAGGGATTTGATGGATTATGTGCTGGTGACAAGGGAAAGATTGTGTAGACTGCTGGATGTCTATGTGATGAGAGGTGAGGCGGAGGGTATGTCGGATCATACTGGTGGAGGGTAAGCTAAGAGTTAGGAGTTACAGGAGAATGAAAGACAAGCGTGAAGTAAGAGAGGTAATACAAGTTAGTGAGTTAGAGAAGAGTGCAAAAGAGAGGGAGTACAAGGAAAGGTTAAATGAAAAGTGGATGGAAGTGAGAGAGATGGAAGAGAAAGAAGTAGAGGTTGAATGGCAACAGTTTAAGGAAGGAGTGAAAGCAAGTGCAGAGGTAGTGTGCGGTAAAAGGAAAGTAGGAGGCAGAGGTATCAGGAAGGGAAGCGAGTGGTGGATTGATACGGTGAGAAAGGCAGTTGAGGAGAAGAGACAGTGTTTTGAGAGGGTTTTACAGGATGGTAGTGTTGAGGTATGGGAGAGGTACAAGGAGAAATTGAGAGAGGCAAAACGGAAAATTAGAGAAGCGATAAAAGATGCAAACGAAAAGTCGGGTCAAAGGTTGAGTGAGAATTTTGAAGAACGAAAGATGTTCTGGAAGGAGATAAATAGAGTAAGGAAAGGAGGACAAAAGAGGGAAGAGCCAGTGAAAGATGCAAATAGATAATTACTAGTGGAACCAGTTGAAGTGAGGAAAAGATATGCCGAGTATTTTTAATCTCTGCTAAATGCAAGAGATGGAAGAGAAGCAGTGATTGAAACAGTGGTTGATGGAGATAGGTTACCCAGGTCACCCAGGTGGCAGGGAATGAATGAAAGGATTGAGGAAAATGAGGTGAAAGAAGCAGTGAAACAATTGGAAGCGGGAAAAGCAGGTTTGGATGGTATTGCTGTGGAGTGTATAAAGAAGGGTGGAGATGTGATGATAGATTGGTTGGTGAGACTTTTCAATGTGTGCTTTGTGATGTCAAGGGTACCAGTAGACTGGAAGAGTGCATGTATTGTGCCGTTGTACAAGGGGAAGGGAGATCGGCAGGAGTGTTCAAGATATAAAGGTATTAGTTTATTATCAGTGGTTAGAAAGCTGTATGGCAAGGTGTTGATAGAGAGGATAATAAAATGTACGGAAGTTGCAATAGGAGAAGAACAGTGCGGTTTTAGGAGGGGAAGAGGGTGCGTGGATCAGATGTTTGCAGTAAGACAGTTATGCGAGAAGTATTTAGAGAAGCATAAGGATATATTTTGGGCTTTTATGGATTTGGAAAAAGCGTATGATCGTGTAGATCGTGAAGCAATGTGGAAGGTGTTAAGGATTTATGAAATTGGAGGAAATTTGTTGGAAGCAGTTAAGAGTTTTTATGAAGGGAACAGAGCATGTGTAAGAGTAGGAAATGGCGAGTTGAGTGAATGGTTTGATGTAAAGGTAGGTTTGCGACAGGGTTGTGTATTGTCACAATGGCTGTTTAATATGTTTATGGATGGTGTGGTGAGGGAGGTGAAAATGAGAACTATGGGAAGAGGATTGGGTTTAGTAGGAAATAATGGTAGAGATTGGGAGTTGAATCAGTTGCTGTTCGCTGATGACACAGCGTTGGTGGCCGATTCTGAGGGGAAATTGCAGCGGGTAGTCAAAGAGTTTGGAGTGGTTTGTGGGAGGAGGAAACTGAAGGTGAACGTAAATAAAAGTAAAGTGGTGGTGTGTAATAGGGGGGATCGTAGGGTGAATCTAGATGTGAAGCTGGATGGGGAAATATTGGAACAAGTAGAGTGTTTTAAATATGTAGGAGGATCAATAAGCAGGAGTGGAGGTATGGAAATGGAGGTAAAACAGAGAGTGTGTGAAGGAAGGAAGGTTTTCGGAGCAATGGGTAGTATGTGGAAGACGAGAAATCTCGGAATGAAAGTAAAAAGTGCAATGTATCAAGGAATTGTTGTGCCAACAGTGATGTATGGGGCTGAGACATGGGCTCTGAAGAAAAAGGAGAGAAGAAAGCTGGATGTGATGGAGATGAGCTGCTTGAGGAGTATGTGTGGAGTTACCCGTAGAGTCGGATTGAGGAATGAAGAGATACGTAGGAGAGTGGGCCAGCAGGAACATTTGTCAGCCAGAGTGGACAGAAGGGTGCTGAGCTGGTATGGTCGTGTTGAAAGAATGGGAGATGAAAGGCTTACAAAGAGAATATATGTGTCAGATACAAGGTGAGTTAGCAGGGCAGGAAGACCCCCATTGAGATGGAGAGACTGTGTAAGACAAGCTTTGGATGATAGAGGAATGACTATAGATCAGGCAAAGGAAGTGGTAATAAACAGGAATGAATGGAGAATGCTTGTGAATAGTTGAGTGAACACGTGGTCATTTGGGGGAAGGTGTCGGGCGCAAGTTGGACTAGATAATAGTCCATCAGGCGCCTGGCCCAGGGAGACGATTAATATGAAGGGTACGCCTGGAAGTGTGGTGGGCGGGCTTGTGGCTTTGGCTCCGCTGCATGTCTGCCTGCCGAGATCGGAGCCTCTCTGGGTGGTCGGGGGCTGGGGGAGTGTTGGAGCGCCCTTGGGGACCCTGGTCTCTGGGTATTCTCCTGGGTGACCTAGATGTGTGTGAATTTTGTGTTTTGTCTGTGTTGTTCGTTGTTTTGTCTTGTGTTTTGTGTTTTCCTGTTCTTGCTCTGTCTTGAATCTGCCACCCCCAAGAAAAAAAAATAAAAATAAATAAAAATAATAAAATAGAGGAAAATAAAAATAAAAAAATGGAAAAGTGGGGATTGGGCCTGAGCATATAGATAGATAAATAGATAAACTGAATAAACAAATAATAGTATAATGTAAGACCGGAATTAAGAACATGAAAGGAAGACAACTATAGCGAATGGAATATCTCGCAAGAACAACAACATGGGTCAGCATATAAACCAGACAACAATACGAGGGAGATGTGTCTCTTAAACTCATACTTATGGTCTTGAAACCCAAAATAAAGCTTCGGTATTTGTGTATGCCATCCTTCTGCACTACTGTGAAAGATTACAACTTTTTTATCATATTCATTTTGATAACAAAAAGTTGATATAATGAATATAAACACCATATTAGGATAGCTCTATATTGACAACATTCGCATTTAGCTTAATCAGTCTATAGTTTCATTACTCTGATGAAGCTATTATAAGAAACGTTGTCAATAAAGTGCTCCTCCTCATATGGTGTTTATACATATTCAGCTTACGGTCCAACACATTTCGATGCAGGTTAGGCTCTTTCGTTTTTATATTTACCTGTGATCATATGTACAATCACTCAGAAAAGTTCGCGGACCTCACCTATTTTGAATTATGGAAATACCGTAACTCTCTGGAAGCAAATTAATTAATATAATTTGATATACATCAATGACAGAGCTATAATTATTCTGTTTATTGAAAAGCGAAAGATCATATTACCACTCTTGCTAAAACAGCTTCCCGTAATTTAAATGTGCTCAACCATCTCTGTGAGTTCTTCACCCCCGCACAGCTTCTTGCTCTATATCGAGGCACAGTGCGCCCCTGTATTGAGTATTGTTCGCATGTGTGGGGAGGTTCCACCCATACCGCACTTCTCGAACGAGTAGAATCAAAAGCATTTTGCCTCACCTCACCTCTTACTAATTCACTACAATCTTCTTATACACGGCGCAATGTTGCATCTCTTTCACACTTCTATCGCTATTACAACAATTAGTGGTCTTCAGAGAGATCCCCTCCCTTGTGGCAAGCATGAGGTACCCGCCTTGCAACACAGTCCCACTCCTATTCTGTCCAGCTCTCAAACCCAAGAATTGGCACATTTTCTCAGTGTTTCTTCTACTCAACAAGTAAACTCTAGAACTCTCTACCTCAATCAATATTTCCTTCATCCTATGACTTAAACTGCTATAAACTTTGTGTGTTCAAGCATTTTGACCACGACATCCCTTGAATTTGGCTTTCTGTCACTCTTTTGGCTCTGGGGTAGACACTCTTTACAGGTAACCTACCTTTCGTCTCCTCTATACACATAGAACAACAAATAAATAAAGCAACCCAGATAGTTGTAATTGCATAAAGAAAAACAATGTGGGTCTGCACCTTTTTTTAAGCGACTGTACAGTGTCGTGTCTACCAAGAAAAACATATATAAACACATACACACAACCAACCAATAATGTCCTAACCATGCCGTACATAGGTGTCACCATTGGTATCCGAGTTACAATTCTAGACTTGAAAATTGTCAATCTATCTCCATATTTACGTTGTCTAGTGTATACAAGGGGGAGGGGGGGGGGGTTTTCTGGACCCCCTTGCCACTCATGTTTAGCCGTATTAATTTTGATATTATTAACACTAAAGCCGCGGCGCCCGACATATGTCGGGCGAGAGAATAATGGCCACCCCTGCGGTGCCCGACAATAGTCGGACGGGATTTTGAGACACTATCGGCTCTGAGAGAGAGTCCACGCGCTGGGAGGACGATAGGCGGGCTCTGACCTTTCGGCACGGCCCTAGTGCCATGACTGACACCACCTCTGCAACATTCCACACCCACGGCCTAGCGAGAACAGGAAAAAACTGGGGAAATTACCGTATTTTAGGGTTTTTCACCTCTCCTTGTGCGATCGCTAAAGGATAACCCTTGGTCGTACAAGGATGATTCAGGTGTCATTGGAAAGCTCTATTATCGCCCTTTCACGGATACATAATTGTATTACGCTCTATCTCTTGTTTATGCATGAAAAGAGCATGGAATGAAGCTCGTTTAGTGTATATATGCCCCGCTGTGAATTTTGGAAATGAGTCTTTGGAGCTGGTGAACAAGTTTTGTTACCTAGGAGATACCATCTCTGCCGGTGGTGGGGCCGAGGCTGCCACTGTTGCTAGAATTAGGTGTGGCTGGGGGAAGTTCAGAGAATTGATGCCAATCCTGACCATGAAAAGAATGCCTCTCCCCCTGAAGGGAAAGGTGTATGCCTCATGTGTTAGAAGTGCAATGACGTATGCCTCAGAAACATGGGCCGTTAAAGTAGAGGATGTCAACAGAATGGAGCGTAATGAGATGAGAATGGTGAGATGGATGTGTGGGGCCAGGCTACAGGATAGAATAACAAATGTTGAGCTGAGGAGACGTTTAGGTATAAAGAGTATTAGCGAGGTGATGCGTACAAGTAGACTGGGATGGTATGGACATGTGGAGAGAATGGATGAAAACAAATTAGTGAAAAAAATGCAGGTCTGTGATTGTGGAGGGAGCTGCACCAAGGGGTGGACCGAGGAAGACCTGGGATCGGACTATACGCGCCGATCTCAAATCCAAGAACTTGACAAGTGAAGCAGCCCTTAACAGGGTTGCCTGGAATGCCGCCATTAGGACAAGAGACTGAAACTGCACTTATGTGTGGAACACTCAGTCTTAAAATTTTATGTATGTATATGCCCGCCTGGCAGGTAGTAGAAGTTGCAAACATCCCCGTCCGTAAGGGGTTAGGACGCATTTCGTGGTATTTAGGTGTCAATCTAATCCTGGCGAGCGATAATGAGCCAGTCATTTTGGAGGAACCAGCCTTTCTTTGGCCGGGACATTTATGATTTTTAGAGTGAAAAATATACACATTTATCTTGAAGATGGGTCCTGGGGGTATTTTTAAGCTTGATAAAGGTCTAGTGAGGAAACTAAAAATAAAACACACATACACATCAATATACTGTAAATCTGCTCTTACCACCCTGGTCTCTACAGGATGGATGATAACGTCTGGCATTAGTGGGAGACAATTGATACCCGGTACGTGTTTTTGAAAGCTTAGGTGAGACTGATGGTGATAATTGCTAACTCCTTCTTTAGATTACCACACCTATAACAATGCTGTAACACCTTTGATACTCTAAGTCGTGCTTTGATGATCTTAGACTGTCGTTTTTGTGAGATATTTCTATCACATTTTTCAGTTTCCAGTTCTAGATATTTTCTCGAAGCCACAATATCTGCCTTCGCTATCGCTATTTCACATATTGGTTTCCTCCACTCCTACGATATATATTTTACATAATTCTTACTTCTCCCTCCAACCCCCAACACACACACTCTCTCTCTCTCTCTCATAATATTACACTTTCCACTTTTGCCGTCCCCAAACCCCTCACCACAATTACAATCCCAGCCATCCACGCACCAATATTTTTTCCCACTGACATTGACAAGATAATTTCCAGTAATTGTTTGTAGCTACAACGGATTCAAAGGTTCGGCGACGAACTTAATAACAAATTGTGTAAGTATCAAAGAGGGACTCAATTATCGGCAAATCCTAAGAGCGAAAATAAAGAGGCACAACTGAACGGAGACTGAAAATATCTGAGGACTGTATAGATTACATAATGATATCATACATACATGACTACATTCCTCATCTGCAGTAGGTTGTCGGCAAACAACTACACCTTTATAGTAGAATAAAAACACAATTCCCTTTGTTTTCCCGACCCTCTTCCAGCGATTATAATACATCGTTTATGATGCCGATTAGCTGTCAACACTAACGAGAAATAACCAAAATTGTATGGTGAAACGAAATTAAAGTTAAGTAAATACTATTTCCATGAATAACCTATGCACTTTATATATCGTGAACTCGTCTCACTATATGAAATGTTCCTGTATCAGTGCCACACAGGCTGCTGCATCTATCGGTATCTCAACGTCTACACACGTGAAGTCTATAGCCTGATATTCTCATGAATGCATTCCCAGTATAGTACCCTCAAATTCCCCTTAAGACTGGCATTCCAGATAGCAACCTCGATTCCAATGTCTACAAAGCCCTTCCACCTATAATACACCTAACAGGTCACTGTACATAGCTCTACCCAGGACACTTCCATTCCTCCAAACATTCTCATCTTCCCCATTACCGCCACACACTTCCATATTACAATCACACTATCATTCCTTATCTTAACCCATACAATACGATAGCAATAATACAAAGTGACATTAACATTACACGATTATACTCGGTTTGACACTAGGATATTGTCACAAATAAAAATATCGCAATTCTAAACATGACTATACTCCAGCATTTCATTGGTTCCATACATCTATACCTATATGCACATCCCCGATCCCTACTCCCTCCCTCTCCTATCCGTCCCATACTACTCTCATAGTTATATTCTAAGCTGCCAATTAAGGCATTAACCGGTTTTTGGCCGGAACATTTTACAATTGAACACAATTACAAATCAGTTTGAATGGGGCACTGGGAGGCATTCTCAGTGGTTGAGATCTACTACGCTCCTGTGACCGTTATTTTCATCACCCCAGGACAAACATAACTCCCACATCACAACATGGTTTTGACACAACAGTCTACCATACAAACACTAACAATGAAATATAACAACGACCCTGTAACAAACTATAGTTATCTGTGTTTTGGGCTCGTGGAATGTGTTGTTTATTGTTGTTGTTCTGTTTGATGTTGTCATACTTTCGTTGAACGGGAGTTTTGTCATTATGTCGCTTGTGTTGTTTATACTGTCCATATTATTATTGGTGTAGCAACACAGTATTTGTCAAGATATGCGGTTGCTACTGGTGGATATATTGCGGTGGCAAGACTGATTGTTTTGATTGACAAAGTGGTATTTATGGGTGTATTGTGGCAGTGGTGGTAATGGTGGCTTATATGCATGCAATCAATGGAAAGGTTAGATGAATCAGGCAATCAATGGAAAGGTTAGATGAATCAGTGTTTTGATTCTGCAAAACAAACAAGAATATATATAACGGGAGTAAAATGAAAACGATAGAAACGAACGTATATTTTCTACTTTAATCAATATGGAAGATCCAGACAATATCATGATTTGGTGGCATCTGGGAGGGAAATTAAATTACCTCAAAGTACACTAAACTGTATGATTTGTGTTTGCAATGTAAAGCAACGCAAATATATATTCAAATAATAATGTGAACACGGTCATGCATTCTTATATGATATTATCATTCATGAGTAGTCTCGATTTTCAGTGTGGCCCATGATATATATTACCTTCAGTGTGGCCCATGATATATATTACCTTCAGTGTGGCCCATGATATATATTACCTTCAGTGTGGCCCATGATATATATTACCTTCAGTGTGGCCCATGATATATATTACCTTCAGTGTGGCCCATGATATATATTACCTTCAGTGTGGCCCATGATATATATTACCTTCAGTGTGGCCCATGATATATATTACCTTCAGTGTGGCCCATGATATATATTACCTTCAGTGTGGCCCATGATATATATTACCTTCAGTGTGGCCCATGATATATATTACCTTCAGTGTGGCCATGATATATATTACCTTCAGTGTGGCCCATGATATATATTACCTTCAGTGTGGCCCATGATATATATTACCTTCAGTGTGGCCCATGATATATATTACCTTCAGGCAGAAAGTGGCCAGAATGGTGCACTTAAATTCACAAAATCATCGACTTTCCGTCCACCACCACTCCTTAATGGCTACAAGAGCGAGAATATTGAAGGCAAGAAATGGTCCACCTAACCTTCCCTCTCCCTGGCCAGCGATCCGATCTACACTTATGGTTTCCGGATAGTTAAAGCTGAATTTTTAAGCTATCTGGCGAGGTCAGTTGAGTGTGAAATATGTGAGAAGTGGGGGTGAGGCAAAGGAGGTGAGGCAGGAAACTTGGACACAAACACACACATACTGACACACACTCACTCTCTTTCTCTCTTGTATATATATCGTTCAGGGGTTGTTTATTTACATCATTATCTATTTGTATTCACAATTAAAGCTTTGAAGGTAGAGATCTGAAAACTTACAGGATTAATGAGAATGGTTTGGATAAAGTTTAAAGCACCATTTGAATGAAGCCAAAGACCTACTTTCTTGATTTGTTAATTGCATTTGTAAGTATATTAGCCATTGACTGTTATAAGTAAGCATTCACTTACAACAAAGTGTGGACATTAAAACATAACATAAGTTCGTGAAAAAACAGATATGCTTTGGTCGTCAACCAATATTGTACTAATAAACAAATCCTGCTATAATATACGAATATATAATTATCTAGCAAGTTTTTATGTTTTGGTTCTATTCTGCATGTTATGAATGCAGCTCTTACCATGCCTAATGTTTTTGTTTACTGGTCTCTCATTTATCAACAATAATTATAAATTAATCCCCTTACACGATTTTCAATGCAGCCACGTTGATTAAATTATGTGGAGCCTCATAATAATGTGTTTATTATTGGTAACTATATGAATCCACCTTCAATAGTTATAGATGAAACTACACCACAATTATATCATCACTATAAACATACAAACACAAATTCTGCTTCGCTGCGATCAAGTTAGCATATTCACATAACCTACTGCTTCGCTTTACTTAAGACTGATCATTAACTATTAAACTGGCTACAACAATACCGTCTGCTCAAACTGGCCGCTTCACCACAAGTTTGGTGAATAGCGTTGTTCCCGTTATCGAGAATTGTAATTGGTTTCTGAATACTGGGGCATCATGGTTGCCAACTGGTTAACCTGTGCAAAGTTTATGTCCCTGCTTCATTCCTCATCTGGAACATTGTACCTTCCTACCTTTCTTGTTCTGATGCAATACGGTCACTCAACGGTGCTGCCATTTTCTAGCCAAGGAACTAGCACCGCTACTAATTTAAAGTAGGTTCTAGTGCGGCTATGAAGCTATTTTTATTTATATAATTTGAATCTCCAAGATACCCTTTCTAACCAATAGGACAATATATAAACTTAGTCATAAGAATGCTAGTATATTTACATATATTTACAAAGGAACAAAGATGATGACTGCATAGGTTAGGATTCTGATACGTAGCCCAATCAAAACAGCTTATGAAAGACCTATCCAAGGTAACACTAAATAATATAAATGGGCACTTAGCACAACTCCACACCAATACTCTGATAACTCTACTGGTCCTTGTATCACCACATTTCTTCATGGGACCATGGAATTAATAGAAGACTGTATGGGTCTTCCAAGATAGAGTGGTCAGTCAGGACACACAGATAACTACACGACGGTATCACCACTGGCCACCACAGAGGACCACGGGCCACCTTGGGAAGATCACCAGCCACCACAGAAACCCAGGGGCCACCACAGGATGATCACTGGCCACAGTCACAGTCCATCACTGGCCACCACAGGGGACCAGGGGCCATCACAGGAAGATCACTGTCCATCACTGGCCACCACAGAGGACCAGGGGCCATCACAGGAAGATCACTGGCCACAGTCTCTGTCCATCACTGGCCACCACAGAGGACCAGGGGCCATCACGGTAAGATCACTGGCCACAGTCACAGTCACCAGTCCCGGACCCAAAACCCAGCGTCCACATCGCCAACCTAGTACTATAAACGCACTTGTTACACAGAATCCCCACACCTAATGCCTAAAATAAAAATAGGTACTAATGATTATGACTGTACAGTACACCGGTTCAATACAATGCTCTATCCAATGACAAGATATTAATTCCCACGACTGTACAGTACCATGAAACAAAACGATTCACTCAGTCACTCCACTGTATAGTACAACAATACAATGGTAATGGTACTAACGTAAATTAACAAGTTTACCCAGTGGTACAGTACAAATGCTCTAAATCAATATTATCACTAAGAAATAGAATATATAATTACTGTACATCAAACCAATGATACGACTAATTTACCTTACTGTACGGTATAAATGGACTAAATCAATATTTACTATCACTAAGGAATAGATAGTATAATACTTAACCGAGCAGCAAACCAATATTAAACTTAAACAATAAACTTAAACTCACCACTGGGGTACTGAGGTGTTGCCTGCTGTGCTGCTGGGGGACAAATGCAACTTGGTGACCTCTCAGGCCTGAAACTTAAACTACGGAACCGAAAAAAAAGCTTCATTCATTCATTCCGCCTATCTTGATTCGGTACAGTCAATCAGGCACTATCACTAGCTCACCCTCTCTCGACCCGCTCACATTCCCGAAGCACCAGCTCACTCAGCCTCACACGTAATATAAGTTTACTGAGGTGAACGAAAATATAACAAAATAGTAATTCTTTTCCCTGACATACCCCCTCACCAACTATGTTTCCAAAACATAGCAAGAAACAGGAAAAATAATTCTCCAGAAACCACCTATGGCCTGCTCAGGAGATCTGCAATGACATTGTCCTTACCTCGTAGATATTCTATCATGAAGTCGTAGGATTGGAGTATCAACGCCCACCTCATCAAGCGGCCATTGTCATTCTGCATGTTCTTGATGTACGTCAATGGCTGATGATCAGTTTGGAGAACAAACTTTGTACCAAACAAATACCTACGGAAGTGCTGAATCCCCCACATGACTGCAAGACCTTCACGTTCAATAGTAGAGTAGTTTTTCTCACGGTCCAGAAGTTTTCTACTAGCATAACTCACAGGTAAAAGGACACCATCAGTCTCCTGGAGAAGGAGTGCACCTAAACCCACCATACTTGCATCCGTACGAAGAGAAAATGGTTTAGTCATGTCAGGCAACCGGAGAATGGGAGAAGCTGTGAGTGTACCCCGCAAAGCCTGGAAGTTCCGCTGCAAACCCTCAGTCCATCTGATTTGGTTAGGGCACCCTTTCTTCAGCAAGTCTGTCAAAGGTGCAGCCAGTTCTGCAAAACCAGGGATGAATTGCCTGTAGAAGTTCATCGTCTCCATGAAAGACCTAAGTTGAGATTTAGGCTGTGAGAGAGACAATTCCTGAATAGCTTGAACTCTGTCCTCCAAAGGTTTTAACTCATTAGTTCCTAAAGTATAACCAAGGAACTTTATCTCACTGTAACCCAGGAAACACTTCTTCGGACCTACCGTGAGATTATGTTTGCGTAACCTGAGAAGGGCATCACTGAGATGTTTCAAGTGAGAGTTCCAATCCTTACTATAGATCACTAAATAATCAAAATAGCAACTAGAGTTAGGGAGATCTTTGGTTACCTTTCTCATTAATCTTACAAAGGTCGCACAGGCATTTTCAATCCAAAAGGCATGCGTGTAAACTGCATCAAACCATGGTCAGTAGCAAAAGCTGTATACACTTTAGATTCTGGGTCCATAGGGATTTGCCAATAACCCTTACACAAATCCAGCTCTGAAATGAATTTAGCATCAACAAACTTATTCAGATTCTCCTCACGGGTTGGCATGGGTTCTGCATCAAATACTGTTGTATCATTGAGAACCCTGTAATCAATACACAATCTATAAGAGTCATCCTTCTTCACCAATACAACAGGGGAACAGTAAGGTGAATCTGAGGGTTCTAGGACACAAAGCTTAATCATATTGTCTACCTCTTCGTTGAACACTGTCTTCAAATGGTAAGGCACAGGGTAAGGTTTCTTATGAACTTGGGTATGGGAACTTAGTCTAATACTATGTACTACAGTATCAGTTTTATCAGGCAAACTAGATATTACATCGGGGAACTCCTCAGCTAGCTTCCTCAGGTCCTCCTGCAAATCTGAAAGTGCCGGGTTAACATTTAGTTCAAATGTCTGCATAGTATCAAAGCACTGGATATCCCCTTCGATGCATGGCTCCTCTGTCTGTACAACACCTACCGAAACAGCATTGCAGAAGAACCCAGGAGGGGCTGCAGTAGCCAGTGATACTACAGCCTGGTCAGTTTCATCTTCACTCCTCCGATAATATTTTTTTTAACATATTGATACAACTTTGACTTTCCTCTAACATTGATTACATAGTCTACTTTATTCCTAACCTCAGTTACCTTATATGGACCCTTCCACTGCATCAGCAACTTATTATTATTAGTTGGTAACAACAATAACACCTCATCACCTATGGATAACTTCCTGAGTTTCTCCTTGTCGAAGTACTCCTTATAGCGCCCACTGCTGACTTCGGCAAGAGCGGCTGCTAACTCGGCTGACCTCTCCAACCTATTTCTGAGTTCTAGGACATGATGATAAGACAATCTCAAGTCATTATCTAGTTCCTCATTCGACCAGATCTAATGCAAAATAGTCAAAGGGCCCCGCACATTTCTACCATACAACAACTCGAAGGGTGAAAACTTGAGAATCATTTGGAATCTCCCTGTATGCAAAAAACACTGCAGGAATGTAGCGATCCCATCCTCAGGGTGATCAACACAGGTCTTCTTAAGCATTGACTTCAGTGTCCCGTTCAATCTTTCAACACATCCATTACTTTGACTATGATATGGACAGGAATGAACTGCCTTGATACTCAATAACTTATTTATCTCGGACATCAAATCTGACCTGAACTGACTACCATTGTCCGACAGGATTTCTTTGGGGATACCTACCCTAGAGAACACTTCTACCAGGTTTTCAGCAACAGAAATGGTATCAATATTCTTCAAAGGTATGGCCTCAGGAAAACATGTGGCACAGTCAATCAGGGTGAGCACAAACTTATGACCTCTCTTCGACCTAGGGGTGATGGGTCCAATAATGTCAATAGCTACTCTAGAGAAGGGTTCAGAGACAATGGGCATCTTAGCTAAGGGTACAGGCTTTACTCTACGTCTATGAGTTACCTTCTGGCATACCTCGCAGGACCGGCAGAAGTTCTCTATGTCCTTCCCCACTCCCGGCCAGAAAAACCTCCGGTACACCTTTCCAGCTGTCTTGCGATGGGAGAAATGTCTGGCTAGTAACCCTTCTTGAGCCACATCCATCACCTTAGACCTAAATTTCTTTTGTACAAGAAGCTGCTTGCTCCCGACCTCATCCTTGTTTTTGCTGTCCACACACACTCTGTAAAGCAATTTGTTAATAATCTCGTACTTCACATTTCGTCCTCTGAATGCAGTCTCCTTATTCTCATTTACCATATTCCAATAGGGGGTCAATGTCTTACAGGTTTCTTGGGCTTTCCTATAGGAATCAGCATCAGCGAATGTCTCCAAATCTGTAGTTAAAGGTTTTGGATTACTGTCTTCATTCTCAGCCTGAGCCATAGATCTAGTAACCGCTGAAACAACAACAGGTTCCTTACTGTACCCATCACGTGCCTTGGAAGTATATTATTATTATTAAAATAGGCTTGGAAGTATATGCAGGAGCTTCAACACCTGGGATAGTGCCAAGAAGTACATCTGTGAACCTCACTGGAGCAACTAGAGCAAAGATCTTTCCACTAAAGAACTTACTCTTAATCTTTACCTGAACTCCTGGAAACTTATGAGCTATACCCAAGAAATCATACACTGTATACAAAGGTCCACTTGGAATTTTACCAGAGACAAATCGGGGATGAACAATAACTGTATTGCACATAGAATCAAAGGAAACTTCAGCTCTCCTCCCTCCAATTTCTCCAAAAGAATCAACTAGTACATGAGGAGGTTTCATATCAGCATGAAGACAAAATTCACGCTGAATGACTTACTGGAAGAGGATTCCTTTTGAGGGCAATTGTATTTGTAATGGTCATCTCCCCCGCAAATAAAACACTTATCACGAACCTTGTAACTAGACTTCTTTGACTCAGTCTTCTCCTCAGTCTTGGGTTGTTTAGCTACCTCAGATTTGGCAGAAGGTTGACCCTGTTTAGAACGAGACTTGTAGGAATAATGAGCGTTTCTATACAAATCAGCAGACTTAGCAAGCTCTGCATTACTTCCCACACTACGTTCATTCAGATAAACGCGCACCTCAGGCAAGCAACTGGCTATAAACTGGTCCCTAATCATGAAATTAAAAAGTTGATCGTAGTCCTTCTTAACGTCAGACAAGACCAGTCAATGACTCGGCACTTGCTCCAACTTACCCAAAAAATTAACATAGGACTCTTCTTGCCCAGCTTTCATTCCTCTAAACTGCTTCCTATAGTTGTTGTTGTTGTTCCCCAAGCTGCCTGGCCGAACAGCCCCAAGGCCCCGAGCAAGGCCAAGGCCATAACCGTGCACCCCCACAGAACCCTCACTGCCGACCACAATAAAGCCTGGGTGACCGAAGCCACTCCATGGCGGGGAGCTGAGGAGGGTGCGAAAACGCCCGGGAAACCAAAGCCCCACCCAGGGCCCTGTGCCCCTCTGCAATTATGAAGAGAAAGTTGAGGGGCAAAGGAAAAAATGTGACGCTTTGGCTTCCAATCTAGGTAGACTGGGAGGTCAATCCACGGAAGAGACGCCGTCACTTGAGATCTAGAAAATATAAAAGTAAAAGGAACAGTCAGAGTAAGCTATGGGTATGGCAGAGATTGCTCAGTTCTCACTCTGATAGACCAGCCCATCACCAGCTTCCTATAGTCGTTAGCATCTATCTGAAAAGCCTGTAAAAGAGCCTTCTTCAAACTCTGATAGTCTTCAGAAACCTCAATCGATAACCCCCCTTAGACTTTCAAGGCCTTACCTTTCAGCAGAGTACCTAAATGAAACGGGTAGTCTTCAGCCTTCCAACCATAGAACTTTGCCACTTTCTCAAATCTGTTAAGGTATGAATCAATGTCATCGCCATCTGAGAAGGGGGGAATTTGAACTTTAATGTTGTTACCACTGATAGTACTAGTGTTAATCGAGGACTTCAAGTTTTAACACAGCCAATTCGTGTTCTCTTGCTTTCTCTCTCTTTCCACCAATTCATGCTCTCTTGCTTTCTCTCTTTCCACACTCTCCCTCTCAGCCTTCTCATGTTCACGGGCATGAGCTCTCTCATCTCGTTCATTAGCTAGAGAAACGAGTTTAAACAATTCATCCCCTGTTGTTTACTGTATATATGGATGGAGTTATGAAAGAAATACTATCAAGAGCAGTGGATGTTGGTGTATCGCTGAAAAGGGAGGGAATTGAGTGGAAGCTACCTATACTGCTGTTTGCGGATGATACAGTTCTGATGAGTGATAATGAATGGGAGTTGCAGGGTCTGGTAAATGAGTTTGGAACAGTGTGCGAAAAACGGAATTTGAAGGTAAATACGGGGAAGAGCAAGGTTATGGTCTTCGAAAGGGGTGAAGTCACAGAGTGTGAGGTGAAGCTGAACGGTCAGGCTATGGAGATCGTCAACTCTTTTAAGTATCTGGGCAGTGTGTTGAGTAAAGATGGGACTATGGATGAAGAGGTGCGGGAGAGGGTACAACAGGGGAAGAGGGTTGTAGGAACGCTAAAAGCAGTAACAAGAAATAGGGTGGTCAGTATGGAAGTGAAGAAGTCCTTGCATGACAGTGTGGTAATCCCGACACTGACTTACGGAAGCGAAGCATGGACGTTGGTTGAGAGACTCAGACCAAGAGTGAGAGCAGTGGAAATGAATTACTTAAGGAGTGCGTGCGGAG
This sequence comes from Paralithodes platypus, assembly GCA_032716605.1. Classification (NCBI taxonomy): domain Eukaryota; kingdom Metazoa; phylum Arthropoda; class Malacostraca; order Decapoda; family Lithodidae; genus Paralithodes; species Paralithodes platypus. The sequence goes on along the minus strand of CM064508.1, from coordinate 2,763,380 downwards.
TTACATGGAGGGATAGACAGACTAATGAGGAAGTAGGAAGGAGGTGTGGTGTGGAGGTAGATGTGCTGGAAAGTGTGAAAAGGAACAACTTGAGATGGTTCGGCCATATGGAACGTATGGAAAGCGAGAGAATGACTAAGAGGGTGTACGAGAGCGAGGTGGAGGGACAGAGGGGGAGAGGTAGACCGAATATGAGGTGGAAGGATGGAGTGAGGAACTACATGAACGAAGGCGGTGCTGGTTGGGGGGAGGGGCGTCGACTGACTGGGGACAGAGGTGCATGGGGGCGGTTCGTTCGTGGCCACCCCTTCGGGGATCACGGCGTCAGGCAATAGATAGATAGATAGATCCCCTGACACTCCCAAGGATTTTGCCTCCCTTATAATACTTGCTGTGTCACTCATGGTGAGAAAATAATATATTCTGCCCTCCACCAAGTAGACAAGCCGCCAGCAACACAGAAGACAGAAATCATCCAGGGAAAAATCTGAGGAAACACAATTAAGAGTTCAGAGCAGTTGTACGTACTTAGTCCATAATTTAGATAAGAAGGGGCATCAAAGAATATCCTACTTACTTCGCCAGATGTCAGGGAACTAGCACCGCTACTAATTTAACACCTTACGAGCGGCCTATGCGGTTTATTTATGTGTACCGCACAGCGGGGTGTTTTTAGCCAAAATAGGGCTGTTTACGTGATCATTTTCATGCCTAAATAAGACCCAGAACGTAAAACAAGTACCTATCCCTGAAAGGGCATAAACAGAGCTTTCGAATGACACCATAACGATCCTTGTATGATGGATAGTTTTCTTGCAATAACCGTGCAACGCGAGTGCAAAAAGCAGGTAATTCGGTACTTTCAGTACATAATTGAGTATGTAGCGAGTGAGAGAGGGAGGAGGGAGCTGAGATTTGTGTCAGTAGGTTCGCCGCGGTGGTCTGGAGCAGTCATACGCTCGCTAGTCTCCTGCCACCACTTGTCTCTCTCTCTCAGCCACATTACGTGCTGAAATTGCCACTTGAGTTATGTCGAGCGCCGCCACATAGTCCAGCTTTATTTAACTCTACTTATGTTGCTCGCCGCTAAATAAGGGTTAAAGTAGGTTCTAGTGCGGCTATGAAGCTATTCTTATTTATATAATTTGAATCTCCAAGATACCCTTTCTAACCAATAGGACAATATATAATCTTAGTCATAAGAATGCTAGTATATTTACATATATTTACAAAGGAACAAAGATGATGACTGCATAGGTTAGGATTCTGATACGTAGCCCAATCAAAGCAGCTTATGAAAGACCTATCCAAGGCAACACTAAATAATATAAATGGGCGCTTAACACAACTCCACACCAATACTCTGATAACTCTACTGGTCCTTGTATCACCACATTTCTTCACGGGACCATGGGATTAATAGAAGTCTGTATGGGTCTTCCAAGATAGAGTGGTCGGTCAGGACACGCAGATAACTACACGACGGTATCACCACTGGCCACCACAGAGGACCACGGGCCACCTTGGGAAGATCACCAGCCACCACAGAAGACCAGGGGCCACCACGGGAAGATCACTGGCCACAGTCACAGTCCATCACTGGCCACCACAGAGGACCAGGGGCCATCACAGGAAGATCACTGTCCATCACGGTAAGATCACTGGCCACAGTCACTGTCCATCACAGAGGATCAGGGGCCATCACGGGAAGATCACTGGCCACAGTCACAGTCACCAGTCCCGGACCCAAAACCCAGCGTCCACATCGCCAACCTAGTACTATAAACGCACTTGTTACACAGAATCCCCACACCTAATGCCTAAAACAAAAATAGGTACTAATGATTATGACTGTACAGTACACCGGTTCAATACAATACTCTATCCAATGACAAGATAATAATTCCCACGACTGTACAGTACCATGAAACAAAACGATTCACTCAGTCACTCCACTGTATAGTACAACAATACAATGGTAATGGTACTAACGTAAATTAACAAGTTTACCCAGAGGTACAGTACAAATGCTCTAAATCAATATTATCACTAAGAAATAGAATATATAATTACTGTACATCAAACCAATGATACGACTAATTTACCTTACTGTACGGTATAAATGGACTAAATCAATATTTACTATCACTAAGGAATAGATAGTATAATACTTAACCGAACAGCAAACCAATAATAAACTTAAACAATAAACTTAAACAATAAACTTAAACTCACCACTGGGGTACTGAGGTGCTGCCTGCTGTGCTGCTGGGGGACAAATGAAACTTGGTGGAGAGGCAGGCCTGAAACTTTAACTACGGAACCGAAAACAAATCTTCATTCATTCATTCAGCCTATCTTGA